>CM072823.1:13056728-13656728 GCA_036937905.1 Salvia rosmarinus | reverse complement strand
GGTGCAAAATGGGAAGATGTTTTACCCTTATCAATTTGGCTACAATAATAGTTACCAAGCGACGATTAATATGGCCCCATACGAAGCCTCAGATGGAAAGAAATGTAGATCACCGCTTTATTGGGATGAAGTGGGTGAAAGAAGAATCGAGGGGCTCAAGCAATAAGTGAAATGATTGAAATCGTCGACAAATTAGGCGAAGAATAAAAGAAGCTCAAGATAGATGAAGTCGACACGATACGCTTAGATCCGAGCTATATTTTGAGAGCGGAGATAAAGTCTTTCTCAAAGTCTCTCCATCAAAGGGATTATAAGGTTTGGAGTGAAAGGAAAACTAAGACCCGCTTTATAGGACCTTATGAGATCCTAGAAAGGATAGGCCCAAGAGCTTTATAGGTCGGCTCTTCCGCCAAACTGGGAATGTACACAACGCTTTTCACGTGTCACAATTAAGAAAATATGTACACGATCCAAAACACGTGATCCATCAAGACGACGTGATCCTCAATCCAGATATGAGCTATGAAGAAGAACCTACGGCGATTCTAGACCGTAAAGTTCAAAGAATTACTTAAACAAGTCCATTCCGCTACCAAAGTCTTTGTGGAGACATCATGGACACGAAGAGGCCACGTGGGAGCTTGAGGATGCTATGAAAGAACGATACCCCGGATTTTTCTAAGGTATGCAAATTTCGGGATGAAATTTCTTTTTAAGGGGGGTAGAATGTAATATTCCGAAGATTTAAATACCTAATTACGATATTAAAAGCTCGTAATTGGGTTTCGCTGAAATAATAGAATTAGTAATATATCGAATAATGATTTCGATTATTTATGAGGTAATGAATTCATATTTTATATTCACAAAGAATTGTGAATTAAGGAATAGAACTTTATAAAGTGTTTCGGCAGTATAATTTTAACGTCGATTGAGTATCGATAGTTAAAATTTTGTGAAATTTTCTAACCAACGAAGCTTAGAATTAAATTCCATTATTAAGAGAATAATTTAATAAAGTGACTACGACTTTATTACGACCATTTTGAGATGAGTCGATAATTAACGTTTTGAGACGTTTCAAACGTTAACGTTTAGAGATGAATAGAAAAATGAGATTAATGATCAAGGAATTATAGTATTTAAATTCCTATGATTATTATATGTATGTAGAGTATTATTTAGCATTAAAAAAATTCTAGAAAATTAAGGATAAATTATTGAACAATGCACTAATTTTCGAAAACTCTAATTCGAAAATTAGGGTTTTCTTGCATGAAATGATACCAATAATTTTTCCTATGATATAATTTATCATCTAAAATATATATTGTGATATATATGTATAATTAGCATGAAAAATCAAAAGTTAGCAATTTAGAATGAAAAAGCCGTGAGCTTTAATGTTCAATAGCTAATTCACGTAAATTTTAATATGCTTTGCAAAGTTGTGAATTTAATCATGCAAGTGTAATATATTGTACACATTAACCTAGTAAAATAATTATATAAAACAAGTGGATGAATTTGTTTGTGTTTGGCCGTAAATATTGACTTCAATTTGGGAGTGAAAACTTGATTTTTCTTTGTACATGATTGCATATAAATTTGGGATAGAGTGTAATATATTTATACATGCAAGAGGCATGCAAAATCAGATTTTTATCTCTTATTCATGTGTGTGTGTCGACGCAAGTGAAGAAAAAATTGGTCAAGCTATTTGTTTCTTTCAAAAACTTTATTCATGTAGTTACTTCCATGACATAAGGCTTAGTTTGTCACCACTTGATTAATGGTAATCCTTGTGTCTTGCAAGCCATGGTCGACGCATTTTTCAGCCAAAGCCAAGGATTTTTCTTTGTTTTATCCAAGAAATAATTTGGTTTAAGATGTAGTAAGTGTTGATGATGTAATTCAACTATGACTCACCAAGCAAATTGGAAAAGGCTTCCAATTGTTGTGAGAGTATGACCGAGAGAGAAAGAGAAGTGATACAAGTCTTGAATTAATTTGCTTTACTTATACTTAAGTCTTGGTATTCACAAAACCAACTCATTTTACTCTCCCAAACAAGAAAAACTACCGTAAGCTTCTAAGAGAAAAAACCTTAAGAGTTCTTGCATTTACAATCACCAAAGCTTGATCTATAGCCTTTGCACTTCAAATCCAAACCGTTAAAAAGGTTAGAAATCGAACAAGCTTCGATTATACCTTAAGTTTTTAATTTTCCAAAGGCTTGATCTTATGTTATGAGCATGGTTTTAATTATGAAATTATGCTAACCTATGAATATGTTTGTTAATAATGTGTATAAGGATGATCTATAAGCATATAGCATGTTTAGAATTAAATTTAACATGCTATGAAATTTTATCATGTGTACCGAAAATTTTCTTGAAGATTTAAGTATGGATTGATGATATATGATGTAGTAGAAGCTTGTAGTGAATTGTTGGAATTTTTTTAAAATCTTATACTAATTTTTCAAAACCACCGAAAATTCATGAAATATGCTAGGATGATGTACAATTTTAATTTGAGAAATGTAATAGCATATTGTTGATCTAGGGTATTAATTATGTGATATTGGAATTTATTAGAATTTTTGATATATATAGCTATTTTACCCAAAATGGCCGAGAACCATGAGCCTTGTTTAAGCATGATTTAGTTGTTTTAGATCAATGTTATGATGTATTAGTATTACACAATAGTATTTAAGCATAGTATAATTTAATTAGAATTTTATAAAATGATAGTATATATGTTGGTAAGAACCAAACCTTTGAACATTAATTCATTGATGAAGAAATGAAATATGTTGGACTATAGGTTATAAATATGTTATAAATTAATGTTGGGACCTTAACTAGAATTTTAGAAAATTTATTGGACAAGGTTTGGAGAAAAACCGTGACTTATAAGGATGAATAAGTAATGCCCAAATTTTTCTATAGTTAATGTTAATACATATTAGTGATACTATGATAAAATAGTACACTATATGAATTTAGAGGAATTTTTGGAAGAAGAATGAAAAAAAAAAAAAAGATAAGAAAGAGCTCAAAACCGTGAGCTTATAAATATATATTAAGGATTTTAAATCCTCAATATCAAGAAAAATAATACATTATATGTCTAGTAATTAATTTAGACATATTAAGAATTTATGAAATTTAATAAACATAGAATACTATATTTATGACGAAACGTTATATTAAATAACGTTAAAATGAAAAATAATGTATAAAGAATAAGTTAATTAATATTTAAGAAAAAATACTAATGAAGTTTATCGATTTGCGTGAAAATCGAGAATTAAGACCTTATGAAAAGAAATCGATTGAAAGTTTATTCTAATCGATTGAAAGTTTATTTTAATCGATTGAAAAATCGATTGAAAATCGATTTATATTGAAAATTGATACGCGATTGAACGGCGTATTGAATTCGTTAAGGAATTCAAATTATTTTAGAATAAGTTATCAAAGTTTATTCTAAACTTTGAAAATCTCGAAAAACGTGACCAACGTATCGCTTTTTTTACGTAAATGTGTGAAAGCTGACGCGACGACTTGACGCAGAAGAAGAATCAAAATTTGACGATCAAGGAGTCCAGGTGGGCTTTACTATACTCCTACATGATAAAATGCTAAACAAATGATTTTGTTTATGATGCTTATATCAAGAAATGATGATAAAATGTTTATGAAATTACCTGCCAAAAATGTTTATGTTTTATGTATGTATCCTATCCTTGAATGAAATGATATGAATGTGTTGGTTCGCTACCAACTTATGAATGAAATGAAATCGACCTGATCCTATGCCAAGGCTTATACCGCCAGATTAACGTGTACACAAGAAAATAGTGATTGTGGGGCTCGTAAGGACAATGCACGTCGGTTATAGCGACGTGAGGGAGGCCTCCTCTACGGCGCTAAATGATAAAGTTATGATAAAAAGGATAAGGATATAGATCATACATGCAAGTAAAATGTTTGGCCAAGCACCGATGTTTATGAATTAATGAAAATGATTTAGTAAGTACAAGGCATTTTAAGAAAAACCCTTGTATCTTACCATGATGTGGCAGTGTAATTTAAATACGATAAAATGTTTTGGCATGAGTCCACTGAGTGCATCCTTGTACTCAGCCCTGCATGTTTGCTTTTAAATGTGCAGGTTGAGCTGTTGATGGTGTTGATGGAGAGTGTTGAGAAGTCTGAACGTTTTGATGTTTAAGTATATATGTTAGAAACCTTGGGTACACGTCATCATACGTGTATTCACATGCCTTCCGCTGTGTTTTGAACAATGTCTGCTTTTGAATATCATGCCTAAGTTTGAATGTTTATAGCTTAAGTCCTTCGATCGTTAGTTTCTTTTGGATCTGTTGGTTTAGCCTTCCCGTACATTATAAGATTAATGTATATTATGTCAAATCGCCTTATTTCAAGTGTTTAATGTCTTTGATGTAATCATTTATGAACCCTAATTATCGCTCCTAGTATCGCCCTCCTTAGTCCGTCCTTAAGGATTATGGGGTCATACACCCAATCAAATGGTGTTGCGGAACGAAAGAACAGAACATTGAAAAAAAAATGATGAATGTTATGTTGATAATTTCGGGCCTATCACATAACATGTGGGGGGAAGCTATTCTTTCGGAAAATAAAATTTTGAACAAATTGCCCCAAAAGAAGCAAGATAAAACTCCATATGAATTATGGAAAGAAAAGAAGTCGTCCTATAAATACATAAAAGTGTGGGGGTGCTTAGCAAAAGTTGAAGTACCAAAACCCAAGCAAGTAAAAATAGGACCTAAAACTGTTGATTGCATTTTCATAGGATATGCAAACAATAGTAGTGCGTACCGATTTTTGATTCATAAATGAAGTTCCTAATATGAATGAAGGAATGATCATAAAATAAAAAATGCCGTATTTTTTGAGACGATGTTCCCTAAGAAAGAAAAGAATGACATAAGTTCGAAAAAGAGAACTTATGATGAAATCTCGCCAAAAAGTAATGAACCAACACCGGAATTAAGGCGAGGAAGGCGTACAAAAACTGCAAAAACCTTTGGTCCGGATTTTGTAGTCTACTCTATAGAAGATGAGCTAAAGACAATCAAGGAAGCATTGTCTGGTCCCATTGCCGATTTATGGCGTGAAGCGATCAATAGTGAAATCGAGTCAATCTTAAACAATCACACTTGGCATATTGTTGATCTTCCTCCGGGAAATAAACCCTTAGGTTGCAAGTGGATTCTTAAGAAGAAATACAAAGCCGATGAATTTATTGACAAGTATAAAGCACGTTTGGGAGTCAAAGGCTACAAACAAAAGGAAGGGTATGATTATTTCGATACATACTCACAGGTTACTCGGATTACATCCATTAGAATGCTACTTGCTATAGCAGCATTATACAATCTTGAGATACACCAAATGGATGTAAAAATGGCATTTCTAAATGGAGATTTAGAAGATGAAATATTTATGGAACAACCCGAAGGGTTCGTAGTTCCCGGCCAAGAAAAAAAGTTTGTAAACTTGTCAAGTCTTTATATGGACATAAACAAGCACCTAAGCAATGGCACGAGAAATTTGACCAAATAATGATGTCAAATGGATTCAAAATCAAGGAATGTGACAAGTGTGTATACATCAAAGGTACATCAGACAATTTTGTCATTGTGTGTCTCTACGTTGATGATATGCTAATTATGGGTAACAACAATAAAGTCATCATAGACACTAAGGAAATGTTAAAAAAGAACTTTGATATGAAAGATATGGGATTAGCCGATGTGATTCTAGGAATCAAGATTTCTCGAACACCTGATGGAATAGTCTTATCACAGTCTCATTATGTTGAGAGTGTGCTTAAGAAATTCAAAGCTTACGATCTTCCGCCAGCTAAGACACCTGTTGACTTAAGTATACACTTAGCCAAAAATCGAGGAAAACCCGTATCACAAACAGATTATGCTAGGATCATTGGAAGCCTAATGTACTTAGCAAATTGTACAAGGCCAGACATATCATACTCTATCAGCAAGTTGAGTCGGTTTACAAGTAATCCTGGAAAGGATCATTAGACCGCATTAACAAGAGTGTTGAGATATTTGAAACACACTAGCACTCATGGTATACATTATTCGAGATATCCCGCTGTTTTGGAAGGATATTGTGATGCCAATTGGTTATTCGATACTAAAGACTCCAAATCCACAAGTGGTTTTATATTTACAATTGGTGGAAGAGCAATTTCATGAAAATCTTCTAAGCAAACTTGCATAGCCCGATCTACAATGGAATCGGAGTTTATTGCTCTTGACAAAGCCGACGAAGAAGCCGAATGGCTAAGAAACTTCTTAGAAGATATCCCTTGTTGGGAAAAACCTTTGCCTCCGGTTATGATACATTGTAATAGCATGGCAGCCATAGGAAGAGCAAAGAATATTATATATAATGGTAAGTCTCGACATATTCGTCGAAGACATTATACCGTTAGACAATTGATCACTACATCAATAATGTGTATTGACTATATAAAGTTAAAAGACAATATAGCGGATCCGTTTACTAAAGGTATCAATCGTGATAAATTATATGATCCACTTACAATGGTAACTCAACCATGATGATTTGAGATCCCAAAAACATGGTTCAATGAGATAACTAAGTTCTAGGAGTTCAAGTTGAGCACTTGATTTTAAAATCCATTCTCGTAGCTGCTCAAGTGCAAACCTGTAGCTTGTGGTAAAAGGGTAAGCCTTTAAGGTTTTTAATGATTCCTATAGCCTTTTATAAGTGTAGTATGGCAGGATACTCTTTATGGGAGATCACCTATATAAGTGAAGAAGTGGGGCCGCTTCAAGATTACGATAACACTTATGAATCCAAGAAATTGTCCAAGGCCAAAATGGACACAACATGAGAACGAAAGATATTAGATCTATTATTGTGTGTATGTTGTTGTCTTGGTTTACACTAAAGTTGATGGTTCAAGACATCGCGTTCACCAAGCAACGAGTAAACCGATAGCATTACACTAAGGAAGGTTCAAAGCTAACTACTACCTATCCCGATGCAATAATAGGTCGCCGGGACTTTGAAAACATGCATTTGCATTAAATGTCATTCATGTGGGGATTGTTGGAAAATTATTATTTTCCATATGAATTTATTTAATAGAATTGGTTATAGGTGGTTAAAAGCGGTTAGATGTACCTTTTCATGTGAAAAGACGTACCTTTTTCATATGAAAAGATGTACCTTTTCACATGAAATGGCACGTACCTCTTCGTGAAAAAACATCTTCCTCTCTATAAATAGACCCATTTGATTGACATTCAAACACACCAAAACGAAGATAATTAATCAATCTCATTCATTCTTCAAAAGCCTCTATCCCGAGTATCAAGTAGTTCGCCCGGAGTACGATTAAAATTGGTTAATAATAAATAGGATAAACATACGTTGTGGGTAGGATTAGTGCATCCCTAAGGTTAGTCTTTCTAGCTTGCTATCTCCTTGAGTTTTTATTGCTTTAGTTTAATTTTCTAGTTGTCACCTTTTGCTTTGGATTAAATATCTGAAGCCCTAAACCTGTTCAAACAAAATCTGCTCGGATAATGATGAATTGTTGTCGAGTTAGCTTCGTGTTTTCGTGATACAATCCACGTGGATACGATACTCGACTTACCTTTATACTTGCACGCCGTGTTAGAAAAGTGAGCGATCATTTGTCATTACATTTTTACCCTAAAATGTTCAAAGGATGTGACAGGAAAGTTTTAATTTGAAATTAGGGGATTTCCTTTTCATTTGATTAGAAAATATAAATTGAATGTGCAAAATATATTACTATTAAGAGTTGCTAAATCTTTTGTCAATTAATAAATATTCTGTTTGAACATTGTAGACGGGCTTGGTTAGTTTTTTTTTTTTTTTTTTGAGGAACCTATATCTTATAAAGTATTCAGAGTTTATAAGATGTTATAAGCCTATAACTTATTTCAAAAATAAGTGATTATGCTTGTGATTCAATGTGAATGTTAGGGCGATTGAGCTTGTAAGACGTTGGTTTACAATTACAAAGTTGTGATTATAATGATTATAATAAAAGTTTGAAGGAATAAGATCGATTTCAACAACAAAGAAGAGTTTGGTTCCCTTACATATAAAGAATTTGCAAGTTCCTAAAATATTTATTTTATGAATAAGATCTTTTTCAAAAAGAATTGTCAAATATTTGAAAAGGTTTAGAAGTTCTTGTTGAAAGAATTATTATTATTTTCCATATGAATTTATTAATAAAGTTGGTTATAGGTGGTTAAAAGCGGTTAGAGGTACATTTTCATGTGAAAAGACGTTCCTTTTTCATAAGAAAAGACGTACCTTTTCCATGAAATGGCACGTACCTCTTCACGAAAAGACATCTTCCTCTCTATAAATAGACCCATTTGATTGACATTCAAACACACCAAAATGAAGATAATTAGTGTGCGTGTGTTAGTCTAGTGGTAGAGTGGTTAATGCCCGAGGCCAAAGGTCTCGGGTTCGAGTCCACCGTGACGCGATCTTTAAAATTTTTGTATTTAATTGACAAAAAAAAATGAAGATAATTAATCAATCTCATTCATTCTTCAAAAGCCTCTAGCCCGAGTATCAAGTAGTTCGCCCGGAGTACGATTTCCTAGTACAAGGTCTCGTATTTATAGAAAACCGTTGTATCTTGGGGATGTTTGTCGTTGAACCGTGTGTATTGTGCGGGGTAATTTTGTCTTACGGAAAGAGAGTCTAACTCTCGCCTCGGTATTACATAGCATATTATTATTCTGTCCATTTTCTACACCCAACATATAACATGTCACACCCCGGCTAATTAATCAAGGATTAACTAACTAACCGGGTTGTGACTGGAGGAAAGGAATAATATAACTGACTAATTTTAGAGGCTCGCAGCAATAAAATTTATCATTCAAAAGAAGGACAAGTCTTAGAACTTGTAATCAGATGATAGTCAAAAGTCGAAGATTTATAAATCACTATTTAGCAAGTTGATGCAATAATTTTCGACTCAAGATTATACTTATTTAACAAATGTCTAACCCATCAGGACTCTGTACCATAACACATCACCATTCATAAAAAGAGTTGGCAGCAAAAGAGTAGTTGAATTTATGTGTGAAGACATAAACCCGGGGCAAAACATATTACATGATAAGATAAGTCTTCGCTCAGTATTCAATTTCCGTCATCAGCTCCTACACAACTTGCATATTTAGAAATACATGCAGGGCGTGAGTACTTGATGCACTCATATTTTAGTTTAGAAAGCCTACCTGGAAATCTGGCTTACACTCGAGACCTTCAACTTTTCCTTTCTTGATCTCTATCCCGCTCCCACTAGCTCCTTAATAAAGAAATAAGAAGAATAAACACGGGAAAGAGAAACTAAGACTTTCTAACTCTTGAGCCTCTACTAAAATCTCTCGGTACACTAAGGTTAGGCTAAGCTCTGCTAGGTCAATGCATCCGTAACTCAATTATTTAACTCATTATGAAAAGTATTTTAGAAGAACTTTAATCTTTCAATTTCTTATATATATATATATATATATATATATATATAGAGATACCTTTACAAATAGAAGAAAATTTTAGCTTTTCAATCTTTTTCATTAGAAACTTTGATCAAGTTAGTCTTGATCAAGTTACATAATCACGAGAATCCATATTTGAAATCAAATCTCAAATATCAAGCCATAATCGCAAAGTCCTTTGTAATTATGCAAACTAACGAAATCAAAGTTTTACATACTAATATAAAAAAATCCCATAATTCAAAATAAGCTAATTTCATATACTATATCACAATTATGAATCAAGTTCTTTCAATTGAAATCAAAACCATAACTTCTTAAGACTCCATAAACATATTAAATTAGGGGTTTTTGCATGAGTTAGAACTAACTCCAAATTCTTTCACCAAACAAGATCTAATATATAATTACTAACTTGATTTAAACAAATAAGAACCAAATCATCTTGAAATCAAGGCTCTAATTTTCGGTCATGACAAGAAAAATAAGGGTTTCGATTTTTGTTTCCACAATCGACTCTAAACATGTTTAAACATCTCCAAATTCATAGATATAAGATTAATTTAAGCAATCAACAACAATTTCTCAAGATAAGAATTAGGGTTCTTAACAAAGTTTGGGATTTTCTTGAAGATAAACAAATTAAACCATAATTCAAGCATAAATCATTCCTAAAGGGTAGATCTATGCATAAATAGACTAAAGATCGAAGAACAAAAGTTTGTAGAGAACAAGGCCTAAATGGCCGAAACTTTGGGGAGTTTGGGGTGGGTTTTCATCTTGATTTTTACTTCAAAACTTGGATAAGGTTAGTGATTTATCTTTTTAAAACGTTGATCTATCGATTTGAAGAGGATTGGAAGCTTGGATCTTGGACTTGAAAGAAGAAAATTGAGTGTGTGTGTGTGTGATTCTCGAAAATTAGGAGAATTGAGAGAGAAATGGTTTGTGAAAAATGAAGCCTTTTGGAAGCTAACACACACACACACACACACACATATATATATATATATATATATATATATATATATATATATATATATATATATATATATATATATATAAAGTCTTAGGTAATATTCCAATCTTCCTCATAAGCTATTAAATGGCTTCCTTGATAAGCCTTTAGAAGTCATCTTTGATAAGCTAAAATTTAGCTTCTTTGGTAAGCTATTAGTTCTAGAATTTTCTTTAGCTTATCCTATAAGCTTAAAAATAGAGATAAAACATATCTTTTGAAATTAATAAATCAATATAAATCAAATAGAAATATAGAAAATTCTTAGTGAGTTAAAACTTTCATAAATCACTCTTTCAAAAATAAACGTTGAAATAAAATAATAACTTAAAGATTTATTGTTAAATCAATCAACTGTAGAATTCTAAAATAAATCTTTGAGTTAAAACTTTATGAAATCTTATCTGAGGATGCATTGTCCCTAGTAACTTACGTAATTAATCTCTAATTAATTACGTAATTAGCGCTTAATTTGAGCTATGGAAATCCGGGGTGTTACATTCTCTCCTCCTTAAAAAATTTAGCTCGAAATTTAGTACCTCAAATAAATAGCTCGGGTACTTCTCTTTCATCTTCTCTTCTAATTCCCAAGTAGCTTCTTCCGGGCCATGATGTCTCCATAGAATCTTGACTAAAGGAATCGACTTATTCCTTAGTTGTTGTTTCTTTCGATCAAGAATACGTTCTGGCCTCTCTTTGTAGCTTAGGTCAGACTCAGGAACTATGTCTTCTTGGTTGATAATATGGTTCGAGTCATAGACGTACTTCCGTAACTGAGATACGTGAAACACATTATGAACGTTACCGAAATTGGGTGGTAACGCCAACCTATACGCAACAGGCCCAATCTTCTCTAAAACCTCGTATGGTCCGATGAACCTCGGCTTGAGCTTTCCTTTGATTTTGAATCTGTGCACTCCTTTTGTAGGTGAAACCTTCAGGAATACTTTATCTTCAATTTCGAAATTCAACTCAGTTCGTCGCGTATTTGCATAAGACTTTTGGCGATCCTGAGCTTCTTGAATTCTCTTCTTAATTTGGCGTATGATATCAATCATTTCCTCAATCGCTTCGCATGCGAAAATTCTTTTCTCTCCAACTTCGTCCCAATACAATGGAGATCGACATTTCTTGCCGTACAGTGCTTCGTAGGGTGCCATGTTGATGGTTGCTTGGTAGCTATTATTATAAGCAAATTCGATCAAAGGCAATGCTTTCTCCCACTATTCTCCTTGATCTAAGACGATGGTTCTGATCATATCTTCTAGTGTCTGAATAGTTCTTTCTGTTTGTCCATCGGTCTGCGGATGAAAGGCTGTACTGAAATTCAACTGGGTGCCCATTTCCTTTTGAAAACTTGTCCAAAATCGCGAGGTGAACTTGGAATCTCTATCCGAGGTGATCGAAACAGGAACTCCGTGTAGTCGTACGATCTCACGTACGTAAATCTAAGCTAGCTTATCGGCTCCGTACGTCATAGGAATTGGAATAAAATGGGCGCTCTTGGTTAATTGATCGATAATTACCTAAATTACTGTATTTCCACGCTTGGACTTGGGTAATCTAGTGATGAAGTCCATGGCTACATGGTCTCATTTCCACTCAGGAATGTCGAGAGGTTGCAGTTTTCCATGTGGTCTCTGGTGTAGCGCTTTGACTTGTTGACACGCTAAACATTTCTCGACAAACGACGATATCTCTTGTTTCATACCTACCCACACAATTTTCGTTTCAGATCGCGATACATTTTTTGTGCTTCCTGGATGGGCGGTATAAGGCGTGTTGTGCGCCTCCTTCAGAATTTCTTCCTTTAATTTCTTGTTATTGGGTACACATATCCTATTCCCAAGCATAAGAGCATTATCTCTTGCTTAATGGTACTCTATTGATCTTTCGGTTCTCACCTTCATCCTTAACTTTTCTAAGTGTTCATCTTGACGTTAAGCTTGAACAATTCGATTTCTCAGGTCAGGTTCTAGAACAAAGGTTGCGATGATACCTTGAGTGGTATGAGGTGGTAACACAACTTCTAGTTTCATCTTCTCGAACTCCTTAACTAGCTTTTCTTTCTGGGTAAGAACAAATGCTAGTTGAGTCTGGCTCTTCCTACTTAACGCATCGGCGACTACATTCGCTTTTCCTGAGTGATACTTGATTTCGCAATCGTAATCTTTAACTAGCTCTAGCCATCTTCTCCGACGCATATTAAGATCCTTTTGCTCAAACAAATATTTCAGGCTCTTGTGGTCGGTGAAGATCTCACATTTTGATCCATATAAATAATGTTTCCAAATCTTCAACGCATGGACCACGGCTGCTAATTCTAAGTCATGGGTAGGGTAAATAAGCTCATGCGGTCTTAGCTTTCTTGAAGCATAAGCAATTACCTTACATTCCTGCATGAGTACACATCCTAGCCCGTTTATTGAAGCATCTGTATAAAGCGTATATTCTTTATCGGGCTCAGGTACTGTTAATATTGGAGCTGCAGTCAGCCTATCCTTCAATTCTTGAAAGCTTTTCTTGCACTCATGGGTCCATTGAAATTTTACTCCCTTTCAAAGTAATTGCGTCATTGGTCTAGCAATCTTCGAGAATCCCTCGATGAATCTTCGTAATAACCAGCTAGACCAAGAAAACTCCGAATTTCATTCGGTGTTGTAGGAGATTTCCATTCGTGCAACTTTTGCGGGATCCACTTTGATTCCTTCTGCTGAGACGATATGACCAAGGAAATTCACTTCTCGAAGCCAAAACTCGCACTTGCTGAACTTGGCGTACAACTTTTCGGTTGTCAATGTACCCAAGACGGTTCTCAAATGTGTTTCGTGTTCTTTCTTTGTCTTTGAATACACAAGAATGTCATCTATAAAGACCAATACAAACTTATCTAGGTATTCATGGAAAACACGGTTCATTAGATCCATGAACACAGCTGGAGCATTGGTCAGACCAAATGGCATTACGGTAAACTCATAATGACCGTACCGCGTTCGAAAAGAGGTTTTCGGTATATCTTCTTGCTTAATCTTTAACTGATGATATCCTGATCTCAAATCGATTTTTGAGAAAACTCCTGCTCCCTTCAACTGATCAAACAGATCATCAATCCGCGGTAATGGGTACTTGTTCTTCAGGGTCAACTTATTTAATTCCCTATAATCGATGCACATTCTCAAAGTACCATCCTTTTTCTTAACGAACAATACCGGCGCTCCCCATGGAGATACGCTTGGTCCGATAAATCCCAAATCCAATAGCTCTTGCAATTAGATCTTCAATTCCTGAAGTTCCCTTGGCGTCATTCGGTATAGTGCCTTCGAAATTGGAGCTGACCCAGGTTCTAAGTCGATGGACAATTCTAATTATCTATCCGGTGGTAATCCAGGTAAGGATTTCGAAAAAACATATGAGAATTCTCTCACAACTGGGACATCCTCAACCCTCTTTTCAACTTCATCTTTTCCAACCAAATGTACTAAGTAAGCGCATGCTTCATTTTGTCTTAGCAACTTCTCCGCTTGTAGGGCTGAAATAATGGGTACTCTCTTATGTCTTTCATCTATCCCGTAAAAACAGGTTGGTTCTTTGCCCGGAGGTTGGAATGAAATCTCACGACTTTCGCAACGAATCGTTGCAAAGTTTAGGGTTAACCAGTCCATTCCCAGGATTATATCCACATCCCACATTGGCAAAAGATGCAAGGATTCTGCTCTCAACTTGAGAGGACCTAACTCAAATTCTAAGTTAGGACACTCATGCGTGATTCTATCACTTCTGCCTAATGGCGTAAGGACTCTTATATCAGGATTAGATCGTTTTACTGGAAGCTCAAGAGTATCTACACATGCTGAAGAAATAAAGAAATCTGAAGCTCGATGAAAAAGATTTATGACAGGTACATCTCTCAAAGTTCCCATACCTGTCAACTGTCCCGCTTTCTTATCGGTTGATTTCTGGTTTAGGGCAAAGGTTCTTTGATGCTGGGTTTGTGGTTAAACTTGTTGTACCGGCTGAGTCTGAGGTGGTTGCTGTGGAGTCATTGGAAATTGAGCTACCGAAAACTGAGGGAACATCGGAAATGGTAACTGTGGGTAAGCGATCATAGCTTTCATAGATTGAGTTTTACGGGGAGGATTTGGTTTGAATCCACTTCGACGCCTTATCTCTGCTTGGACATTTGTTAGCATAGTGGCTCACTTGACCACAGCTTGTAACAATCATTATTTCATTTACACACTCCGTAGTGTGTCCGATTACATTCGACATACGGGCCTAGTTTAATTTGGGAAAACCGAGATTGGCCTCAAACGATGGTCGAGATCGGCCTTGGGAGAATTGTCCCTTTACGCCAACGCTTCTTGTTCGAAATTTTATTCTCCCACCTTCTCTTATTCCCAATCTTCCGATCGATCGTAATAACTTTGATGGGTTAGGATTCTGGGTGGATGTTGGAATCGAATCAGGCGTAATCTTCTCAGGACGCATTTCCATTTCCATATCAAGCGCCCGATTCAGAGTCTCCGCATAAGACATTGGAGGTTGGCTTGCCAGTACTATTCTCATTTCTTGGTGTAATCCAGAGAAAAATAATTCAGCCATTTTCTCATCGGTGTCGACCTTATAAGGTGCATACCGAGCCAACTTACAGAACTCTCTGTCGTACTCAACTACAGTCTTCTTCCCTTGCTTAAGATTAGCGAACTCAATCTCTTTCTGTTTGCGATAGTTGCGTGGAATGTACTTGGCCAAGAGTTCTTCCTTGAAATGCTCCCACGTGAAAATATCTAGCTGTTCTGATGTGAAGGTTTTCTGACGGGACTCCCATGTAGCAGCCCGCCAACCCAAAGTACGGATTAGCAGGGACTGTTACTAATGACGGGAATTAACAATAGGAACAGTAACTAATTATGGAATTGAGGGGCATATGATAGACAAACTCTCAAGACTTCATATCATTTAACACGACAAACATAACTTACATATGAAACTGAATCATTCAGACCTTTATCGAAAGGGTTAAACTACTTTGAAGGAAATGAGGTACAAACTCAAAATATAACTTAAGGTACTTTGCAGTGGAAAACATGTGGAATACAATATGACGATGCGTATCCAAGGTTTAACTATCAACGACAAAAGACTTGATTGCTCAACACCGCTCCATCCCATCCATCACCAACCTCGCACATTTAAAACAAACATGCGGTGAGTACAAATAATGCACCCAGTGGACTCATTGCAAAACATTTTTTAAATTACACCGCCTGTAAGTAAGACACAGGGTTTTAATTGAAAATGCCTTGGCTTACTAAAACATTTTCTCATTTCTCAAAACATCGCTCACCGAGCAATTTCTCTTTATATGATCCATATCATTCACATATCTCATATCACATCATCATCTCATAAACTCATCTCGCACCGTAGAGATGGCCACCTTCTACGGGCGCAGTGACCGGCTGAGAATTATCCTTTCGGCACACAGTCACCTTACTCGTGCACGTAACCCTAGCCAGGAATTCTGCATCTGACATAGGGTCCGATATCGATTTTCTCATTAGTCGGGGAGCGACCCAACGACTGAAGTCAGTTGGCGAACCAACAGCTCATATACTTTCATAGTTGGCTTGCCCAACAACATGATAGGATCATACATAAAAACATAAATACTTTGGGCGGTAATCATCATTTCTCAATGAAGATCAGAATAAATACTTTTCATTTGCGAAAGCAAGTAAATAAAGGGTTTTGAATAAAGCCCACCGGTGCAAGCTTTTCAAATAAGTCCTTTCTAACGTCGGCGATCGAGACGCGTCCAACCTTTACGTAAGGAATTAATTTAGTACGTGGTCACGTTTCGATGAGACGAACATCGTCTATAACGTTCTCGCGATCAAATAAGGCTAACGGGGACTTATTTTAACGCTTCCTAATCGATTGATGTCGATTATAAATTTTCTTGATTTATAAGGAATATTCTACCTTTTTAGTACATAATGTACGTTTTAATGTACTTACGTAACGTAAGTTACATTGTTACTAAACGTACTACGTCACATAGATCACGTATTATCGAATTACGTGCCCTTTGACCTTGGTCAACGTTTTTGGTCAACTATTTTGACTTTGTCAACACTTAGTCAAAATTTTGATTTTGGTCAACTCAAAGTCAACATTTTGATTTTTTTCAATTTCTTATGAAATTCTATCATTTTATGTGCAATTCTTGTTCCAAAAATTCCCATAAAATCATACTATGTCTTAAAACATTGTTTTAGATCATATTATGTAATTATACTTGATAAAATAAATTTATAACATTGATACACATAAGGTATGATTTTCGGTTATCTTAATTAACTAACTAAACATTTTTCAAAAATTCCAATAAATTCACATAATATTTAATCACCCTTAATTATCCTTATTATAACATAATTGTTATTTATTATGAACTATTGAATTTAATTTACCGAAGTCATATTCGAGATTTTTGACTTAGGTCCAAATAATTTTTATAAATTTCAATAAATTCACACAACCATATATTATGAATCTACATCATCAATATGATATGATAACACTTAAATATGGTTTATATCATATGTTATAATTTTCGAAAATCATGAACTTAGGTACTAAAGTTTTCCAAAAATTCTATATAAATTCATATAAGCATATTTAATACCCTAGATTATGATTTCATGCTTAAATCAACAATTAAAAATCAAAAACATCAATATATCCCACCTACATGATTTCGGTCCTTTCTTAGAATTTAATAACATGTATAACTTTGTAATATAATCATAGTACATGCTTAATAATATCATATAAACATGATTTCTAACCACCTTAGCATATGATATGAAATTTTCGAAAATATCATATAAGAACTAAGCTTATAACATGAATTCTAACGGACGAAAATCAAAAATTCTAACATGTATACGAAGCTCGTAAGAAATCTAACCTCTTAATCGGAGTTGATTTAATCGGCGAATGTTTATTTGCTATAGGTTTGGATCAAAATTTGAAGAGCTCTCCCTCTATTCTTTTCTCACAATTTTCGATGGTTTAGGGTGCTAAAATGGGGGAATGTTTGATCCCCTCCATTATTTATAGAATTAATCAAGTTGTAGTGTAATTATTACACCTAAAATATCAACTAAACCACTTGCACATTCATTCAAGAATTTCGGTCCTCATGTGTCTAAATTGGATGAATTTATCTTATCCTACAACTCATTATTAAGTCATCTTATCCTTTAATTAAATGCATTCACATTTATGCACATTAATTGTTAACATTTTCAACTACTAGCAACAAAATCCATAGTTACTTGTTCCACTTGAATACAACTCTATCCTTATCTCTTAATAATATCTAGGAAACATAATCTTATCCCATAATTAACAACTTGCATCATACTTATCAATTAAATAAAGAATTTGTAATATTATAGTATATATAGGCATAGTTTCGGCCACTTACATGATGAAGCCAACAATTACTTGTTCAAATTGAACTCTATCTTATCTTTACACCTCATATACAAGTGGATACCTTATCTTATCTTCTCATTAAGTATGGTATGATATTATTTAATAATATCACACCTAAAGAATGAAATTTTCGTCACTTTTGGGCACAAGTGTACCCCCACTTGTGCAACTTGTAATACAACTCATATTATCCATAAAAATATCATATTAATATAATTAATATCATACATTATTCATTTGATAAGAATTAAATTAGAAATCATACTTTAGAAACCATAATTTTCGAAAATTACTAAGGAAATTCCAAACATTTTATTTCCTTGTATAAAATAGCTACTACATAATTATATGACATATTATATGTCTTAGATAATAAATTTAATCATAGAAAAGTATTAAAAAATAATTTTAGACTTTAAAAACCCCAATTCGAAATTTTAGGGTTTTCGAAACCCATAACAATAGGTTCATTGCATTCTTAAATTTTCTAGCATTATTTTGATGATTAATAATGCTCTTATATCATAAAATAATCATAGGAATTTGAATTATACAATTCCGTGATCATTTGACTGAGTTATCGACTCATCTCTAAAAACCGACGTTTGAAACGTCTCAAAATTCTTATAGACGAATTATCTCTAAAACGTTCAAAATAAAGTTGTAACAACTTTTCTTATTCCTATAATAATAGGAATTTCGAGATTAAGCTTAACTGCTTAATAATATTGTAGGACGTAACTGTTGAATTCATTCGACGTTAGAAAATTACATTCGAAGGAATATTAGAAACTATATTCCTTAATTTACTGAGCGTCAGTGAATATCACACAGAAACTATCAACTTATGTTTAGTCAAAGTCGAGCATTGACTAATTAAGATTTTACTTATTGAGGCTAAATCCTAAATTACGATTTTAATTATCGTAATTAAGCATTAAAAACTGCGGGATATTACATTCTACCCCTCTTATAAAAAAATTCGTCCCGAAATTTGCATACCTAAAAGCACGGGACACTTTTCTCGTCATCTCATCCTCATGTTTTCATATGACTTTCTCTTGTCCATGGTTTCTCCATTGGACTGTTACTAACGGTAAAACTTATTTTTTAACCGTTATACTTTACGATTTAACATCGTCATAGGTCTTTCCTCATAATCCATATCTGGATTAAGAACATCATCATCATAATAACTCACGTGTTCTGGATAACACACGTGCTTTCTTTATTGCGACACATGGAAAACATTACGTGCCTTCCCCCCATTTAGTGGAGGTACCAATCCATAGGCTACTGGGCCTATCCTTTCTAAGATCCCCATAAGGCCTTATAAAATGTGATTCTAACTTAGGTTCCATTGTATCTACGCATGCTCTTGTATTGAAAGATATGACGTACTTATATTGAACAAAATTATTACATGTATGGTAAGAAGTTTTCCATACCTTCTAGGTTTCCTTGGTTTTGTTCAATCGGTTCTTGATATAGGGCATAAGTCCTAGCTTGTGTTGGTTGTGGCTGCCTTTGTTGTCGCCGTTGTGATCGATACTGGGGCTGATATTGTATGGCCTTTAGTGATTGGGTTTTGCCTAGTGGGTTGGGTTTTCCTATTCCTTTCGGGCGTATTCTTGGGCATTCATTCGCATAATGCCCTTTTATGCCACATTTATAACAACCAGTATTGCCTGCTAGACATACACTTCTGTGTGGTCTATGACATTTTGGACAAAGAGAAACTCTTATGTGTCCTTGTGGTGCCATGTTTCTTTCCAATGGTCTTTTGTTTGTATTCCCAACATTTCCTTGGTTGTAATCACTAAGATTACCTTCCCATTTCCTCTTGCCTTTGTCACTAGCATTATGTGACTGAGTGGAAGTAGGCATATCCTCTGGCATTGCTGCCTCAATGTCTAAAGCCCGACTAAGAGCTTCAGTATATGTTAAGTCTCCATGACTGGCAAGAGACATTCTTATCTCATGCCTTAGACCAGATCTAAATTTCTCCGACATTTTTGTGTCAAGATTCACTGGTCCGGCGCGCACTTGACATATCACAAAAGAGGCGATCGTACTCGATTCTCGACATTTTCTCTTGTCTAAGATTGAAGAATTGATTTCCTTTTTCTTCTTATAGCTCTTGGGAATGTATTTCATACATTTACTTTAAATTTTCCCAGTGAATTCATCTATTTGTTACGGTGTTAGGGTTTTTCTTGGGCTTCCCACCGTAAATCACCGGTCCGTGAGTTGGAAGGTCACACAAGATAGTCTCTCTTGTCTTTGTATAACGGAGGAAATCGAAAATCCTTTCTATTGTTCTTACCCATTGCTCGCCTCATCGGGACTTCCTTTTCGTTAAAGGTAGGCGGTTTTGCCTAAGGAAAATCTCCTCGATCCTACGATCAAGTGGAGGTGAGGGTGATTGTGGTATTTCTCTTTCGGGCTGTGGAACTCTGCCCCTTCTCCCATCTCTTCCTCTAATTTCTTGCTCAAGCTCGCGTCTAGGCGGCATTCTGGTATTACAAAGATGTAATTATCATTCATGTAATGCTTATCGTAATTATAACATCTTTATTCAACCCTCATCATAATATGGTTTTAGTAAACCATTCACCCTCTCCATCCTCACTATCCGTGGTTTCACGAAAGTTTCAATTTACTTTGAAAACAACTTTCTTCATACATGATTGTAAGGGCGGAGGTATAACGAGTTGACTTGCTAACGAGAATACTTTTATCTATTACGTCTTTCTCTAGAAGAATTTCTTGTACTTCCAACTTTAGACATGTCCGACCTACTAACGAGGTTTTAAGGACAATCAACTATCTTACAGATAAGTTGCATTCTTTCTTATTATGACGTAATAAGAGGAGGGTATATTCCAAGGATATCATACACTTTTCTTTACTCTATTCCAGCACTAAATGCTAAAGAGTATCTCGTTCATAACTTAGTTATCATATACTTGCGTGGAGGTATAACTGTATTGTCATCAGTATTGGGAAAGCCTATCAAGGGTTGATTCACCTATGTATCACAAAAATAATATCTCGTCTCATTGAGAACTTCTTTACATCATATCTTGATGTTTATCACTTCACTATCTCGAAACTTAGGTGACAAAATGAGTCAACCTATTTCTTACTTATTGGTTTCAAGGATTTGAAAATAATTTGTCATGACAACTTGCAAAGATATGGTTCCACAATTCAAGATAACAACTCTGAAGGCTTTAAAAGAACATGTTCTTTGAACTGAATAATTGGGAGATAGGGTCCGAAGACCAGAATAACAATTATTGAGATTTCTTTGGTCATATGGGGTGGCCAGGCCCGTCACAAATACTTTCTCAGTTACATAAAGGCTTGGTCTCAAAAGAACGCTTTATGAAATTTTCTGATCGCAACTTCTTTCAGAAAGAGTGAGAAATCAAGTGAAATCTCAATTGGAACTGGATCATAGGGTTAAACATAATGACGGGATTTGGGCTGTGAATATGATTCGAAACCTTATGCAACTCATTTTAGTTGTCATCAAAGGTTCTTATGTACACATATGTTATAAATCTTCTTAAACTATTGGAAATCTTGCTTTCAAGTAGCATTCTAAGATTTCTGTCATACTGTAGGGTTCTCGTTCTACATATGTCGCAAGGTCAATATCAACTGTTTCTTTGATCACATTCTTATTTTGTTTCTAACGAAAAAGTCATAGTCAATTTGGATTTCCGTCATACGTGAACATCCAAACAAAAGACTATACTCATGTCACTGGAGTATAGTGACATCCATCATCTCATCTTTGCTCTTTGACTTTCAGTTATTTGTTCTCGTTATTGAGCTCGAGATTCTCATTTCGATCTCGTTTCTGTCTCATGACAGACTAAAATTCTCATAGTTCTCTCCCTATGTTCTTTCGCAAAAGGGATCATGCGACATAGACAGTCTAGGTTCTTTTGGGATAACATACCCATCATCAAAATAATTGGAAATTTCATAACTGTAAACATTCATAACATATCTCTTTTATAATAATCATGCTCATTGAATTTCACGAATTCAAAGATTTCTCTTTTGACATATTAGTGTCAATGCTTTCTCATATAAAATCATCATAATATAATCATATGTTGGTAGCGAACCAACAATTTTCACTTTCTCATACCAGCCAACTCCACATATAACAATATCATATCAAATAATTAAATGCTCGTGATATTTTCAAAGTTTTTAAGCATAGAATTTAATTCCATTATTATTGAAATAATTTAATAAAGTGATTACGGCTTTATTACGACCATTTTGAGATGAGTCGATAATTAACGTTTTGAGACGTTTCAAACGTTAACGTTTAGAGATGACTTGAGAATCAAGTCTAATGATCAAGGAATTATGATATTTACCTTCCTATGATTATTTTATGTAATTAGAGTATTATTTAGCATTAAAATAATGCTATAACATTAAGGATTAATTATTGGACAAGTTTAGAATTTTCGAAAACCCTAATTCAAAAATTAGGGTTTTCGCACATGAAATGATACCAATAATTTTTCCTATGATATAATTTATCATCTAAAACATGTATTATGATATATATCTATAATTAGCATGAAAATTAAATTAGTATCACTTGCACAATGAAAGTGCGTGACTAATGTTGGAGAAGCATTTAGTTACGTGAGTTTTCATGTTAAATTGCTATGATGTGGTCAAATGAATTAAGTAGGATATTTTGTACACTCTTATCAAGTAAATTAAGTAATGATCAAGTGAATGTGTGTGAGGTGTGATAAGACCCGTGTATTGCCTCCAAATTAAGTGAGAAGAAAAACAAAAACACCTTTTTATGACTTTATTTACATATGGCAATGTGCAGGACTATAATTAAATTGTGTAAGACATTTTGAAAAGGCATTTCTTTGTTAAATGAGGGAGAGATAGTTGACGCCTATTTTGTCCAAAGCAAAAAAGGGATATTTTGATTTGTTCAAAATGTTTTGTGTAGGAAGATACTTACTACCATGATGTAATGAAATTGAGTCATCACCAAAGTCTTAAATATAGTGTGTGTGCATGAGGAAGTTGACGGCAATAGTTCAAAGCCAAAGGAATTGATTTGTTTTTTTCAAGAAAAACTTTATGCATGCATTTACTATAGTGATGTAATACATCGTAAAGTGAATTTTGAAAAGGCTTCTCAATTGTTTTGTGAAGTGAGATGACCGAGAGAGAGAAAGGTTTGGTACAAATTATTAATTCATTTTGCTTAAGTAAAGTGTTACACAAAAGCAAGCCATTACTCTTCCCCCAAACTTTAGAACCGAGAGCAAATTGTGAGGAAAAAGCCTTGAGAGTTCTTGGTTTTCCGTGGCCAAACCTCGGTACTAAAATCGTTGTACACCTAATCCACACCGTTAAAGAGGTTAGATATCGAACAAGCTTCGATTATACACTAAATTTGCAATTTTCCAATGGTTCGATTTTATTTTACGAGCATGTGTTCTTGATTAAGAAATTATGTTAACATGTTTGTTGTTCTTTAAATATGCTTAGTATGAAATTATAAGCTTAAGTATTGTATTAAATCAAAGGACTAAGCATGTTATGATTTTTCTATGATGATCGAAAATTCTAAGGTTTGTTTTGATGATGGATTTATGTTATGTATTAGCTAAGGAGTTCATAGTAAATATTTGAAAATTTTTAAACATCATATGCTATTAATTTGTAAATGGCCGAAAATGAGTAAGAATTGTAAGTTGATGTACAAATTATATTTAGGTGATATTATAGCATTTTAATGTTCTAGAGCCTTGATTATATACCATGTGAATTTACTAAAATTTTTGGAAAATATGTGTATATATATTGAGAATGGCCGAGAGCCATAAGTATTGGCACATTGAGAAATAAGTTGTGATTATTGAATATTATGATGAATTAGTGATGTATAATAATGTTGGGGCCTTGTGTAAATTAATTAGAATTTTAGAAAATTATTTGGACAAAATTTCATAAAAACCGTGACCTATGGAACAAAATAGGTGATGTCCAAATTTTTCTATAGTTAATGTTAATACATATTAGTGATACTATGATAAAATAGTACATTATATGAATTTAGAAGAATTTTTGAAAGATGATCGAAAATTGAAGCTTAAAACCGTAAGCTTTGATTAAGTATATTAAGGATTTTAATTCCTTAATATCAAGAAAAATAATATATTATATGTCTAGAAATTATTTTAGACATATTAAGAATTTATGAAATTTTATAAACATAGAATACTATGTTTATGGCGAAACGTTATATTAAATAACGTTAGAAATATAAAATAATGTTTAATGCTAAGTTAATTAATATTTAAGAAAAATATTAATGGAGTTTATCGATTTAGTGAAAATCGAAATTAGGGCTTTATGAAAAGAAATCGATTGAAAATCGATTTATGTTGAAATTAGATTTTAAAAATATAAATTATTGAAGAATTTATAAAGAAAAGTCAAAATTGTTGACTTTTGAGATTAACGTATGAAATCGTTCGATAAATCGCTAATACGTGTAAAACGATTAATTATTTAAAGAAATCTTGTTGGTGAGAAAAGATTTCATAATTGAAATCTTTGTATCGAAAAACGCGAGAATATCGTTAAGCGTTTAACCTAAAAGGTTAAAATGAAATTGTTGAACATATCTCGTTTCTATCGAAGTACGAGAAATGTTTAGTTATGATACGCGATTGAACGACGTATTAAATTCTTTAAGGAATTCGAATTATTATAGTATAAGTTATCAAAGTTTATTTAAACTTTGAAAATCTCGAAATACGTGACCAACGTACTAAATTAGTTTTTACGTAAAGGTGGGACTCGGACGTGATCGTTGGCATAGAACGAAATCGAATTAAGAAAGTCTCCAATCCAGGTGGGCTTTTCTTTCTCCTAGAGGATAAAATGTTTATCAAATGTTTATTTACAATGCTCTCTGTTGAGAAATGATTACCTGCCCAAAGTGTTTGTGATTTTATGTATGATCCTATCAATAGTGTTGGATCGCCACCAACATATTATGATATTATGATGAATGTTATGATAATGAGGAGAATTTTATGAGGTGAATTTTTATGAGGAGGATGGTATGATGTATTATGAGGAGGAGGATGATATGATGATGTTTTATGAGGAGGATGATGTGATGATATGAATGTTGTTGGTTCGCTACCAACGTATGATGGTGTTGTAATGAGATTGATTGTTGTTGGCTCATCACCAACATATTATGATGTTATGATGATATTAAATGTTGTTGGTTCGCTACCAATGTATGTGAAATTATGATAATGTTATAAGGGAAATGATACGGATCATACAGATGAAAATACGTCTGGCCAGACAACTTTTTAGAAATGAGAAAATGTTTTAGTAAGCACGAGTATTTCCACTAAAACCTCGTGTGTTACTAATGGGAAGAGTAATTTAATTAAAATGTTTTTGGCATAAGTCCACTGAGTGCATTCTTGTACTCAGCCCTGCATATTATTTTTTAAACATGCAGATTGAGCGGGTGATGCGATGGAGCAGTGTTGAGCACTAGGAATGTTGTCGCTGAAAAGTTTATACCTTGATAGTACATCGTCATATGTACATATCACATGTTTTCGCTGCAAGGAACATAAGTTATGTATTAAAGCCCAAAAACATACTTGATTTATGTATTGCAGTTTAATGTTAAATGGTCTCATTATTTATTCATTCCTGTTTAGAGTAATAATCCCTGCTAAATCGTACTTGGGATTTAGGGGCTGTTACAGAGTGGTATCAGAGCGGTTCGCTCTTTGAACCCAAAATTTTCCTTGAGGTTAAGTCTAGATTGAGTCACTAGACTTCTAAAGGTCAACTGACAATGCTCAATACTCCATCACATCAAACTCAACCGAAATGAGGTAAATGCTTCTTTTTCAAAATTTTGAAATGAAAGTTGAAAGAGAAAAGAATCGAGATGATTTTTTCAAAAGGGATGAATGATATGAAATGGAAGTTATGAATAATGTTGAGAATGGAAGTTATGCAAAGTGATCAAGTTAGAAATGAATGCTTATGATTGATGATGGGCAAATGTGCGATAATGAAATGTTGAAATTTCAAAATTCAAGTAATACATGCATTCAATAAGTATGTTATGAAATTGAGCAAATTTTCAAGTTTTCATAACCGAATTCGTTCAAATTTCAAGATTTTGTATGATGAATGAATATGCTTGAAATGAACGTGAATGGCCAAAATTGGAATGATAAATTCTTCGGAATTCTAAGAAATGTGCATGTATAAATGAGCTATGTTTTCATTATTTGAAACTTTAGTTTCAAATCTCAAGATTTATTATGACAAATGATATGTCATCTCAAGAAAAACATAGACGATATAAGAAGCATGATCACGTATTGCAAAAAACATAGAAGTACGAACTTCCTTCCTTTACGAGAACAAAAGAATAACATGAAGATGAAAAGAAAGTTAGATTCGACTCGACTTCGACCTCGGCATGTGCGACCTTGACTTCTACTTCGGCATGTGCGATCGTCGACTTTGACTTCGGTAATTTTATAACATCGACTTTGACATGTCGACCTTGGTAGTTTATACTACATCAAAATCAGCATCGGCATCAGCAACGGCATGCACGACCTCGGTGTCGGCATCGCCTACGATCTCGGCGCGAGCGCGCGAATCTTCCTGCACTGCGCAGTGATTTTGTCTTGACCCGTTCTCCTTCGTGTGAACTCCGATTTATGTACGGTTTTCACCTACGTGCCCCTAATGCACTGTACTTTATTTCTTATGAAGGACCAAATCCCTGATTCCTATTCCAAAATTTACGAGAATCAGTTGAAGTTAGTTCTATGATTTATATAGAATAGGAACTTTACAGTACTATAAGAATCTTAGAAAGTTACTAAGAAAGTAAGATTTCCAGTAATACAAGTAGAGCCATGACGTACATGAGAACCTTTGTTGATGACCTTTTAAGAGTATACAAGGTTTCAAATTCTATTCATTACCCAATTTACGTCATTGAGTTTAACTCATGACTAGATCAAATTGAAAATCACTGAGTTTCTCACTTTTTCGAAGAAATTTTTCAACCGAAAATTTATAAAGAATTCTCTCGAAACCAAGCTGTGTGATGAGAATATAATTGTGACGGTCCGCCAGCCCTTATGACCAAAGAAATCTCGAGAGTCGTCATTACGGTCTTCGGACCCTAGATCCCAATTATTCACCAAAGGATATTGCTTCAATCATAAAAGATGTGATTACGATTTGTGAGGCGAGACCTAGTGTGCGTGGTCGTGATAAATTCTCCTTGATTAGTGAAACCATCAAGTATGGTGAATGTTGACTTACCTTGTCACCTAAGTGCGAATTAGTAAGCGATAAACATCGGTATGATATAGGTTGACATATTTCACCACCTAAAAGTTTCGGATCGATAAAGTGATAGACATCAAGAAATTGTGATGTAAAGAAAATCTCGATGAGACGAGATATTTCCCTATGATACACATGGATGTGATGACCATGATGGGCTTTACAAAGATTGATAATAGTGAAGTTATACCTTCATATGATTATTATGATAATAAAGTTATGAATGAGATACTCTTTAGCATTGAATGCAAGAGTAAGCGAGAGAAAAGTATATGATATCCATGGGATATAAATTCCCTTATTATGTCATAACGAGAAAGATTACAACTTATCTTTAAGATAATTGTTTGTTCCTAAACCCTCATTAGTAGGTTGGACATGTTTAAAAGAATAAAGATGCATGCAAGATATTCTTTTCAAAGAATATATATATAAATGAATGATAGCATCTCGGAAAATAAATCTCTCGCCTTATACCTAATCAATGAGATTATGCTTGAGCATAATCGATTCAATAATTGAGACTTGGCTAAACAAGCGATAATGAGATTGAGGAATCATAATCCTTGAGATTGTGTGAACGACTAGGATAGCCCTAGTATGTAAATCAAGTAGGAGAAAATATCTCCAAAGCCAAGACATGGTAATAAGATGCTTGGAAATTAAGTTATGGTGTACGAATGTACTACCTTACCGAGCCATATGACAATAACGACGGTTCTAATCCTAAATGTGAGAACCGAAGTATAACGAAAGTAATATTACTTTCAGAGACCATGTTTAAGAAAAAGGACAAAAGTCAGGAATAGCTGAAGAAACTGTGAACTATACAATTATAAGATAGCCCACGACATAATATAAGCCTCAGAGACATATGACTTCGATAAATAAAGATTTCTCTTAAAAAGAGTTTAAAGTAAGGATATATGAGAAATATATTCCTAAGATCAAAAGTGAAAAAGGGAATTGAATCATTCATACTGAATTAGGAATGAATGATAGTGATAGAGACATGACGATCTCTACGATAAGAGTAAATTATCGAGATATCAATATCAAAGGATAGGTTGATGTAGACCTAACCACAAAATGCTATTGGTAAAAGCATAACGGTACTGATACCCGAAAAGGATAGGATAAATGAGGTGATAGAAGACTATAGCAAGGGATCATAATGTCCCAATGGAAAGGACAATGATATATGAAATAGATGTTAAATTGAATAGACGGGAACACCGTAGAGCGAAGTTTATACTTCACACTGAAAACTGAACGAACAAAAATTAAGAAGGCCTGATAGGTATGAGAAAGATTTCTCAACATACCTACAATATTTTGTTCAATATAGGTGCTTCATGTTCTAACATCGCACAAGTATGTGCAGAGACGATAGAACCTAATTCGGGATAAACGAATCAAGAAATGAAAATTTCTTCACCTATATGAGAATTATGGATGTCTCAGGTGTTGCTCAAACTTAGAATTGAACCTAGGATCGCCTAAGGTTCTATCTAATTATTTGGATCATTATATCTATGTGGAACGTAGATATAATTCTAAAACAAAGTTTCGGAAATGGTCATCGATCACGTGATTCTTGACCGGGCTAGTCTCTTCGTTAGAGGTGTTCTGTGACAAGATGTTAGTACCACTATTTGCTTATGCGAATAAATTTAGAGCAATATCTGTTGAAGGTGTAAAGCGTAAAATGAGTGATAAAATAAGTGTCATGAGTCGTGTCGTGAGTTATATACAAGTTATATATGTCTTAAAGTGTTTAATTCTTTAAGAGATCCTTCTTGTTTAAAATTCCCTCTATTGCTTTGATTTAAGTCGACTTATCTAGCAATATCATTTCTGAGATGGCGGAAAAGGGAATAATACGTGAAGATAACCACAAGGCCTACAAGCTTAGAACTCACACAGGCATATCGACTCTTTTATTATAATCTGGGCATGAATTTAGGACAGTTTTTGGAGGAATTTCTGCACCGTTGGAAGGATGCTCGTAACTATGGAGTTACGGATGAGGATGGTATCCAAAGGCTTATTCGCCGTTTGCCAACGGAATGGAAAAAGTTTGCAAAGGAAGTATCAAGAGAATATCTTCTGCAAGTAGAAAACTCCAAGACTTGGGCAGACCTACCAGGATTTGTCGACCGACTCAAGCATACATATTATGCGTATGTATCTGCACCTACTAGCACTTGTCCTGGTCCTCGGCAAGTCACCCAGTATGGTACAAAGGAGTGGTTGTACCTTGATGTCCCAAACGCCGCCCCACGTCCTGTGCCGCAGATTATACCTGAAAGGGATGAGAATGGCAAGAGGACAGGATCTTACCGCCCTCGTGGACTAGGAGAACTACCTCTACCAACTCAACCATACTTTCTGATAAAAGCAACACAGACTTACGGTCTCAAGAAGAAGCGGGGCGACTTGACCCCGGCTCTCAGAGGAATAGATCATCGGTGGTATGAGGTAGGAACGTACCAGGAGAAAGGCAAGTTTCCAAGTGAGGAGTACGATTCCGATGAAGGCCATTCAGAGACATAGAATCCCATGATGATATGAGACTTATATGTAGATAATGGTTTATGTTGAAAATGGAGTGGTTAGAATGTATAAAATGAACGTAGTTTGGAGTATTTTGAGAATATGTTAAAATGGTGTCAAAATTTTGAATGTAAAAAGAACTAGATGCCATGTAATTAGTCGGCTTGATAGACCGACCCTCGTAATTAATGTATGAAAAGTCCTCATTGAGGCATTTTGATGTAATATATTATATGGTCTTTGTAAAATGGTATCCGATATACGAAATGAATTGTTCCGAATAAGATGTGGTTACTATGAAATAATAGTTAAGCCATTCGGACTAACAAATGCACCAGCCCTGATCATGAACCTCAAAAAAATTGAGTGTTCCACACATATTTAGACAATTTTTTCTTAATCCTTGTGAATAATGTTCTTATCCATTCGAAGAACGAGAAGAACATAAAGAACATCGAAGAACATCTTCTTAATTTTAAGAGCGGGTAAATTTTGCCAAGTGCGAGATTGTGAATTTTGGCTTAAAGAATATTCCTCGGACACAAAGTGTCTTTAGAAGAAATCAATGTAGATCTGGCAAAGGATAAAACAATTAAGAATGAAAGTCGTCAATGACCTAAAATGAGATATAACCATATTATCGAGTAGTGTCTCGGTTATCAATAAGTGAAGGTATTGTATCAATGGCTTTATAAGAGGTTATAATCTCTAGAGATACATGAATGAAAATGGAATGACATAGCAATGGATTTTATGACGGGTTTTGCCAAAGTCGTAAAAAAGAACATCGCTATATGGGTAGTAGTGGATTGACTCACCAAATATGTTCATCTCGCCTTTTCGGATGACTCATAGATCGATAAGTTAGCTTAGTCGTACATAAAGAAAATCGTATATTCAGAGGATACTCAAAACCATCGCTTGGATAGAGACTCTAAGTTTACCCCAGAATTTGAACTAACTCACCAAAAGGAGTTAGACACAAGATTGAACCCTAACGTGGATGTCCACTTACGGATAGATGGACAGTCAGAAAGGACAACCCAAACGTTTAAACATACGTTAATGTTAAATCAAAGTGCAAGTGGGAACGTATTGTACCACTTGGTAAGATCACGTACGACCATAGTCGCAAGCAACGATCAATATCGCCATGTAAGGCATTATGTGGAAAGAAGTATCGACCACCACTTTATTGTAATAAAGTCGGTGAGGGAAAGTATAAGATCCTAACAATGAAAATGAAATGATTAAGATATCGCGAAACGAGGCAAAGAATAAGAGAAGCTCGGACGCATAAAAGTCTTACCGACGACGCGTGAATCTGAATCGTATTTTAAATGCGAAATAAGTTTCTTAAGATTTCTCCATCGAGGAGATTATAAATTTCGAGACACAAGAATGTTGAGATCACGTTTTATAGGACCTTCGAGCTCCTAATAATGATAGGCCCAAGAGCTCATAGATTGGTACTTTCACCAAATCGGGAATGTGCGAAATGTTATCCACGTGTCACGATTAAGGAAATACGAAAATGACCCAAATCATGTGATCCGCCATGATGGCGTGATCTTTAACTCGAGATGAGTTGTGATGAAAATCTCGACTAATTTGATCGTGCGATTCAACGATTAAAGAATCAAGTTTGGGTCTTTAATGAAAATCGATGGAAACCATGGACAAAAGAAAATCACGTGGAAAAATTTAAGATATTATGGTGTTAAGATACCCCATACTTTCGAGGTATGCAAATTTCGGACTAAATTTCTTTAAGGTGGTGGAATGTAATACCCGATTATTTAAAAGCTAATTACGATATTAATTTAGTAAATTAGAGTATTATTATCGAAAATTGATAAATAAATTTTGAATAATGATTTCGATTACTTTGGAATAATAAATTCCTATGTATTATTCACAAATGAATGTGAATTGAGAAATACGATTATGTAACGTATTTCAACAAGATTATTCTACGATTACGTATCGATAATTAAATGCTCGTGATATTTTCTAAGTTTTAAGCTTAGAATTTAATTCCATTATTATTGGAATAATTTAATAAAGTGATTACGGCTTTATTACGACCATTTTGAAATGAGTCGATAATTAACGTTTGAGGCGTTTCAAACGTTAACGTTTAGAGATGACTTGAGAATCAAGTCTAATGATCAAGGAATTATGATATTTAACTTCCTATGATTATTTTATGTAATTAGAGTATTATTTAGCATTAAAATAATGCTAGAACATTAAGGATTAATTATTGGACAAGTTTAGAATTTTCGAAAACCCTAATTCGAAAATTAGGATTTTCGCACATGAAATGATACCAATAATTTTTCCTATGATATAATTTATCATCTAAAACATGTATTATGATATATATCTATAATTAGCATGAAAATTAAATAAGTATCACTTGACAATGAAAGTCTGCGACTAATGTTGGAGAAGCATTTAGTTACGTGAGTTTTCATGTTAAATTGCTATGATGTGGTCAAATGAATTAAGTAGGATATTTTGTACACTCTTATCAAGTAAATTAAGTAATGATCAAGTGAATGTGTGTGAGGTGTGATAAGAACCGTGTATTGCCTCCAAATTAAGTGAGAAGAAAAATAAAAACACCTTTTTATGACTTTATTTACATATGGTAATGTGCAAGACTTTAATTAAATTGTGTAAGACATTTTGAAAAGGCATTTCTTTGTTAAATGAGGGAGAGATAGCCGACGCCTATTTTGTCCTAAGCAAAAAGGGATATTTTGATTTGTTCAAAATGTTTTGTGTAGGAAGATACTTACTACCATGATGTAATGAAATTGAGTCATCACCAAAGTCTTAAGGAATTGATTTGTTTTGTTCAAGAAAAACTTTATGCATGCATTTACTATAGTGATGTAATACATTGTGAGTCGTAAAGTGAATTTTGAAAAATTGTTTTGTGAAGTGAGATGACTTTAATCAATTGTTTATGTGAATTAGTGATGTATAATAATGTTGGGGCTTGAGAAGAATTTTAGAAAATTATTTGGTTTCATAAAACCGTGACCTATGGAACAAAATATTAATTCATTTTGCTTAAGTATACTAGTGTTACAATATAGAATTTAGAAGATTACTCTTTAATTCATTTTGCTCCAAAAGCAAACTTGAGAACCGAGAGCAAATTGTGAGGAAAAAGCCTCGAGAGTTCTTGGTTTTCCTTGGCCAAACCTCGGTACTAAAATCGTTGTACACCTAATCGACACCGTTAAAGAGGTTAGATATCGAACAAGCTTCGATTATACACTAAATTTGTAATTTTCCAATGGTTCGATTTTATTTTACGAGCATGTGTTCTTGATTAAGAAATTATGTTAACATGTTTGTTGTTCTTTTAATATGCTTAGTATGAAATTATAAGCTTAAGTATTGTATTAAATAAAATGCCTAAGCATGTTATGATTTTTCTATGGTGATCGAAAATTCTAAGGCTTGTTTTGATGATGGATTTATGTTATGTATTAGCTAAGGAGTTCATAGTAAATGTTTGAAAATTTTTAAACATCATATGCTATTAATTTGCAAATGTCCGAAAATGAGTAAGAATTGTAAGTTGATGTACAAATTATATTTAGGTGATATAATAGCATTTTAATGTTCTAGAGCCTTGATTATATACCATGTAAATTTACTAAAATTTTTGGAAAATATGTGTATATATATTGAGAATGGCCGAGAGCCATAAGTATTGGTACATTGAGAAATAAGTTGTGATTATTGATTATTATGATGAATTAGTGATGTATAATAATGTTGGGGCTTGTGTAAATTAATTAGAATTTTAGAAAATTATTTGGACAAAATTTCATAAAAACCGTGACCTATGGAACAAAATAGGTGATGTCCAAATTTTTCTATAGTTAATGTTAATACATATTAGTGATACTATGATAAAATAGTACAATATATGAATTTAGAAGAATTTTTGAAAGATGATCGAAAATTGAAGCTTAAAACTGTAAGCTTTGATTAAGTATATTAAGGATTTTAATTCCTTAATATCAAGAAAAATAATATATTATATGTCTAGAAATTATTTTAGACAAATTAAAATTTATGAAATTTTATAAACACGAATACTATGTTTATGGCGAAACGTTATATTAAATAACGTTAGAAATATAAAATAATGTTTAATGATAAGTTAATTAATATTTAGGAAAAATATTAATGGAGTTTATCGATTTACGTGAAAAATCAAGAATTAAGGCTTTATGAAAAGAAATCGATTTATGTTGAAATTAGATTTTTAAAAATATAAATTATTGAAGAATTTATAAAGAAAAGTCAAAATTGTTGACTTTTGAGATTAACGTATGAAATATGTTAGATAAATACGCTTATACGTGTAAAACGTATTAATTATTTAAAGAAATCTCGTTGGTGAGAAAAGATTTCATAATTGAAATCTTTGTATCGAAAAACGTGAGAATACGTTAAACGTTTAACCTAAAAGGTTAAAATGAAATTGTTGAACATATCTCGTTTCTATCGAAGTACGAGAAATGTTTAGTTAAGATACGCGATTGAACGACGTATTAAATTCGTTAAGGAATTCGAATTATTATAGTATAAGTTATCAAAGTATATTTAAACTTTGAAAATCTCGAAATACGTGACCAACGTACTAAATTAGTTTTTACGTAAAGGTGGGACGCGGACGTGATCGTTGGCGTAGAACGAAATCGAATTAAGAAAGTCTCCAATCCAGGTGGGCTTTTCTTTCTCCTCGAGGATAAAATGTTTATCAAATGTTTATTTACAATGCTCTCTGTTGAGAAATGATTACCTGCCCAAAGTGTTTATGATTTTATGTATGATCCTATCAATAGTGTTGGTTCGCCACCAACATATTATGATATTATGATGAATGTTATGATAATGAGGAGAATGTTTATGAGGTGAATTGTTTATGAGGAGGATGGTATGATGTATTATGAGGAGGATGATATGATGATGTTTTATGAGGAGGATGATGTGATGATATGAATGTTGTTGGTTGGCTACCAACGTATGATGGTGTTGTAATGAGATTGATTGTTGTTGGCTCATCACCAACATATTATGATGTTATGATGATATTAAATGTTGTTGGTTATATGTGAAATTATGATAATGTTATAAGGAAATGATACGGATCATACAGACGAGAAAATATATCGGCGAGACAACTTTTGGAAATGAGAAAATGTTTTAGTAAGCACAGTATTTCCACTAAAACCTCGTGTGTTACTAATGGGCGAGTAATTTAATGAAAATGTTTTGGCATAAGTCCAACGTGTGCATTCTTGTACTCGACCGCATATTTGTTTTAAATGTGCGATTGAGTGGTGATGCGATGGGCGATGTTGAGCAATAGGAATGTTGTCGTTGAAAAGTTTATACCTTGATAGTACATCGTCATATGTACATATCACATGTTTTCCGCTGCAAGGAACATAAGTTATGTAGTAAAGCCCAAAAACATACCTGATTTATGTATTACATTTTAATGTTAAATGGTCTCATTGTTTATTCATTCCTGCTTAGAGTAATAATCCCTGCTAAATCGTACTTAGGATTTAGGGGCTGTTACATTTGCACTTGCCAACGGACTTAACATGCTCAGGCTCGTATCGATAGGATCTGGTAAGACCCGATGGCCTAGAGGAGCTGGTTCCCTCATCGGCAGGAGGAGGTGGCTCTTGAAATATATGAACTTCATGGAGCTGACTAGGAAGATCAGCCAAAATTGGCTGAGACTCAAGAGCTACAACTGGGAGAGAGTCGTGAGGAACTGCATGAACTGGATAAGAACCAGGAACTATTTCTGAAACAGAGTCGCTGGGGTCAATCTGAAAAGATACTGGATTGACAAGATCAATCTGATGAGAAGGTAAATCAAAAGCAAATGACTGCTCCAACAGATCCGCATCAATCTCCGGTATCACTGGATCCGGATAGGGAAAAGGAATGTCCTCAGCAAGGAACATATCAATCAGGCCCCTGATAAATATCTACATCCGTCAAAGAGTGAGGATCAACAGACTCAGCAACGACCGGGGCTAAAGGAGTACGATCAATAATCATGGTTTCATCAAATCTAGGAGCAGGAATATCAAGGGGTGGTACAACAACGGCAGGCTGGGGAGAAGGATCATCATGCCTCACATAATTCTCCACAAAGAGCTGACGAATAAGAGAATGAAAACGTTCAAGATGAGGATAGTCATCTGGGGGTGGACCTTGATGATCCCGATTCTGTGCCCGAACGAGCGCATGGAATCCAAGGAAATCCCCCGACTCTTCAGGATCTCTGGTAAAATCAATATAATCAAGTGCACTAGTAGAAGCCCATCCTTGCCAGTGTGCTGGCAAGACCTGAATCAGTCGGAGTATCGCATCGAAATCATTAACCCCATGCTGCCTAATCAAAAACCAGGTCCAACGAAATTGCTCAAGAAAATCTGAGAAGTCCAGTATCTTGCTCGGCTAAGCTCGTAAAATGCATGCATGCGCCCAATCAGCAGAGGTCTAACTCTAGTGCTCTTACGCGGCGTAGTCCGCATCCTCAGCATCCTAAATAATAATCGTAACTTAGATATTAGGATCATAACATCGTTATGTCCCACTTCCCATCTTAAGATACTAAGCAAATTGTATGCACAATCATCTCATACAGCATACAATACTAAACATATAAAATCACTCAAAACCATAAGCAATACTCAAAGGATTCTAAACTCTTTATGCAAAAATCAACTACTTGTACCTGGTTGTGTTGGAGATGACGGACTTGATATGCTGAGCTTGAATGATTTAGGATAACTGGGTTAGACTCAAGGAAGACTCACAGGACCAGAGCGAACAATTGCTCTGATACCATTCTGTCACACCCCGGCTAATTAATCAAGGATTAACTAACTAACCGGGTTACGACTGGAGGAAAGGAATAATATAACTGACTAATTTTAGAGGCTCGCAACAGTAAAATTTATCTTTCAAAAGAAGGACGAGTCTTAGAACTTGTAATCAGTTATTTAACAAATGTCTAACCCATCAGGACTCTGTACCATAACACATCACCATTCATAAAAAGAGTTGGCACCAAAAGAGTAGTTGAATTTATGTGTGAAGACATAAACCCGAGGCAAAACATATTACATGACAAGAAAGGTCTTCGCTCAGCATTCAATTTCCGTCATCAGCTCCTACACAACCTGCATATTTAGAAATACATGCAGGGCGTGAGTACTTGATGCACTCATATTTTAGTTTAGAAAGCCTACCTGGAAATCTGGCTTACTCGAGACCTTCAACTTTTCCTTTCTTGATCTCTATCTCGCTCCCACTAGCTCCTTAATAAAGAAATAAGAAGAATAAACACGGGAAAAAGAAACTAAGAGTTTCTAACTCTTGAGCCTCTACTAAAATCTCTCGGTACACTAAGGTTAGGCTAAGCTCTGCTAGGTTAATGCATCCGTAACTCAATTATTCAACTCATTATGAAAAGTATTTTAGAAGAACTTTAATCTTTCAATTTCTTATATATATATAAGAGATACCTTTACAAATAGAAGAAAATTTTAGCTTTTCAATCTTTTTCATTAGAAACTTTGATCAAGTTAGTAAGCCATAATCGCAAAGTCCTTTATAATTATGCAAACTAACGAAATCAAAGTTTTACATACTAATATAGAAAAATCCCAATAATTCAAAATAAGCTAATTTCATATACTATATCACAATTATGAATCAAGTTCTTTCAATTTAAATCAAAACCATAACTTCTTAAGACTCCATAAGCATATTAAATTAGGGGTTTTTGCATGAGTTAGAACTAAATCCAAATCCTTTCACCAAACAAGATCTAATATATATAATTACTAACTTGATTTAAACAAATAAGAACTAAATCATCTTGAAATCAATGCTCTAATTTTTGGTCATGACAAGAAAAATAAGGGTTTCGATTTTTGTTTCAACAATCGACTCTAAACATGTTTAAACATCTCCAAATTCATAGATATAAGCTTAATTTAAGCAATCAACAACAATTTCTCAAGATAAGAATTAGGGTTCTTAACAAAGTTTGGGATTTTCTTGAAGAGAAAAAAATTAATTCATAATTCAAGCATAAATCATTCCTAAAGGGTAGATCTATGCATAAATAGACTAAAGATCGAAGAACAAAAGTTTGTAGAGAATAAGGCCTAAATGGCCGAAACTTTGGGTAGTTTGGGGTGGGTTTTCATCTTGATTTTTACTTCAAAACTTGGATAAGGTTAGTGATTTACCTTTTTAAAACGTTGATCTATCGATTTGAAGAGGATTGGAAGCTTGGATCTTGGACTTGGAAGAAGAAAATTGAGTGTGTGTGTGTGTGTGTGTGTGTGTGTGATTCTCGAAAATTAGGGAGAATTGAGAGAGAAATGGTTTGTGAAAAATGAAGCCTTTTTGGAAGCTAACACACACACACACATATATATATATATATATATATAAAGTCTTAGGGTACTATTCCAATCTTCCCTCATAAGCTATTAAATGGCTTCCTTGATAAGCCTTTAGAAATCTTCTTTGATAAGCTAAAATTTAGCTTCTTTGGTAAGCTATTAGTTCTAGAATTTTCCTTAGCTTATCCTATAAGCTTAAAAATAGAGATAAAATGTATCTTTTGAAATTAATAAATCAATATAAATCAAATAGAAATATAGAAAATTCTTAGTGAGTTGAAACTTTCATAAATCACTCTTTCTAAAATAAACGTTGAAATAAAATAATAACTTAAAGATTTATTGTTAAATCAATCAACTGTAGAATTCTAAAATAAATCTTTGAGTTAAAACTTTATGAAATCTTATCTGAGGATGCATTGTCCCTAGTCACTTACGTAATTAATCTCTAATTAATTACGTAATTAGCGCTTAATTAGAGCTATGGAAATCCGGGGTGTTACATAACAGTTCTAACATTATGAATGGTTTTATGAAGTTAGTTTATTAAGAGCATCTTCAAATGAGAGGATCTTTTAGTGAAGAAGATGAGTTATGGAGAAGAGAAGTGCTTTGCCGGGAGGAAGTTGGGGGGTGGGGAATGGGAATGAGAAGGTGTGTGGCGTGTGTGCATTACATGCGACTAGAGCAGGCAAAATAAGCCCGGCTCGAAAATCCCACTCGGGTTACCTAGGGTTTGGATTGGTTTGGGCTTAAAAAATTAAAGGTCCGAAAACTATCGGGCCTAAAAAGCTCGTCTAAAAACCCCGGATCTACCAGGCATCGGGCAAAAAAAAACCCGGGGTTTAGGGCTAAAAACGCTCGTCCGATATTCTATTAAATATATATATTTATAATATTATTTAATATACATATCTATAGTTATTTAATAACATTAATTATATTTTATATAATTATTTAATTTTTATAATTAAAAATATTAATTTTATATATTACAAAATTAGAAAAATGATCTAAAAAAAAGTCATCCGGTGTTGGTTTAAGCTTCATATTTTTAGATCCAAATAATTTCGGACGGGCCCGACCACTTGAAAAATGTAAAGCCCGACCGGCCTGCATCGGCCCGACCGCTATTTTGCCGACTATACGCGACCATAAAAAAGGGTTGTGAAAGGCACTTAATGCACGTGCCTTCCACATTTTCCAGTGGGGGGATGTGCATATGCTTGTGTGGATGGTCTCACATTAGCCTTTCTTATTATTAATTTTTTTGTAGATTTTTTAATAATTTTTAATTTTTCTTTTTCAAATTACTAAAAAATGCATGTTTAGATTTTTTAAATTTTTATGTTTATTTCTTTATCCTTTGTCTGGTTATATATTTATTTATTTTTCTCCTTCTTTTAATCTTTTGAGCAATGATCATATTCTTTAATTTTTTTTATATTCCAACTATTATAAATAAATATGATGCACCTCTTATTATAGAAATCACTTAATTTTTTATTTTTTTTATAATTCCAATTTCTTATTTCCCAATTTCTTCACCTTATAATATATCTTTATCTTATAACTTCTTGATGGATCTTGTTGGATACGTATTGGTGTAAGGAAGGAGGGAGGAAATACACTAGTTAGGCAAATTTTAAAACTTTTTCTTACAACAAACCGACTAGCTGCAGACAGTAGCTGATCGGGTAACTGGTAGTCCAGTATTGATGTCAGTATTGTTGGTCAGTTTAGATAAGGGGCGTCTTGTGTTGAGTGATATCAGTTAGCAAACCTACTGACTGTTGAGGTAGCTGGTCAGTTGGACTGATAACTGATATGCGTGCGGAATGTAATGCTTATTATATTTTTCTTCCTAAGAACTTGAAACTTATTCGAAACACTTAGCTAAATATTGCATGGTCGGTTTTCAGTTATATCCATTCAGTATCAAACTAATACTAATAGAAGATTTCAAAACTATGCGATGTTGTTGTGTGTTGATGATGGCAATTCAATAACATGTAACATAAATGGCAATACTGAAAGTAAATAACACGTTGAGTTTTACGTGGTTAGGAGAGATCAGCTCCTACATCCACGGACTGATTGCTCAGTCGATCAACTAACTTCGGATTACGTCTTCTTTGCGGGTACAAGAGTAAACCTAGCTAGTAAGTTAACCTTACAATATCCCACCACACTTGGCGTTCTTCCTACATTTTCAGATTCTATGAAATCTTTGACTGCTTACGGGTGCAGTCGGCCTAACCTCTAGCTTACAGGTGCTAGATAACCAAGCTTTCACCAACTGACACTTTGTTGCTTACTTGCCCAAACTTCTACATAAACTTTTAGGGGTTTTATAGAAGGGGTTTCCAACTAAGATTATGAGTTGAACAGACATCAAACTCAGTATGTCTAGGCTTAAGATAAACAAGATTGATATCCTTGACTTAAGGAAGTTTATTCTGAAACTTCGAGCTAATAATTATATATAAGCTCTTGAGATTTACTATTAGCACTGTGAACTTCCTTCTTCCAAATCGATGTTTGATATCCTTGATCTTTTAGCTTAAATACTTTGGATACTTTGAATGCATAGCATTTGGTAATTAACCTTCAAAGGTTGGATTCTCCATATATTTATAGAGAAGATGATGAATAGTGCCATTAGAGGGAGCACCAATCACGTCCTTCTATTTGACATTAGAATTCTTTCCATTTGATTCCTCGTACGTCACGGTCATGGTCTACATCATCGTACACTGTAGCTTTGTAATTTTGAAAAGGTCTTCTAGCATGTTAGGATCTTCTGCAGATTCGCTTTGACACATGGCAAGTTAAACACTCAATGTTTTAATGATTTTGTGTTTCTTTAGTTGAGTTGACTTCGTGTTTTATCAGTGCGTTACTTCAGGTTGGGTCAATCGAGATTGCTCTGTCTTTTATCAACAGTTGAACTTCGTATTTTATTAGTTTGAGAGCCTGAGTCTGTTATATGCTTTCAGCTTGATGTAGAAATAGTCATCTTTGACTTTTCATCAGCTAACTTTGATTGTTTGTCATCAGCTTTGACTATTGACCAGCAGTTTTGACTTCTAATTGCCAACATTGACTTCTGGTAGTCAGCTTTGACTTATACCAAAGGCAGTTAGCTGCTTGGTATGATAGTTTGTCATATCCAGACTTCTTTATTTCCAGAGCGTTGAGTCTTCAGTTCCGATCTTCAATCTTTAATATTCCAACGTCATCTTTAGTCTTCGACTTCACTCTAACAGATCTGTTTATCAGCATCGTCTTACTTCAATCTTCAGACATCAGTTGGCCAAACTTCAGTCTTTAACATTCAGTTTGCGATCCATCAGTTTATGCTATTACTGATACTCTTATCAGTATGGCTGGCTATAGTACTGCTCGAACTCCCTTCAGTCTTGGGCTTGTCCAAACTGGTAGTTCTTCTACTGAAACTTGTAACAAAAATACCTTAACTCCAGAACAAGCGAGTAGCATTATTTACAATAGTAGGACAATTATTAGATGTTTCGGGATCTAATCAAAACACACAGTTAAGTTAGACTTATTTCCAACAGTTAGGAATTTTTCCCTTTTGATGATACCAAAACCTTAAGAGTTATACTGAAAACAAACTAGTTGAGTAGATAGTCAGTTTCAGCTAAAGGACTTGATTCCCCTTGATGTGATCATCTTCTCTATAAAATAGTGTTAGTTTAGCATAGTAAGGTTTAAAGCAAGTACAGAGTCTGAACAAATAGTCATTATCGTCAGGGTGAACTGGGTCAGTTTTATACACTACTACAAAAACCACTTTTCTCTACACCTTATAGACTACGCTTTTGTATCAGCGTGGTCTATCTGCGAATTTTACAGTATAGACTACGCAACAAAAGCGTGGTGTAAATCGTGATCTATAATGGGTATAGACTACGCTTAAAAGCAGTAGTGTATGTGCGTGTTTTAATAAAAAACATAGTCTATGTCATAAATTAAAAAAATATATAATAGTTTACTAAAAATATTAAAATTCTAAATAATTAAAGCACATTTATCTCCAAAGCCCATTTACGCCATTTATCTCCTAAGCCTATTTACGCTTCTAAGTTCTAACCACAGAATTTGTCATACAAGCTCAACAGCCGCCTCCTAAACCTCCTTACCCGATCGTCGCCAGATTAGTCCCTCCTCGCATGATCGCCGCCCGTGTCGTCCTCCTCGCTCTGTCCTTGCCGGTCGTGATCGCCTTTCCTCGCCGGTCACCACCAACAGAAAAACAGAGCCCTCCTTCTCGCTCGGTTTGTTTAGCATGGTTCGGTTTTGAAAATTCATTAGGAGCACTTTTGCATCATGGAGTATTGAGTGCTCATATGAATTTTCTTGTCACTATTGATCTCGTAGGTGATTTTGTTGTTGCGAGTTGCGTTTAGGAAGTATTCCACCCTAACATCAATAGCAATGGAAGCATTTTCCTTGATATTTTGAAAGAGCAAAGGAGTCCGGCATTGACTATATCTAAGGTATCAAGTAAAAGGCCCTATTTTGTCTCGAACCTGAATCTATACCTATGAAGTTAGTTGAAAATGAAAAATTAGTAAGAAACACTAGTAAGTATACAGTGTAACAACATTTGCTGCCAGTTGCTACACATATTAGAGAGAAGAAACCCTTTATGAGGACCCTGTTGTATGCTGTTAGAGAAACAATCTCAAGGAATAGTTTCTCCACGTGGATCCCAAGACTCTACAGCAGCTGATATTTTGGCATAACAACGGTGTCGATTATGACCTGTAGGATAGGAGGAGGCATTTTGAATTTTTTAAAATTCCTGATGCCACTAAGAAGGTCTCGATTTGGTTTGCATTATTTATTTTTAAATTATGATGTTATTTGGTCCCTCATTTTGTAGCATGCGAGCTCCCTTCATTATTGATTGATGAATCTTTTTTGTGCTCTGCAGCCATCAACTGATTCTGGAAATGTGGCTAATGGAGTACAATTAGACCGATCTGTTACACCTCAAATTCCAGATTATATGGATCCTACCGTGTGCTACCTTCCAAATTATCCGTCTACTGCTTACTACTATGGTGGTAAGTTTGTTCCTTGTAAATTTCAAAATTTTGATTTATTTGCTGATATTCTCCTATAGATTGACTTGGGATTTCCATGGCATTCTGTCCTTTCGGTTATATTTTTTTTACTGTACTTTTTGCAGTGCATTAGCTTATTTTACTGATCTTTATCCTTCCATATGTATTTAGGTTTTGAGGGCAATGAATGGGAAGATTACACAAGATACATGAACCCAGATGGAGTGGAGCTAACTCCGGTAAGTATACTGTGTTCATCAAATGCCAAATTTGGGCCCAAATGCATCTAGTGCTCACATTTGTTGATTGGTTTATAGCTTTTGAAGTTGTCCATATCATTACAATCTAACATTTTTAGCATTTGTCTATAACTCTTTATTTTGTCTGCAGGGAGCTTATGGGGACAAAGGATCACTTATGTATCACCATGGTTACGGCTATTCTCTTTATGGGCCATATTCACCGGCTGCTTCTCCCATTCCAACATTGGGTCATGATGGGCAGCTGTATGGACCTCAGCATTATCAATACCCAACTCCTTACTTCCAGTCATGGCCACCTGCAAGTGGTCCATACCCATCTCCTACTGCCCCTGCAAAAGGTGACATATCCACCTCTGTGGCTGCTGAGCAAGTGCCTTTGCCGGTGGATTCTTCTAATTTGAAATCTAATCGCATTGCCAATAGTGGGGCCACAAAGGGAAACAATGGTACAGTGATGGCAAGACCAACCTATCAAAATTCATCGACGTTCACGCTAAAACTTTGTGATGTGAAGGATGTTTTCCAGTTAAGTGGCATGTTGTGAAGGCTGTCCCAAACAGTTTGTTGAAGCATATTACCCTCGAGAATAATGAGAACAAACCCATAACCAATAGCAGGGACACCCAGGAGGTATATTAAACTAATGGATCTCAATCATATATTTCTTAGATTCAAACAAGATTTTACAGTCTCAAGTTAGTTAAGGCTTTTTTGCACCTTGAACTTATGACTGGGCGATGCTCGTTTTTGTTGTTGATTTCACATGTTAGGTAAATTTGTTAGTTGCTGTCAGAAGCTCAGGTTACTCTAAGGGCCATGATTTCACTTCTTACCTGAAAACTTTATCTAGTTACTTAACCTTGGAGCTTTGATTTTTTGATAGTTTCATTGTGGGCGTGTAGCCACCTGAAGTCCAACTTATTATTTTCGGAAGGACTTAGATCTTGCTTGATCTCTTGACTGATCAACCGCCAAGCTTGAAATTTTCTGTTGATCAACTAACGAGTCCAAGTCAGATTTTTGTAGTCAGTCGGTCCATCATGTATGTCTTGATTGACTATAACCCGCCATAAGTACAGTTTTATATCCTTCACATCATATATTGACCTAGAATTATCTAAGTATTTGCCACTTTGGAGACTACATACAGTATTATCTAATGGAGCCTCTAGTCTGTTTGAACCAAAATAATTGTTGTTTAATGAGCATGTAATCTCGCACTTTATGTAGAATACCATATTTAAGTGATTATGCACTCAACCGAGTTAGTTTGGATAAAATTCTTAAGCGCGTTACGGATTGTCAACTTTATAAGTATTTCATTGTTACATTAATAAAATACCATATTTACTTTCACATTCTTTAATGAATTCATGCAGGAAAGAAGTGAGTATGGATCAAATTGTCTTGAATGACAAAAGAGGTGCTTTTGATATCTTTCTCAATGTTTGCGTGTCTCATTCAGTCATATGTGTAATATATGCATGCTGCCCGAGTAATGAAGTGGGCTGCTTCGATGTAATACTCTGTCATGGAAATTTGGGTTGGCTTGAGAAATTGACCAACAGGCTCATAAGAAACTTCTTGCAAATTTATAACATCACATGGTTAATAATGTCATAATCTTTTGGGTTTGAACTTATCATACTTGGTGTAATTGTTTGGAATAGTTGCTACTTCTGTGCTCGATTGCTTGTGGTTACGGAAAAGCATGGTAGATTTAAAGGTACAGAATCTGGTAGATCCCTACTGGAATTGTCGAGGAGGTTTGTGTTTTAAACGAAGTTTCATTTGAAAATAGCATGAATCAAAACACTTCAACGAGTATATTGCTTTTAAACTTTCCAGGGAGAGGATCTCTTCGTAGGTGTAACAAGAGAAGTAAAAGAGGAAACCGGAGTAAGCAATTGCTAAATGGTGTGAATTAATTAATACATTTGTTATCATTTTTCCGCTCTTTGTCACCGTGTATGAGAAACGGTGTTATCCATCAGGTTGATTCAGAATTCTTTGATGTGCTGGCATTTAGGTAAAGGATTTTTTTCCAGCATCTGAAATTCATAAAATAAGAATCATGGTGATTTTACTGGTAGGCAAATGCACAAGACCTTCTTCGAAAAGTCATTTTTTTTCCGTGCATGCCGAAGCCTCTATCATTTGAGATCCAAATACAAGAGTCTGAGATTGATGGAGCCCAAGTATATGAGTTTAGTTCTTACCCTAACCGTTTCTGCCTTTCCTTTTCATGACAGTTGTTTCTTCCCTGTTATGAATTCCACAGCCAAAAACATGGAAACCTCAGCTGCTGACGTCACTACCAGAGCCTTGAACAAATGGGGTTTCAGATGGTAATGTCTCTGTGTATGTGTGTGTGTGTGTGTGTGTGTGTATGGTTTTCGTTTGTGTTGATATGTGCAAGTTATGTCGTATGACTGCGTGCTTTCATATTTCCAACATTATTTCTTTTCTGGATTATGGTTTATTTTTTCTGATTGATTGTTTTTTTTCTTATTTGTGCAATTACCGGAGTTTTGAAGAATGATAATTGTATGCAAATAATGCCGTAGAATGTCTTGGTTAAGTTTAAAACTTTCCAGTTCTTGGTTGCTGTTTGTCCACGAAATTTGGTTAAAAGTAGTCTATGTTTGCATCATATGTATGTATATAGGGAGTATAGATTATGCTTCTGTGTCTTATGGTGACCACTGGGGATTTAATAGGGAGCATTTATCAGTCTGTGTTACGTTTAATTATTACAAACATTTAATAGGGAGCATTCAAGACTCATAAATTGAGATATGCTTCTTCCCACAAATGTACCATATAACGCATTATAAAGTTTCACATGAGTATCTTTATTCTTTATTGCTATGTACTAAGATATGAATTATTGAATTGTTAGCACAAGTTTAGAATATTTACTGTCAGCTAAATAATAATTCATCTTATATTATTTGTCTTGAATATGATAATGAGTTGGATGAGTAAAATATTTTGAGTGAGATTATTGAAAAGATGGAATAATTCAAAAATATTAATGCTTTTATTAGTTTCCGACATACATACTATCTTAACTTGCTTTACATCCCTAGATATTCACATTTTTTGCGAATGTAGAGAAGTCTAGCAATAACAAATTTATATTGACAGGGTTCCACACACAGCTAATCACGCCTATATACATACTCCCACACGCACTAACCAAAAACCCTTGTTCAACTCCCAGGGTTTTCTAAGAAGCGCCTTTTCTCCATTTGATTCCTCAGTCGATCTTCACTCTTCCTCACCGATCTTGCAATTTCAAATCGAAGTCGAGATGCATGCATGATCCTCGCCCTCGATAACTCTTCTTCACTTCACTTACCATTGTTTATTTTGATTCTCGCTTCTTTGATTGTTATTATTATATATATTTTTGAGTGTTGATTTAAGTGACTATGGCCTCCAATTTCCTACGCCGCTCGATTTATACCGCATTTATAGTTTGCTTGGGTTTTGGCGAGTCTAGGGTTTGTCGAGTTCGGTTTGTTCATGAAATGTTGTAGATCGTAGTTTCTAGTTTCGATGCATTTGGGTTGCACCTTGATGTGCGAGTTTTGGTTATTCGTTGGTATTGCTTGAATTAATTTGAACTGGTTCCTTTTGGTTATGTTAAAATGTGGGATAGAGGAATCTATCGGGAACACCGATTATACGTGTTAAAGATCATCATTTCCATTTGTTGTATGTTTGAGCAAAGGCCATTCTTCGCTTCTATAGATTGTTAAGTAAATGTTTTAAGCGTGTCGATTTGACATCTAGAGATACCACCTTTCCTTTATTTTGTTGAGATAGGCGCTGATTGCTTCCACTTGTTCCTCGACCTTTTGTTCTCTTAATTTGCTAATGTATTTTGCATTACATTGAGCGTAAGATTCGTTGAGCGTGAGTCCGGAAGCAAGGTTCACCATGGTAATATCCAAGCATCCAGTAGTCTTGATTTTCATCCTCCTTTTGGCTATCGACTTTCTAGCGATTTCAGTAATTCTCTTTATGATTTTTTGAAACCGTAAGTCACTTCCATCCTAGGATATTCTGGACATTTCTCCTTTTATGTTTGGTGACTTCCACTAACAGAACTTGTTGGTGACTACTATCTAGATGATGTGATGAAGATAAGAATGTTTTCGGAAAAATAACATCATAAATCATGAAGCAATGCTACCTAGGATTATAAAACTGTGTAGGTTGAAGCTTATTCTAGGCTGCTAAAGGAACTTTGCTACTAGTTATTGAAGTAACACATTCCTATTTGCTTCAAAACAGTGGATTTTAAAATGAGCAATCATCTATGTTGTTAATCATGCATTTCTATCAAATTTTCTAAGTCTTTTGCATAATCCACCACATATTTCTTGTCTTTCTGTAGTTATGTAATAACTAATATAAATGGTAGATCACGAGGCCGGGGTTTACACTTCAAGGATGCTTGGCATTTTGAAGGAATGGGTGATGGTAGTGGGGAAAGGGTATGCAAAGGTTCCATCCTTCCCCAAAAGTTTCGATTGTGTGGTTGTAAATTCTTGTTGAAAGATGATTCCTTCAACATGGGGCTTGCATTTTCATCTGTTTGGTTCACTCTCCTTGAGCCACCATACTCGATTTTAATGTAAAGAAGTCGTATGTGAATTCATGGAAGGTTAATGGGTTTTGCTTATTAAGTCTTAGTACCTGCTGAATTTAAGAGCGCCACATTTGTTTTTCATTGTTCTCTCAAATTACTTTGACATATGTTATGTTGCGTTTGACAGGCTGTTGCCGATATTATTCGTACTACTTTGGGTCCACGATCAATGTTGAAAATGCTGCTTGATGCTTCTGGAGGTCGTCTCTATTCATTTTATTTTCAATTACAGAGGCACGTAATCTAGGGCGTGGAGAAGAAACATCGAAATTCGGATCTATCGGTTTAGAGATATAGAACCAGGAAGGATTTCCATTTCTAAGTAATGACATTCTAGACATCACTCTCTTACGCTCTTCAGACTCAAAATACTTTATTTTGATTGACAGGATTGTAGTGACAAATGACGAAATGCTATTATTCGTGAATTAGATGTGGCACACCCAAAAGAAAGCGTAGTCTCTGTTTCCTTCTTTAGGCATCAACTTATTTTTTAGAGTGATTTGGCTCCTTTCAGGATCAAATGGAATAACTTACAAAAATGTTTTAGTTGTAAGTTATTGATATTTTGAATTATTTTGTACTGTGATATGGGGGATACGGTCTTACTGTTTTGTTATGTGATGTGCATAGTATTTTTGTATAGTGATTTTGTAGGCAGAATGAAAGCAGTTGTATATTTTGTATAGTGATTTTGTAGTCAGAATGAAAGCAGTTGTATATTTTGAATAGTGATTTTGAGCGTAGTCGCAAGTATATTTTAATCTCATTTGCTTGTGCGTTATTAATTGTATAGGTTTAAATAAAGAAATTAACTACGGTTGAAATTGAAAACCGTAGTTGTTATTAAATCGACTACGGGTTGTAATAGAAAAGAGTAATAAATTTGGCATTAAAACCGTAATAAATAAACTCAAAACCGTGGTTAATACATATAGACTACGAATAAAAGCGTAGTGTATGTGCGAAATTTTGTGTAGTGCGTGGGTATAGACTACGCAGTAAAAGCATAGTCATGTGAGAAAAGCGTGATCATGGTGGGTATAGACTACGCATAAAAACATAGTGTATGTGCGAAATTTTGTGTGATGCATGGGGTATAGACTACGACGTAAAAGCGTAGTCTATGTGAGAAAAGCGTGGTCATGGTGGGTATAGACTACGCGTAAAAAGCGTGTGTGTGTGCGAACTTTTGTGTGTTGCGTGTGTATAGACTACGGCGTGGCGTAGTCTATGTGCGGCGTGAGTCATGGTGGGTATAGACTACGACGTAAAAAGCGTGGTGTACGTGCGAACTTTTGTGTTCATGCGTGGGTGTAGACTACGGCGTGGTGGTCTATGTGCGGCGTGGTCATGGTGGGTATGGGTATAGACTACGATAAAAGCGTGGTGTGTCTTGGCTATTTTTCTCTACACCACTTTTCTCACACTACGAAACGCACATACACTACACATAAAACGCGTAGTCTATACTGATTTTTGTAGTAGTGATAGAAGATGGAATGCTGAGATTACAAGATACATCAGTTTGAAACAAACCTACAACAATCCTATACAAGTCTATTACAATACATCTAACCATTTCATCTTCTCATCTGCCAAATCTTCTCCTCATCAGTCAATTGTCCATACATAGCAAAAGCTCTTGGGACTAGCTTCTACAAGACATGTGCTAAATGTCTCATTTACAATGAATGATGTGCAATATACACATGGATACTACATAATATATGAAATATACGAACTTTCTAAGAGTTATCAGTGTCATCATTTAAGAAGTTGCAAGAAAGAGTGTTAAACGAGCATTTGGGATTCTCCAAGCCGTTTGACAATTAATAGAGTTCCAAACCCTTTGGTACCAAAAAAAAAGGACTTAAATGGTTTTATATTTGCTTTTATTATTTAACATAATGTGATAATTGAGGATGAAGGAGAAGGCTTTACTGGTGTAGTTGATACGAAGTTAGTAGGACCGGTTTGTGAGGAATGTTTCTGTCGATGCTCTTTTCATCCAACTAGAAATATAGCAACTGTTATGTGACGATAATTGGTGATTCAATAATTAAGTCTTATGTTTGTTTTTGTTCAATGATTTTTTGGATTGTGTTTTTTTGGGTAAAAAACGCAACGACAATATAAAACGAACAAAGCATACAAATCAAACTCAGACATACCTAAGGCGAATATAGCCTTAGCCAAAGGCCCAAGTTAGGGGTGGCACGAAAAAAGAAACAAATCAACCAAAACACGTAGACCAAAGAACGACACGCTCAGCAATGCCACGTGCATTTTCTGAATTTCCATTTTTTTAAAATTCATGTCTTGTGTTGTACTAATAATTTTTTAAGAAAAGAAATTCTTGATTATTGTTAATTTTTCAACACATGATTTTTTATTTATAACATATAACACTTATAAGATTAAACTATATTCAAATTAAATATTAAACGTATTGAAAAAATTGGAGTAATTTGATAATGAGGTCCAAAAATAAATTAATTTTAAGAAAAAGAAAAAAACCATTGGTGAAGATAAAGTTTGAACCGTAGAAATAATGCATACGTATTTTTCCTCAAAAGAGATGCACCCTTCTTAATTCCTAAGCCAACCAATCAAGAGTATTGAGTTTTAAACGTATTGATTAATAAATATCGAATAAGTGGTACATAAATAAATAGAAATACAAGTGGAGAAGCAAGAGTTGAGGAAAGTGATTTTGATATGAAAGAAAATAGTACTACTTTACATAGTATTGAGTGAGGGTCGGAGCCTGACTGTCATATCTACATATTCTCTCTCCCATCCGAGATTCGATTCATTCATCGTCGATCTTTCCCAACTCCTCTCCTCCGTTTATAATGTTCCCAGTTTTCCAAGGTAAGTCAAAACGAATACATATATATTTATATCTACTGTGCTATATCTATAAATAGCTGCACATATTTCATCTCCACAAAGTTTCTAAGAAAATTATCTTCTTCTTTTTTCTATAGATAATGTTTTTTTTTTTTTATTTCTTCCTCCAGCTTCCTAGGTCTCCTGTATTCTTGAATCATGTAACAAAAATACTATATTTTTGTTATCCTCCATTTCTTCTTGTCTAGTCTTCTGCACAAGAGTGATAGAATTCTGTGACACAGTTGAGTTTTTTTTTTTAGAAAAAAAAGGTTCAAGATCTTAATGGGCTTTGTTATTTGATTAAAAATAATAATTTTCTTTAACGGGTCTGTGACCATAATGATTTTATTTTTGTTCACTTGTGTGTTTCTATTTAAAGGAAATTGGAATTTGGATTCAACGCCCTTCTGCGACTGAAAAAATCTTTTGCTTTACGGTGCCAACACTTGAATTCCCCCATTCGTCCTTTGCCTTACTGCTTTTCGGGGACTTAATACAATCGCCATTTGTTACCATAAATGTTTTAATTCTAATTTTCAGAAAAAACACTGCCACAATTTATTTCAAGAAATTGCTGTTTTTTACCATCATTGTTATTTATTATGTTTTGTAAAATAAAAGGGAATTGTGCTTGCAGTATTTCTCAATTTGGTTTCGTTGACTGTTTTGTTTTTGTGTGTGCAGATTCTTCTTTTGAAATTCTGAGCTTAAACTTTAGCTGGGTGTTTGTGAATACATTGCAAAAAGGTTCCCTTTTCTGGAAATAGGATCTGCTTTTCCACATCTCATCATCTCTCAATTTTTTTGTATTATTATTACTAACACTAAAAATTTCAACAGTAGCATTAATCACAGCCCCAATCACAATCATATCGATATTGGTGGTATTCTTATTATTGTAGTAAAATAGTTACTAACTTGTAGAATTAGTAAATGTACATGTTTTGAGTGAGTTTTCTTGTTAATCCCTCAATTTTATTGAAAGCAAGTACCTATTTGGGGGCAGCATGATATCAAGTTCAGGCCTTGTCTCATATTCCCAAATTGTCTTTACAGAATTCAAATCTTATCATGTTTTGTCTCGGCATTTTGTTAATATAAACAAGTACATATGGGAAGATATGATAATGGGGCATTCCTCAAGAACAGATAAACACATTGAATACTACATGATTGTCTCTTCTTGTTATGTTCCTACTTCCTCACCTCATTCTTTATGTTTCATCATTTCTTTTATTGTTTTCTTGATTCTTTGCCGATATATATATGCAGGTGTGTCTCTCTTGACTTGAGCTGAATATTATCAATTCAAATCGGAAAAGGAAAAAAAATGGAGGGTGACACTTGTTCTGGCCTTGGCAATGGAAGCAGCCAGCTAGATGGCAAGGTTATGCAGTGTGTTCAGAAAAATTTTGTGCAAGTTCAAAATATATTAGATCAGAACAGGCTGCTGATCAATGAGATTAATCAAAACCACGAGTCGAAAATCCCAGATAATTTGAGCAGAAATGTTGGCCTAATTAGGGAGCTCAACAACAATATCAGGAGGGTTGTCGATCTCTATTCTGATCTCTCCACCTCCTTCACCAAATCGATGGATGCTTCGTCCGAAGGCGACTCAAGCGGCGCCGGCGCCTTCAAGTCTGATGGGAAAGCCGGGCACAAGAGGCATCGCCCCGGCTCTTGATTCTTTTGCAATGTGGAGAAACAAGAATTTTGTTGCTCTTCAGAAACATGCTTAGTTTCTGTAACATTGTAACTCAATTTCTCACCACTAGTTTATATATTGCATCTCACCTGAAATTTGTCATACAAGAAAATAATAGTGGCACTAAATCTATTATTTGCTCTTGCTGTGTAACTTTCTGTATCTCTGATCTAATTGAATCAAGAATATCTCTATTTTCTGCATCTCATGAAAGCTAGTATTGAAAAATTTTGTGACCTTTTGTTGATTATCAAGAATGCATCTTTTTTGTAGCTAGTTTTTCTTCATCTTTTATATACATTAATTTTGGATGCATTTTGGTTTTTCCCACAAACTTTAAAAATTATCACAAAATATACAAACTTGATCATTTTAGTGATTTTACCATAATTTTAAGTTCAAGTCAAATTAAATCTGATTTGACATCTCGAAAATTTACCATAGACAAAGCGGTCAGTAATATAAACGACATCGTATAGAGATAATATCAATTATTTTGATCAAAACTAGAACAGATGATGAAATAAATAAGAAGACATGGTTTTTGTAATGAGGGTTGACGCGATGAATCATAGAAATCAAAAAATCTGATTTGTTTTGATAGAACGACAATGTTTTGTCTTCTCTCTACGAACTCGTTTATATCACTAATTGTTTTGTCTATAGTAAATTTTCAAGATGCAAAGTCCGATCTAATTTGGCCTGAATTTGAAATCGTGGTAAAATCACTAAAGTGATTAAGTATATGTATTATTTTGTGACAATTTTTAAAATTCGTGGAAAAAAATAAAATAGGCTCAAAGTTGATATATTCATGCGTCAATGACCCTTATTTTTTTAATTGCTGTTTTTCTCTCCTTCTACTACTGCTGCTTTTTGTTGGAACCATTTATTCTTTTTAAATTCCATTTTTTTAAATAATTATATTGTTCCTTTGCTCTTTGGTAAAAAGCTGTTGAGGAATTGTATGTGGAGAACTGAACAGAAAATGGTACCAAGAAAATAAACTCACTGCAAAGATGCTTTGATATAATTGATGGAATGCAGCTTTTAGATAAGTCTTTTTAGTTCTCAATCATACTACACCATTGGAACAGAATCTCAGATAACAGATGATGATGGGCTTTTAATTTATTCTTTTATTTTTATTATTCAAAATTCTTTTTTTTACTTTTTAGGGTGGGGTGATGCAAATGACAAAATCTTGGATGCCATTGACCGCGAAAGAAAAATGTAAAGAAATCAATATTTGGAGGTGGTGGGGTTTTGGATCAACATATAGGAAGTTGAGTAGTTCAAAAAAACAAAACACTAGTGTGGAGAGAGAAACAATATATGTGAATAGTGGATCCCAATATATGTCCTTTTTATTGGATTTTAGCTCCAAACTTATTCACTCCATGCTTATCTCTTCTCTATTTAGGTTCTTTTTCCCAAATTGCATTTCAATTTATTCCTCTCTCTTTTTTGGTTACTTTTGACTAGTTTTATTTATATTTCAAATCCCACTTTTGAGTTGATATTGTAAGTTTTAAATAAAACAGTTGAAATACAAAAAAAAAATCCTTTTAGTATTCTATTTTTTAGTCAAAGTTTTAGATTTAAGATTGGTTAACCAAAATTAAAATAATCCAAATGAAAATAAAAATTAAAAATAAAATAAAAAAGAAGGAAACCTACAATTTTATTTATTGAGTTTATAAAATTTATTTAAAACTTAAATTACAGAAAAAACTATCTACAAAACATGTGCGTCCAATTCATTTACATGGGACTATCCGAGTAGGAGTAATAATTTTTTGAAACAACAACAAAAAAAATAATTACTATTCAATTTATAAGAAGGTCAAAATTGAATAAAACTTATATTAAAAAAATTCAATCATGCAGGCTTCAATGACAGCCCCATCTAAATTAAACTAAGAGAAAAAAAAATTATCGATTAGTTTTTCTTGCATTAATTAGGGATTTATCGGAGCAAATTAAGAGAACAACTAATTACACTTTCCAATCAAAGTAATAAGCTTTTTTTTTGCTAATAAAAAATGTAGAAAATATTAACTACAGTCTAGACGAGAAAATAATATAGGGAATGATTCTCCTTTAATATATACTCCATCCGTTCCTTTTTAAGTGTCTCATTAGCATTTTCTTCTTATTTTTCTAATGTCCTAGTTCACAACTTGAGAGTAAATTATGATTTATTTCATATTTACATTTGTTAAATATCCTTGGAATTTTATAATTAATTGATTGAATGTATTTATCATGATCATTAATGAGATTATAAATATAAATTTACCTATTTTCTTAATTTATATAATTTATGACACTAAAAAAGAACAGAGCGCATATGTAGATACTTCTTTTCAATGTTAAGTAGCACAGTTTTTAAACTTATATGAATCACAATTATATCATCAATGCGGTGGGTCATCATTTAACTGTTCATAAAAAATATGCAAATATCCTATGTGGATCATACGGTGGACCATCACTTAAATATTCATGAAAAATGTGCCTCGTTAATATTGACAATGATACTCTTTATTTTTTGTCAACTGATATTGGAGTTCACTAATTTACAGAATAACTATCCCCAAAAAATATTACTACAAGTGCCAAAATACACTCTTAATGGAAAATTGTCCCTCTATGTCAACACTGGGATTATTTGCACATCTTCCTGATAGGATATGACCTAACCGTTAAAGCACAATAACAAGCCCACGTGAACTGGGCCTGATCTAGCTAATTAATTTCACGGTTTGATCCAAAGCCTCAACACCTAAACCCTATTCAAGATCAACCATATCCTATCGATATGAAAGAGATATTGGAGAAGATATTCAGGAGATCGGATCACATAGTAATCAGTAGTGATCCACAACATATAATAAATTTAGGTTAAAGGTATAAGGATTGGTAACTATTTGAATACTAGAACTTTTAGATCTGTCATTGTAATCGCTTATAGTGAAAGTATTGAGGAATCACCTCCGTGGACGTAAATCTTTCTTTTGATCGAACCACGTAAAAGTTCTCTGTTCTTTCTTGTTTTCATAAATCTCGCACACACGAGATTTATCACTTCCCATTATTGATCTATTCACAGTAAAAATTCAAAATGGATCCCATCTTTAAATATTAAAATTACGAACAATCAAATATATTTTTTCACTTTTTAAGACCTGCAATCTAAAACGTCAAATCATTCATCCAACTATATTTCCACTTTCAGAGAAAAGCTTATGCACTTTTACGAAAATTTATACGACTTTGCAAATTGCATAAAGCACTGAAACCTGGAAATTATAATTAAAAATGAAATCAAACCACTATTCTTCAAAAGTGTTTGTTTGTATTTATGAGTTTCCGAATAAATTTGGTGACAAAAGAATCTTGATGTAATTCATTAACAAGAAACATACACGTTAATTATGTTTTTAGAGAAAGGAATGGGAAAAAAGAGAATTTGGCCAGACTCTTTTTTTTCTCGAAAAAACAACAGCAACTTCATTATTTAAGGCAAACACATGGGTGACCGATAAGACCTTCCACAAAATCCAGAGGTTCATCCCAAACACATGTCGAAAGAAAATTCTTAGCCAGTTTTGATTTTTTGTGGGCAACGATATTAGATTCACGCCTAGCATAACTAACATGATAATTAGGACATGACCGAAAAGCATTTCAACAACTATCTACAATCCCTCGTAATCGATCTTATTTTCGTAGGGTAATGAATGCATAAAGAACACGAGGAAGTAACGTGGCTCGATGTATTGAAATAGATCTACGTCCACGGAGCAAGAGTGAATATCTCTATTAAGTATGTAAGAAGCGAATACAAAGAGTGTAGATGATCCCTCTCATCTAATCTAGCCTCTATTTATATACCATCATATTGAGTTTGACTCTAATACAAAGTCTTCTCTCATAAGGATTCTTTTAGATATGCATCCGAATCTTCTACGTCTCCGATTGCGATTTGAGTTGTAGTTGGTCGAGGAGTCTTCTTGGGCCGAACTCACATAGGCCATGCTTAATGTTCGGGGCCTATTTATATTGAGCCTGATGCTTGGGCCTAGTAGTTGGGCCGTATCCTATCACATCCCCCAAAAAAGACGAGAAGTGAGGTGACGGCGGTGCGGCGAAGTGGAATGCGTGCGATCTGTCGAAATTGAATTTCGCCCGGCCATAAATTGGTCGAAGTCGAACACTCGTTGCCCCGCCAAAGTCGAATATGTGATCTCGTGTTGAGGTTGAATATATAACGTCATGCCGAGGTCGAACACGGAACACGTCACATCCATTTAATGTATACGGCGGTTGGGGTCCCGATAAAGTTGCACTGTTGGCATTTCTCTCGATCGTCTGTTAAAACAAGTAAGTTATATATATGGCTTCTTCTTCTCGTTCTGATGAGGCCATGGCCATGAAGGCCGTGAGGTGTCAGTGTCGCCACGGGTTCGCCGGTGGTATCTTCACGGCATCCTTTTGTCGTCGTTTTAGATGTTTTTACCGTTGATTCATCTATTCCTTCCCCGTGTATTGTTGCTTACCCACCTTTCCGGGATTTTGGTAGGGTTTCTACATTTCCGTCGTGTCTAGATTCCCCTTCAATTAAAGAGCTTGCTTCGAGATTTTTTGTCCCAAATTCTGTTGAGTTAGCCGTTCCCCGACTGGAGGATAGGGCTTGTGCCCCTCCAGAGGGCTTTGTTACGATATACGAGGATAGCCTTAAGTGCGGTCTTCGTCTTCCTTTTTCTTCTTTTTATGCCGAACTGTAAAAAGAGTTCGGCATACCTCTTTCCCAAATAATGCCAAATTCTTTTCGGCAGTTGACGGATCTTGGTGTCTATGCCCGTCGCCATAATTTTCCTCTCACCCTAGGGCTGGTCTTTAGGTTTTTCCAATTTAAATCCAGCTCGGGGTGGTACTATTTATCACCTCGTCGTAGTTTTAAGGTGAATACGAAGTCAAAAATCCCGAATTGGCAGAAGAAGTTCTTCCTTTGTCGGTTCGATAAGGCCTTCCAATTCGTCTCGAATACTGGGAAGTTGGCGGATGAGACCACCGATGACAGCTTCGGCGACCTCGAGGAGTCATTAGAAAGGGCCGTCCATGTCGATGAAGTTCTTTCCGAGGCCGAGCTCGTCGCTGCGGGGCTGAGCCCTTCTGATCCTACTACCGCGGTAGAACCGATGAATGGTGAGGCTCCCCCCATTCTTGCACTTCGGCTTTTCCCTTTTTTTTTTATGTCCTAACTCGGCCTTTCTTTTAACTCCGCAGTGAACTTCAATGCCACGAAGAAGAGGAAGAGACCGAGGTCTGACCTCGAACCATCCAACGTGGCTTCGAAGATCGTGTCCGAGGCCTCTTCTGAGAGGATCGAAGACATATTGAGGTCGCCTACGCCCTTGCCCATCCCACGCCCCAACAAGGAAATGCGCGTGGTTTCCGCTCCTGTCGAAGATGATGAATATGAGATCGTCGGTTCCCAGGTCGCACGTCGGTCCTTTCCCGAGGTAATGCAATTGTTTTGCACGTCACAAAGTTATGTGTTTGATGTAATTGTTTGACGTGGTTGACTTCGGTACAGGGGACCGAGTACATGATGGCCGAGCTTGCAAGGGTGTCCACCCAACTGACGGCGACGTCCACCCAACTGTCGGCGTCCTTAATGATGCCATCGTCCAGTTTTACCAGGTGGCTCGTCTCACGAGGGGTTTGAAGGAGGAGAAGACCCTCCTTATCCACGAGGTGGCCGAGGCCGAGGAGAAAGCTCGGGATGCGACGAAGAGAGAGGTAGCTGTTGGATTTGTATACTGAAAGCAGTTTGGTTGAGCTTGTATACAATGTTTCTTACCACTATTACAATCTCTATTTGAATTGAATACTTGATTGCATATATCGTGTCCCTTATCTCATATAAGTTAGATCATACGATGTGTAGAAGATCACGTAAGTGCGTATGATTGGTCAAGCTTAATGAGATATATAAAGTTTCACGACTAAAACAACTTGAGGACGAGTTGTCGGTATGAGGCTCTGCGTATAGATAAGAAGTGACTTGACTTGGTTACTTGTCTATCTTTGTGCGTCTCGGCGTATTGAAGGATCACGGTGAGATGTGTTCTTCTATCGACCGTCGTGAAGAACCAAGATCTCGGTGACGTCGATGATCTAAACCTCGATAAGGTATTAGGTGGGTATGAGTTCTTGACCATCACTTTGACTTGTTATGGGTGAGGGTTATATGTTCTAACCCAAGATTCTCCGTATCTTGGGTGGTGGCGATCTTGTATGTCATGCTAGTTATCTATATCAGTCACCGTATCCGTTTAGGATGATGGCGTCCCTTAAGGAGCTCAAAGGTTTATTGTACTAAACCTGCGGTTGAGTTAGCTCAAGTACAATAATAAGGTTGAGTGGTGCTTGCTAAGAATTGAAGATATTAATTATTTTAGCGATCAGTTGCTATAAATGATTAATGGACGTTCGATATCTTAAATACGGGATTCGTAATGTCTAAGTGCAAGCCCGACTCAACTTGGTAATAAAGGGTAAGTCGGCATTTATTCTCTAGTGGCATGAATAAATGTTTATAAATTAATTTATGCTACAGGTGAACATAAGATAATTAATTTATTTGAGGCCCATCTTTATTCCTTGCATTTGATCCTCGGCTGGCCCATCCAGCCCATAGCTAGTGGAAAATCGTCCACCTTGTGTCTCTCAAAGGATTTTATTCTCTTTATCCCACAAGGATGTTATTATATTTATGGTATATGCATAGATCCTTTCCATATAAGATTATGGTAATAATCCTGAGAGTATGGTAATAATCCTGGGAGTATGGTAATTTCCATAAAGAATTATGGTAATTTTAATATGGGATTATGGTAATTTCCATATAGGATTATGGTAATTTCCATATGGGATTAAGGTAGTGCATTATAAATATAAGGTATGAGATAAAGTCTAGGTTAATGCTCGTTATTACACAAGCAAATTTTCGCCATCTCGTTCTCAAGAGTGTAGTTCTCGAAAATTGTGTAGAGAGCGAGGGTGATTTTTCGAAGCATTCTCCATAGATCGTCCTCACTCGGCGTTGGAGATTGGGCGATCGGGATACTGATCCGGATGATCAAAGCACGAGTCGATCGTTCGTTCCGACCGATCCGTTCATCCCGTTCGATTCACCTCGGCGGATCGAGGTAAACACGAGAAAAACCCCAACGTGTTGCAATTTATTATATAGGCGCATGCTAGGAATATAATCAATGTATGGTGAATTAAACACCCAAGATAGATCCTCGGGGCGAGGTCTAAACATATGTTTACCCTACAATTGGTATCAGAGTCTGGGATCAGTATCTTGGCTCTATTGGATTAATTCACGTTTGATTATTACGTGCGTTTGATTAATTGCGTATCTGTCGTTCATCGTGGCTCGTTTTTGTTTTTGTTGGGTTTTGTTTTTCACCACGAGAAAATCCGTGGTTAGATTAGATTTATTTTCTGTAAATCTTATACGTAAAGAAGAACGAAGCAAAAGCACGAAGAGCGAGGCGATGGGGAAAACAGTATCGCGGTGTCTCACGGAGGGTTTCGCGGCGAAAGCATCGCGGTCGCGAGGCCAGCGGGCGAGGCGGCGGCGGCGAGCTCGGCCGACGCGGGCGGCGACGCGGCGCGCCCAGACGCGTCGCGGCAGGTAGCGCGGCGGCGGCGGGCGCCGCGGGCGCGCGCGTTGCTCGCGCGAAACCTCGGCGCGCTCGTCGCGCTCGGCGGGCTCGGCGCGAATCGTCGCGGAAACCTCGAGAGCGCGCTAGCGCAGCGCTGGCTGGCGGCAGCGCATCGCGCATGCGGCGAAGGTCACCCGGCAATGACACGCGCAGTCGCGCCGCAAGCGCTCGGCAGCGGCGCGCGCGAGAAACCTCGGCGAGGTCTCGGGCGCCGGGCGATGCGGGCGTGCGATTTTGCGCGCGGATGCCCGGCGGCGCTTCGGCGGCGTGGCTCGACGACGTTCGGCCACGGCGTGGGTGAACTTCGGCGGGTGCGATCGTCCACACGATCGCGAGGAAGCCAGCGAGGCGAGCACGCCAGCGCGCGAGGATGGGCGGCGCGGCGGCATGGCTCGGCGGCCGGGGTGCGGGCGCGCCGCGCGCGATGCCTCGGCACCACTGGCGCTGGGCGTGCGCTCGGGCGGCGCTCGGCGGCGACCGTGGTGGCGCGCGCGAGCAAGCGCGGAACCTCAAAGCACGGGGTTGGCGGTGGCGGCGGGCGACGACGACGGCAACGCCGGCACGCAAGCTCGGCGGGTCGCGATCGCCAGCGATCGCGAGAAGCCCGCGAGGCATGCAGGCGGCGGCGGGTCGGCGTCTGATGGGCTTTGCCCAGCGCAGCGACCCGACCGACATTGGGCCGACCCGCCCGGACCCGTTTTCCACCCCAACCCAGTTTTTGGTCCGTGCCCGTGGACGCGAGGCCCGTTGATGAATCGGTCCGTGCCCGTACGCGAGGCCGTTGACGAATCCGGTCCGTGCCCGTGCACGCGAGACCCGTTTTCGAATTTTAATTCTGTACTTTGCTATTCTATGTAATAGATTAGGCAAGAAAGTGCAGGTTTCACGAATGGGCCGCGATGAACGTTTTATTTTATTTTTATCGTTCATGTGCATGTCGTGGATGTTTAAATTATGCAGTAGCATGCTATGTATGTTTAAATTATGTTGACAAACCTTTTAGTGTTTTACGTAATTGAGTGCGCATAGTAAGCATGCTAGGTTTATCGCGTTTATCAAGCATATTTTAGAATTCTGCGAGCATGTTTTACATGTTGAGTTCTATAGAAAAGCATGCTAGGATTACGTGATCTGCATGGACAAACCTTTTGAATAAAAAGACTAAGCAAGTAACCCGACAAATTAATTTTTGTGAATTAAAATGTCAAGACCTCCACTTTTGATCTCTAAACAAAGTGAGACGCACTGTGAGTAAACGTCCACACGCGTGGCTTGCTTGCACTGTTTATCATAAGTTTGTTAGATGAGATTTCTAAATAAAATATTTTAAATCTATTGAGAAGTGGGAGTTTCATGTGTAAACGATCCACAGCGTGGCTTGCGTGTGCGATTTTCATAAGTTCTCTAGAGATAGATATAAAATAAGATAATAAAAGAATTTGAATTGGGCGGTATGGTCTAGTGAGTATGCCATTCTAAGAATTCATTTCTATTTGTTAAAAAGTGGTCATTGCTTACACATCACCTTGAGTACAACTTCCATGAAGTCCCTTCTTGCGATAGTGATATGGTCTAGTAAGGTCGAATCGTTAATTTCATTTGTCATAAGGATAAGTTGACATGGATTGAAATTAAGCGACTAAAAGGTATATTTTAGTGCAGTCGAAGGGTTCATGTATAAACGTCCACAGCGTGGCTTGCGTATGGGATTCCTTGGGCGATTGGAGGTTTCATTAATATTGTTTTATCAAAAGGTTACAATATTATTATTACGAATTATATGCGATCGTATGCTTATGTGTTTACATTATCTTTTCGGATATGTCTCTTACACGATTATCAATATGCTCGCACAAAACTTTATCCGGTCCGAATATTATCGGTGGAAGCGAAACATTGAGAATGTTCTTCTTTGAGGATAATTTATTTATACTCACTACACCCCGTCCCAAGCCTCTGGGCGATTTATCTCTCACGAGGAGCGAAAGGAGCACGAGAAATGGGACAAATCAAGCGAATGGCAAAGTGCCTTCTTTTGGTCACCATGTGCGAGTCCTGCGCTCCGAATCAAGAGATGGACGATGCGACCTCGATATGGCTAAATCTTATGAAATCGTATGAGGAGTCGGACGAGATAATCGCTTGTCATAATTTGACAAAATCCATAATGTCAAGTTCAATGAAGGAAAGTGATTCGGTGCATGACCATGTAGAGCAAATGATCAATCTCTTGGAGAGCTTGAGTTGGTTGGAGGATATATTGATGGCGTGAGTCGAGAATCGATATGATCCTCAACACTTTGCCCAAGTCTTTTGATGACTTCCGTTATAGAACGGTCCTTTATGATAAGAGTTATACTCTAGATTCATTGCAAGGATCTAGTAACGGAAGAGCGTAAGATGGGTAAAGGTGCACGTCTTAGCACGCACCTCGAAAAACCACCGTTTTATCGAAGATGAAAAGGGAAAGTGGAATTCTAGAGATCTAAGGCTAAAGAAAAGAGTGGGAGTAATATAAAGGGCTCTACCAATGGTTTGAAAAAGCGAAGGAGAAGGCAAGTGCTTCAAATGCGGTGAGGCGGGCATTGGAAGGCTAAGTGCCCCAAGCTCGAGGCTCGAGTGCGTCGTTGCTTTAATGTGAAACATGTTTAGCGACTTGTTCTACCCATTCTTGGGTAGTGAACACGGGTCGATCGATCATGTTTGTTACACCTGCGCAGGGTTCTGCGGACAAGGGAGCCGAGTAATGGCGAGATAACGATCTCCATGGGCAACGCGGCGAAAGTCGAGGCCGTTGCGATCGGAGATGTTTCTTTATGTTTTGATAAAGCAGTTTTAGTTTTGAAAGGCGTTTTGTATATGCGGAGTTTCATGAATCTTATTCTGTTTGAAACTATTTATTCATGGATATTCTGTTATTTTTGATAGTGGTGTTTCTATCATAAGAAATGACGAAGTTATCGTAGGGCACTTTATACAACTCGCTTTATACTATCTCTCGCTAAACATAATACCTATAACTATGTTGCATCTTCATCAAACCCTAAAAGAGAAAGTTTTCTTGTGAAGATGACACCACTTTTCTCGGCATCTTAGATTAGGTCACATCAATCTAAATAGGATCCAAAGCGGCTAAGAATGGGCGTTGGGTAATCTCACGGTTACTCCGTTCCCAAATCTGCGAATCTGTATAGAAGGTAAGATGTCGACCGGACCCTTCAAAGCGAAGGGTTATAGAGCGAAAGAAATGTTAGAGCTAGTCCATTCGACTGTGTGGACCAATGTCCACACAAGCTCGTGGAGAATGCAGTGTTTTGTCACTTTCATTGACGATTACTCGAGGTATGGATACGTATACCGCTTCACCGCAAGTCTGAATGTTTTGAGAAATTCAAAGAGTTCAAGGCGGAAGTGGAGACGAAGCTTGGTAAGAGTATCAAGTCACTGCGTTATGATCGCGGTGGAGAATACCTCAGCAACGAGTTCATGGACTATCTAGTGAAGTGTGGGATTACCTCGGTACACTTCACCAGGCACACCACGGCAAAATGGTGTGTCAGAGCGAAGAAATATGACTCTTTTGGAAATGATTAGATCGATGATGAGTTATGCAACATTGCCTATAGTTGGAGGCTAGATCCGATGCAAAGCTGTTTATTGGCTATCCTAGAGGAACGAAAGGTGGTTTATTCTATAGTCCTAAGGATCAGAAGGTCATTATTAGCTCTAATGCCCGATTCTTAGAAGAGGACTACATGAAAAATCATAAATCCAAAGTTGAAATCATTCTTCAAGAAATAGAAGATGATTGTATTCCACCACCGATTAGACCAAAGGTATGAGATGTCGAGTCTAGTGGGAGGGATCGACACCAGATACTTCAAGAAATTGAAGTGGGTCGAGTTCCACTAGAGATACCGACCGTACAAGTGGTACCTACCCAGCAAGTTGTGCAAGATAGAGAACCACAAGTTAATGCACCCACCGTTGTCATTGTGTCTATAGCACCTCGTCGTAGTGGGAGGGTTGTTCGTCAACCCGAGCGATTTATGTTCGTGGGAGAATCTTGGTTTAGTCGAGCGAGCAGCAATAGTCGACCCATGGACGTCTGAGAGGCATTATAAGACAATGATGCAAGATCATGGAACTTACGTTTGGGAGGTGGTAAAGTCCCATGGATTTACCAGTTACTAGCGAAAGTTGTGTGTATCATTTAGATGTCAGCGGTGATGTGGTATTTCTTGCACTTTACGTAGATGAAATTCTTCTATTGGCAACAATGTGAAGTTGTTATCGGGCGTAAAGAGTTGGTTATCGATCGGTTTCAAATGAAAGACTAAGGAGATACAGCGTACATTCTTGGGATCAAGGTTTACCGAGATCGCAAGAGGAAAATGTTGAGCTTATCTCAGGCATCTTGCATTGATACTGTGATTACTCGTTTTAGTATGCAGACCGCCTAGAAAGGATTGCTACCTTTCAGACATGGCGTTCCTTTATCTAAGGAGCAGTTACTTTTGACTGTAAAGGAGATAGAGGAAATGAGACAAGTTCCCTAAGTTTCCGCCTTAGGAAGTCTCATGTATGCAATGCTATGCACGAGGCTCGATATCTCATGTGCGATGAGGCATAGTAGCGGATATCGATCTAACCACGGACAAGCACATTGAATTGCGATAAAGCATATACTCAAGTACCGAAAGGACTCGAGATTATAGGCTAGTTTACCATGCGAGATAGTCTAATGCCTTTGGGTTATCTGACTTCGGTTTCAAGTGGACCGTGATGAGAAAAGTCTACCTCGGACTATGTGTTTACCTTGGGAGGTGGAACCGTATCTGGCGGAGTGCAAAGCAATGATGCATTGCGACTCTACCATGGAAGCCGAACATGTAGCCGCCTTGAGGCGCTAAAGAGGCAGATGGTTCAAGAACTACCTCATGGATCTAGATGTGGTACTGGTTTGCCCAAGAGAATCATGGTTTCTTGTGATAACTCGTGCGATGGCAAACTCGAAGGAACCACGGATCCACAAGGAAATTAAACACATAGAGAAATGTACCATGTCATACGAGAAATCGTTAGGCGAGGGACGTCTTGATTGCAAAGATTGATCTGACGGATAACCTAGCGGATCCATTCACTAATGCTGCATGCAATAAGTTTACGTCGGGGCGTTAGAGGACTTGAATTTTGCGCTAGAAGGCACCCACTTAGAAAGGAATCTTTTGTATAAGTGGGAGAAGCAAAGTGATGGTTTTGTTTGTAATAGCTAGTAGAGACACATTGTATACTAAAAGTTTGCTTTAGTATAAGTGGGAGATTGTTGGATTTGTATCTTGAAAGCGGTTTGGTTGAGCTTGTATACAATGTTTCCGATTACCACTATTACAATCTCTATCCGAATTGAATACTTGATTGCATATATCCGTGTCCCCTTATCTCATATATAAGTTAGATCATACGATTGTGTAGAAGATCACGAAGTCCGTATGATTGGTCGAAGCAATGAGATATAAAAGTTTCACAATGAGACAACTTGAGGACGAGTTGTCGGTATAAGGCTGCGATATAGATAAGAAGTGACTTGACTTGGTTACTTGTCTATCTTTGCACGTCTCGGCGTATTGAAGGATCACGATGAGATGTGTTCTTCTATCGACCGTCGTGAAGAACCAAGATCTCGGTGACGTCGATGATCTAAACCTCGATAAGGTATTAGGTGAGTATGAGTTGTTGACCATCACTTTGACTTGTTATGGGTGAGGTTATATGTTCTAACCCAAGATTCTCCGCATCTTGGGTGGTGGCGATCTTGTATGTCACGCTAGTTATCATGTCGAGTCACCGTATCCGTTTAGGATGATGGCGTCCTCTTAAGGAGCTCAAAGGTTTATTGTACTAAACCCCGCAGTTGAGTTAGCTCAAGTACAATAATAAGGTTGAGTGGTACCGCTTAAGGAATTGAAGATATTAATTATTTTAAGCGATCGATTGCTATAAATGATTAATGGACGTTCGATATCTTGAATACGGGATTCGTAATGTCTAAGTGCAAGTCCAACTCAACTTTGGTAATAAAGGGTAAGTTAGCATTTATTCTCTAGTGGCATGAATAAATGTTTATAAATTAATTTATGTTACGGGTGAACATAAGATAATTAATTTATTTGAGGCCAATCTTTATTCCTTGCATTTGATCCCTGGGCTGGCCCATCCAGGCCCATAGCTAGTGGAAACTCGTCCACCCTTGTGTCTCTCAAAGGAAAGATTTTATTCTCTTTATCCCACAAGGATGTTATTATATTTATGGTATATGCATAGATCCTTTCCATATAAGATTATGGTAATAATCCTGAGAGTATGGTAATAATCACGAGTATGGTAATAATCACGGGAATATGGTAATTTCCATAAAGAATTATGGTAATTTCCATATAGGATTATGGTAATTTCCATATGGGATTAAGGTAGTGCATTATAAATATAAGGTATGAGATAAAGTCTAGGTTAATGCTCATTATTACACAAGCAAATTTTCGGCCATCTCATTCTCAAGAGTGTAGTTCTCGAAAATTGTGTAGAGAGCAAGGGGTGATTTTTCCGAAGCATTCTCCATAGATCGTCCTCACTCGGCGTTGGAGATTGGGCAACCGGGATACAGTCCAGAAGGTCAAAGCACGAGTCGATCGTTCCGTTCCGACCGATCCGTTCATCCCGTTCGATTCACCTCGACAGATCCAAAGGTAAACACGAGAAAAACCCCAACGTGTTGCAATTTATTATATAGACGCATGCTAGGAATATAATCAATGTATGGTGAATTAAACACCCAAGATAGATCCTCGGGGCGAGGGCTAAACATATGTTTACCCTACAGTAGCGGCTCTGGCGGTGGCTGAGGTGGCAAAGGCGGCTGAGGTGGTGAAGGTGGCCGAGGTTGGCCTGCTGAAGGCTGAGGCGGCGGAGGCGGAGGCGGCCAGGTGTCGGGAGGTTGAGGCGGCGGAGAGGTTGTTTTTATTCGGGAGGTTCTCGGGCCGGCAATGAGCGGCCTCGGTCCTATCTGGCGTGGCGGCCCTCTCGATGACGTCACCGAGGATTACCCGAATTTGGATAAGTCCAAGTACGGGTATGAGGTGATGTCGAATGATGCCATGTTGTGGGCGTATGCCAAGGCTCTCGCTGACGGCATGAAGAGCTTGCATGTTGTAGAGAGTCTGGCCTCCTTCTCGACCCTGCTGATTGCTGAGGCAGTCCGTGCTGTCGCGGTGGGCGAGGACGTCCACTCAGCTGCTATTGCAACCGCCAAGGAGCGGGGCGGCGACGATCGTCGAGTCGGCTGCAGAGGTTCGAAAGGAGGCGGAGGAGGTGCAGCCCGAGGGAGAAGCTTCCAGAGGGGTCAGTTGATCCCCTTTTCATCATTTTTTTTGTAGATAAAATGTACTCACGACATCATTAAGATATCGATTTTGATCCTGCCTTAAAGGCCTGAATAAAACCACAATTTTATGGAAGAATGCTTGTTTTTTTTTTTGTCTTCAGTCTGGTCATGAACTTGTTGATGTGTCTCCTTGGCTAAACCAAATAAAAAATTTGAACCGAGCTCTCGAAGCAAAAGAGGTCGAGGCCCTTCACTTGGAAGTCAAGCTGGGCCATGTGCAGGAGAAAGCCGATGTAAGATTCAGGGCTTCTCAAGATAAATATGATGAGCTTCAAGCTCGGTTTTTGAAGTTGGAGGAGAAGTTGGAGATCTCGAAGGATGATGCCATATTAGTCGTCGAGGAGCACACCGAATACGAGGCTGTTATTCGCCGAAGTGGTGGAATGACCATCTCCGAGGCAGAAGACAAAGTCTTAGAGACCGCAGGCCGATGTTCGAGCTACAAACGTGAGTACGGTCGGGACTATTGGCAATTTCAGGAGCAGCTTGCCGACCTGAGAAAAATAAGAGGTCTATACAAGACTGTTGTAGCTCGCCATCCACAACTTGAGCGGGTGCTTCGTTCGACTGCCGAGGCTTCTCCTCCTCCGACGGTGCGTTCAAATCCTGTTATTGTCGATAGGCATCCTCGAAAGTTTTATGAGCACGAGAGGCAGCAGTTATCGAGTAGCCGAGGTCGGATGACGAGACATAGAGGTCAAGCTGGCCGAGCTCCAGGTGCCGTTCGAGGACGAGGTAGAGATAGGGGTAGGGTAAGCATAGATGAATTGTGAACCCTGATTTTGCTAGAGATTGGCTTAGCTTCTCCCAGCCTCCCGGTCCTTCATCGTCCTCGTAATCTTGTGTATGTGTTGTATATTTTGGAAAGAAAAACAAATTTTTCTTTGCCTTGTGTTGATTTGTATCTTTTTATCATACACTATATACATTTCGTCCTTGAAACAAACGAAGGTAGGTCATCCTCATAATCAAACGAAGGTAGATCGTCCTCGTAATCAAGCGAAGGTAATTCATCCTCGAAATAAACAAAGGTAGTTCGTCCTCATATTTAAACAAAGGTAGTTCGTCCTCGTACTAAATGAAGGTAGTTCGTCCTCGTATTATACGAAGGTAATTCATCCTCGAAATAAACGAAGGTAGTTCGTCCTCGTATTAAACGAAGGTAATTCATCCTCAAAATAAACAAAGGTAGTTCGTCCTCGTATTAAACGAAGGTAATTCATCCTCGAAAACAAACAAAGGTAGTTCGCCCTCGTATTTAAACGAAGGTAGTTCGTCCTCGTATTTTACGAAGGTAATCCATCCTCGAAATAAACGAAGGTAGTTCATCCTCGTTTTTGAACGAAGGTAGTTCGTGTAGGGAAAACTAGGTTTAGCCCTCTCCCGAGGATCTATCTTGGATATTTAATTCACCATACATTGATTATATACCTAGCATGCACCTATAAAATTAATTGCAACACGTAGGGGTTTTCTCGAGTTTACCTTTGGATCTGTCGAGACGGAATGGATCGAGACTCGTGCTTTGACCTTCTGGACTGTATCCCGGTTGCCCAATCTCCAACGTCGAGTGAGGACGATCTATGGAGAATGCTTCGGAAAATCACCTCTTTCTCTCTTGGCACAATTTTCGAGAACCTCACCCCTCTTTCTCTTGGTGATGGACGAAAATATTGAGGTTGATTATTAATCATCTTTCTGGATTTAATCTCTTACCTCATATTATAATGCACTACCTTAATCCCATAAGGAAATTACCATAATCCCATATGGAAATTACCATAATCCCATATGGAATTTACCATAATCCTTTATGAAAATTACCATAATCCCATATGGAAATTACCATAATCCTATATGGAAATGATTATTACCATAATTCTATATAGAAAGGATCTATGCATATCCCATAAATATAATTATATCCTTGTAAGATAAAGAGAATCAAATCCTTGCCATGTAGAGAAAGTAGGCGCCTATTTTCCTTCCAAGCTACGGGCCTGGATGGGCCAGCCCAGGGATCAAATGCAAGGAATAAAGATGGGCCTCAAATAAATTAATTATCTTATGTTCAGCCCAGAACATAAATTAATTTATAAACATTTATTCATGTCACTAGAGAATAAATCTTGACTTACCCTTTATTACCGAAGTTGAGTCGGGCTTGCACTTAGACATTACTGAATCCCGTATTTAAGATATCGAACGTCCATTAATTATTTAGAGCATTACATTGCTTAAAATAATTAATATCTTTAATTTCCTTAAGTAGTACCACTCAACCTTATTATTGTACTTGAGCTAACTCAACTGCGGGGTTTAGTACAATAAACCTTTGAGCTCCTTAAGGGGCGTCATCATCTTAAGCGGATACGGTGACTCGTCTGAGATAACTAGCATCACATCTGACATCGCCACCACCCAAGATGCGGAGAATCTTGGGTTAGAACATATAACCCTCACCTATAACAAGTCAAAGTGATGGTCAACAACTCATACTCACCTAATACCTTATCGAGGTTTAGATCATCGTGCGTCACCGAGATCTTGGTTCTTCACGACGGTCGATAGAAGAACACATCTCACTTGTGATCCTTCATACGTCGAGAGACGTGCCAAGATAGACAAGTAACCAAGTCAAGTCACTTCTTATCTATACCATGACTATACCGACAACTCGTCCTCAAGTTGTCTCGGTGTGAAACTTTTATATCTCATTAAGCTTGACCAATCATACGGACTTACGTGATCTTCTACACAATCGTATGATCTAACTTATATACGAGATAAGGGACACGGATATATCAATCAAGTATTCATTCGGATAGGAGATTGTAATAGTGGTAACGAGAAAACATTGTATACAAGCTCAACAAACTGCTTTCAGTATATACAAATCCAACAATCTCCCACTTATACTAAAGCAAACTTTTAGTATACAATGTGTCTCTCTACTAGCTATTACAAACAAAACCATCACTTTGCTTCTCTCACTTATACAAAAGTTTCCTTTCTAAGTGGTGCCTTCTAGCGCAAAATTCAAGTCCTCTAACGTCCTGACGTAGACTAATTGCGGCAGGCATTAGTGAATGGATCCGCTAGGTTATCCGTCGTATCAATCTTTGCAATCAGCATGTCCCCTCGTCTAACGATTTCTCGTATGACATGGTACTTTCTCTCTATGTGTTTCTTGCCTTGTGGATCCGTGGTTCCTTCGAGTTTGTCATTGCACCGAGTTATCACGATAAACCATGATACTCGAGGCAAACCAGTACCACATCTAGATCCATGAGGTAGTTCTTGAACCATCTGACCTCATTAGCGACCTCCGGCGGCTACATATTCGGCTTCCATGGTAGAGTCCGCAATGCATCGCCTTTGCACTCCGCCAGATACGGTTCCACCTCCCAAGGTAAACACATAGCACGAGGTGACTTTTTTCATCACGGTCGATTGGAAATCGAGTGCAGAATAACCCAAAGGCATTAAACTATCGCATGGTAAACCGACTATAATCTCGAGTCCTTTTCGGTGCTTGAATATATGCTTTACCGCAGTCCAATGAGCTTGTCGAGGTTAGGCGATATCTAGCCACTATGCCTTCCGCATAGCGGATATCGAGCCTCTTGCATAACATTGCATGCATGAGACTTCCTCTGGCGAAACGTAGGAAACTTGTCTCATTCCTCTATCTTCTTTGCGGTCATGGGTGACGCCTTTGAGATCAAAGGAACGCCATGTCGAAAGGTAGCAATCCTTTCGATGCGCATACTAAAGCGAGTAATCACGGTGTCGATGTAAGGCGCTGAGATAAGCTCAACATTTTCCTCTTGCGATCTCGGTAAACCTTGATCCCAAGAATGTACTGCGCATCTCCTAAGTCTTTCATTTGAAACGATCGGATAACCAACTCTTTACGCCGATAACAACTTCACATTGTTGCGAATAGAAGAATGTCGTCTACGTAAAGTGCAAAAATACCACATTACCGTTGACATCTAAGCGATACACACAACTCTCGCTAGGCAACTGGTAAATCCATAGGACTTTACCACCTCGTCCAAACGTAAGTTCCATGATCTTGTATCATTGTCTTGTATCGCCTCATTTGTCGTCCATGGGTCGATTATTACATTGGTTTTACGGGACTAAATCAAAGATTCACCCACGAACATAAATCGCTCGGGTTGACAAACAACCTCCCACTCTGACGAGGCACTATAGGCACAATGGCAACGGTGGGTGCGATAATGTAATATCCGTAGTTTTAATACTAAATTACGATAATAAATTCGTAATTAACATTATTAATTCAATAATTAAAATCTTAATTAGTCGACTCTTGACTTTGACCAAGCATAATTGGATAATTTCGTATGAGATTCATCGAGGCTTAGTGAATTAAGGAATATAATTTTCAATATTCCTTGAACGTAATTTTCTAACGTCGAATAAATTCGACGATTCGTCTTCTGATATTATTAGCGGTTAAGCAATTTGAAATTCCTATTATTATAGGAATAAATAAAGTTGTAACAAACTTTATTTTGAACGTTTTAGAGATAATCAAACTATAAGAATTTAGAGACGTTTCAAACGTCTACGTTTAGAGATAATGCGATAACTTTAGCATATGATCTCAGATTTATAAAATTCAAATTCCAATAATTATTTTATTATTTAAGAGCATTATTTATCATAAAATAAGGCTATAAAATTTAAAGAATAGAATGTACGCTATTTTGAGATTTTCGAAATATTATATTTCGAAATTAGGGTTTTTAAATCCTAAATTATTTTAAATACTTTTCTAGGATTAAATTTATTATCTAAGGCATATAATATGTCACATAAATATGTAGTAGCTATTTTATACAAGGAAATAAAATATTTGGAAATGTCTTAGTAATTTTCGAAATTGTGGGACTCTAATGTATGATTTTAATTTAATTCTTATTTAATTAATGATATATGATAATTATTATATCATTATGATGTCATTAAGGACAAAATGAGGTGTATTACAACTTGCACAAGTGGAGGTGCACTTGTGCTCCTAAGTGGCGAAAATTTTAGATTTTAAGTATGATTTTATGTGATAATATCATCTTATAATTAATAAGTTGTTATGATTGGGATCTTATCATATTATGAGTTGTAAAGTAGCATTAATTAGCAAGTTGATCAACTAATGCATGGCTCATTAATGATGGCCGAAAATTTTGAAAATGAAGGTTGAAAAATATTTGATTTCATACTATATATTAATGCCACTTGTGGAGTTGAAATTTTTGACTTTTCTAAAGTAACTTTATAATAGGATTATAATATAATATATGATAGGAAATTAAATAAAATTGTTCCTAATACACTAAAGTTGGCGAGAATTACATATTTGAAGAACAATGTGATTAATTCTTTTATTACATGATAATTATGATATAAATTAATAATTAAATTATAATATGATATAATAAAGTATATAATATAAGAAATAAAATAAAATCAATCCTAAGGCCTAGAATAGGCGACACACACAACATTGTTACTATGTGATAAATTAATTAAATTAGGATACAATGTATTTAATTAAGGATAAGATGACTTGGTGATCAGTTGTACATGATGAAGATCAAATTTTGTCTCTAGTCTAAGGAGGTGGCGATTTTGTTGAAAAATAAGGCAAGTGAATTAATTATTTTATCATGTAATTATTACACTACAAGTTGCATAAGCTTATAAATATAACCTAAGCTCTCCACTACTCCATTTTGCTCCCTCGTTTTGAAACCATAGAGAAAAATTGTGAGAGTGTTCATTCAATTCCGTCCCAAATCTGACATATAAACCTTCAACAATTAAATCCGTACCGATTAAAAGGTTAGAAATCTTACGATCTTCGTATACATGCTTGAATTTTCGAATTTCGTCCGTTAAATTTTAAGTTATGACCTTAGTTTATATATATCATTTTCGAAAATTTTAGATCTTGTGTTAATATGTTTAGATATTATGTTTATATGATGTTATTAAGCATGTATTATAATTATATCACAAAATTAAGCATGCTATTAAATTTAATGTTTGGACCGAAAACTTAGGGGTACCATATGTTGAAGATTATGATTTTTAATTGTTGTTTTAAGCTTGGAATCATGATCTAGGGTATTAATTATGCTTATATGAATTTATGTAGAATTTTTGGAAAACTATAGCCTATAATTTATTAAATACCGAAAATATATGTATAAGTTATAATGTTGTGATATAATTCATGTTTAAGTGATATAATAGCATATTAAGTGTGTAGATTCATAATATATGGTTGTGAGGATTTATTGAAATTTATAAAAATTATTTGGACCTAAGTTGAAATTTTCGAATATGACTTAGGTAAACTTTATTCAATAATTCATAATAAATAACAATTATGTTATAGTAAGCATAATTGAGGGTGATTAATTGTTATATGAATTTATTAGAATTTTTAAAAATCATTTGCTTGGTTTATTAAGAAAACCGAAAACATTAGTTATAATACTAAGGTGTATAAATTTTATTTGACTAAGGTAATTACATATTATTAGTCACATGATAAAATAGTGTGACATGTGAATTTATAAGAATTTTTGCACAAGTCTAAGCTATTAAATTTATAATGACCGAAAATTTCATAATATGTGTATTAATGATATAAATTTATTTTATCAAGAATAATTATATAATATGATCTAAAATAATGTTTTAAACATAGTATGATTTTATAGGAATTTTTGGAACAAGAATTGCACATAAAATAATAGAATTTCATAAATAATTGAAAAAGTCAAAATGTTGACTTTTTGTTGACCAAAGTCAAAATTGTTGACTTTTGGTTGACTTGGTCAAAATAGTTGACCAAAATCGTTGACCAAGGTCAGCGGGCACATAATCGATAATCGTGATCTATGTGGCGTGAGTGCGTTTAGTAACAATGTTACTTACGTTACGTAAGTACATTAAAGCGTCGTTATATACTAAAAAGGTAGAATACTCTTATATGTTGAGAAATTTCATAATCGACATCGATCGATTAGGAAGCGTCGAAATAAGTCCGGCGTTAGCCTTATTTGATCGTAGAACGTTATAGACTATGTTCGTTTCTATCGAGCGTGACCGACGTACTAAAATAATTCTTACGTTAAGGTGATACGTGGACGGGGCATTGGCGTGGGAAAGAGACCATAGTTGAAGGACTACGTGTGCGAGGTGGGCTTTACTCGAAAACCCTTTTATTTACGATGCTTTCTTGAAAAGTATTTATTTACAAGCTTTCGGTTGAAAATGATTATGAGCTGTTATTGATTACATGCCCAAAATATTTATGTTTTAACGTATGTATCTATCATGTTGTTGGGCGAGCCAACTATGAATGTGAATCGGTTATTGGGTAGCTCCCAATTTTAAAATCGATATCGGATCTAGTCGGATGCAAAATTCACAGCTAGGGTTAGCGTGTACACCGGTGTGTGTTGTGAGCCGTTAGCAACATCATCGGCGGTCGTGGATCTGGTCGGATCGAGAATCACGACTATGTGATTGTGAGCCGTTAGCAACATCTTGGTCGATCACGGCGTCGGTGAAGGAGGCCTACTTCTACGGCGTGAGATCGATTATAGACGATTATGTAAATGATACGGATCATACGAATCGAGAAAATGCTGCTGACGAAATCTTTTGAGAAATGATAAAGTATTTTGGTATTCACGAGTTATTTCAACTAAAATCCTCGTGTTATACTAATGGGCGAGTAATTAAATGAATTATTTTGGCATGAGTCCACTAAGTGCAATCTTGTACTTAGCCACGCATGTTGTTTTTAAATGTGCGAGTTGAAATTGATAGGATGGACAATTGTTGAGCAGTCGGAGTTTTTGTCGCTAATAGTTTACCTTGGATGTATATCGTCATATATGCATTCACATGCTTTCCGCTGTTCAAAACACTTTATTATACTATTTTGGATATTACTTATGTTACCTCGAGATCAGTTGAATCCTTTTGTTGATGATCTGTTGGTCTAGTTGTATGAAATCGTTGTGTGTTTATCTATAAAAGTTTGAAGTCTTGAAAGGTTGTTGGTCATTATGTTCTTAATCCCTGTTTAATAGTAACATTCCCGTCTAATCCGTACTTTAGATTGGCGGTACATTACGATTAATATCGAGCGAGGTTCGTCCTTTGAACCCTAAAACTTTCTTTCAAAAGTTAAGTCTAGATTGAGTCACTAGACTTCTAGAGATCAGCTGACTGTGCTCAACACTCCATCACATCAAGCTCAACCGGGAAAGAGGTAAATTATTTTCTCAGTTTTGAGTTTGAAAGTTGAAAGTTGGAACAGTTGAACTTGAAGGTTTGAAAATGAGATTGAATTCATATTTTGGAAACAGTGAAAGTCATGAAAGTTTTGGAATGTATTCCGAAAAGAATTTTTCAGTGTTAAGAGAAAAGTTGACAAATTTTATGTCAAAAGTTTTATGATAAATGAGTTATCAGTGAGATGAGACCAAGTTTACGAAGAATGAGAAATAGTTGACATGATAATGTCGAAAGTGATGTTTGAGTTCTTGAAAGCATGAGTCTGAAGTTATGTTACGATTTTGAAATGTTTATTCAAAGTTTACTGATTTATTACGAAAATGGGTATGTTATTCCCAAAAGAACATAGATGCTCTAAGAAGCATGCTCACCTCTTGAACATAGAAGTATGAGTCCTAGGAGCTTGATCCCTCTTGCGAGAACAATAGTGAGATATTGATTTACAAACGAACGAAAGGTCGACTTGAAACGAACTCGAATTTCAACGAAAAGCTGACAAAAGCAAAAGAAAGGATCAAAGGTGAAAGAGGCATGGGTTTGATAAGGACCAAAGAAAGCTAAAAAAATCTTGTAAGGAAACTCGTACGAAGCAGAATATGAGCTCGCAATCATCCGGAAGGAAGTAATTCCCGGCGCACGGGCACGCAGGCAGAAAACTGCACTGCGCAGTGGTTTTGTTTTGACTCGTTCTTATTCGTTTGAACTCCGTTTTGCGAACGGTTTTCGCTCACATATCCTTATCGCAACGAACTTCATTTCATGTGAAGGACAAAAATCCTGAATCCTTCTCCAGAACTCGTGAGGAACAGTTGAAGTTAGACTGAAAATTTTGCTAAGAATTAAAGAACTTAAGAAGTTAGAAGTAGAGATCCCATAAGTAAAATTATGATGTAGGATGAACATAGGAACTTTGATGTAAACATTTATCTGCTTATCAGATGTGTTTGCTTTATCTGCTTAATAGATATATTCTATTCTTTTATCTGCTTATCAGATATAGATTGACTTACGCTAGTATTATCTGTGATAGATGGCCAGTCGTTACTACTCACCGAGGCGAAGAATGATGCCAAGGGTTACACCAGGAGAAGTCCTTGAAGCTTATCGCACTTACAGTATGAGTTGGGGCGACAGTTTAGGAGAGTTCCTGATGAGCTACCTGCGATTATGGATGGACGCCCACGAGTACGGTGTGACGGGATATGACGGCATCAAACGTTTACTCACTCGATTGCCAGTTGATTGGGAAGACTATGCAAGAGAGATATCGGGTGACTATATCTATCGTGCGGGCATTGACTATGATTTGATCGGAGATCTACAGAGTTCGTCGACCATCTCATATATGTCTACGTGTATATAGGGCTGCACGAGGGGCCTATCTGCCACCAAGGAGTACACTTGGCGGGGCGACACGCGGAATGGTTATACACGGAAGTCCCTCGGTGGTCAACCCGCGGTACCGATGAGATGGGGCGGGACATCGGCCGGCGCATGTGGCGAGCATCGCGACCTAGGTCATTGGGAGTTCAGTTCTTCCACCTATGACGTTTGGACATCCGACGCGACCGGCACCACCAGTTCCACCACCAATGGCGGCACCCTATCACGAGAGGACATACATGGAAGCATATGATCATCGGAAGGTTATGTTCCTATGCGCGATGTGTATGCCATAGGGGATGAGAGGCTGGACCATCTCGTAGGCGTGCTCGAGAGGAAAGCTCGGAGGAGGAATCGAAGAGGACCCGGAAGAAGAAGATCACGAGGAGGATCAGGCGAGGACAGCTGCAAGGAGAACCATGGAAGCGTGAATAGAAACATGGGCGAGCGGATATTAGTATCTGAGTAGTATGTAGTATGTAGTATGTAGTAATGATGTTAACAAACAATATAGAAGCATAGTATTTTAAGGCGCCTTATAACCGGTATGTAGTTGACGATGGTATACATAGTACGGTGTGTGCTTAGCTTCCTTTTAAGCAATGACATGCAGAATAGTCCTTTTGAGGCAAAGTTTTCCATATATATATGATGATGACCCAAGATGGGCTTTTATGAACATTAAGTTGTGCGAAAAGAATGATGGTTGTTTAAGTTGTTTTATGATACGATTTTATAAGATGTTATGTATAATCAATTGCAATGAACATTACTCGAATACTAACTACGTTTTATTAACGAATGCCGCCAGACGTGCACCTCGGCGAGGAAGTGAGGCGGGGGTAGAGGAAGAGGCGGGCGGGGCGAGAATACCCGGGCTGAAAGTGAAGAGATCCGGTACCACCCCACCTCCACGACCGTAGGGTTGAGGAGTTATTTTAAGACGAGAACCGCCTCCTTCAATGGCAAGGAAGCCACGAGGATGCCGAGCAGTGGGTCGGGGCTATCGAGCAATTTTGATTTCCTTGTTGTACTACGCAAGAAAGGTTATCTTGCGTGACATTCCAACTCACGGACGGTGACTTTTGGTGGGAGGCGAGGAGAAAGACAACGACCGGAGCAAATGGAATACTTTACAGGGCGACTTCAAAGCGAAATGTATGATAAGTACATTCCCAAAGCTACCGGAATAAAAAGGAGATTGAATTTTCACCACAGGCGAGGCAAGATGTCGGTCATTGAGTATGACCGATTGTTACTGCGATATGTCTAGATCGCCCGGTTTAGTGAATCTTGACATGAAAATGTCGAGAAAAATTCAAGCGGGGCGAGACATGAGATAAGGATGTCATTTGGCGGTCATGGCGACTTAACTTATCTGGAGGCTCTTAGTCGGGCATTAGACATAGAGGCTGCGATGCCCGAGGAGAAATCGCACCGACCCGATCACGAGAATGTCGGTGACAAAGGAAGCGTAAATGGGAAGGAAGTTCTAACAACAACAATCTCAACCGAGGAGGCTTTAATAACAACAACAAGAGGCCATGGCGAATAACATGGCTCATGAGAGCGAGGTTGGAGGAGACCATATTTACTCCACCTACCCAAGAGATAGTAAGGATTCCACCATGCAGAAATGTAATAAAAGGCACAGGGGTGTGCATGGTGAAATCCCATTTGCTATAAGTGTGGCGTGAGGGCCACTATGCAAATGAATGCCACAGGATTCGCCCGAGATAACTATGGGAGGCCAAATCAATCGAGGCCACCTTGTTGTTAAAGGCGATTCAATACCAACCCAACCACAAACAAGAAGAATGGCGGCGACAACGACAGCGAGACAAAGCGACAACAGCGGCAACAACAGCAAAATCAACAGAGGCAAGCACCTCGCCGGCCGCAGCCAGCTCAGGCCAGAGCCTATGCACTACATAGGCGTCAGAACGAGCAGAACCAAGGTAACATAGCGGGTATGGGATTACTTTGCAATATACCTATTATACTTCTGTTCGATACGGGTGCTTCGCATTCTTTCATTTCAAAAGCATGCGTTGATATGTTAGAACTTAACCCTGAAGAAACAAATCAGGAAATGAGAATCTCATCACCTATAGGAGGTATTATGACCGTTACACATGCTTGCTCGAACTTAGAATTGAACTTAGGCTCAATTAAGGTTCTAGCAAATAACTTGAACATAATACCTATGGGGGATGTAGATATAATCCTAGGAATGGATTGGTTGGCCGAAAACCATTCCACGATCTTATCTGAGGAAAGAAGAATTTCGATGCAACCACCGGAAAAGAGGCTACAATTTCTATGGGATTAGTATGGGAAAGAAAATCCCATAATATCCGCACTCAAGCCCGGAGAATGATGAACAAGAAGGAATGTCAAGCATTCCTTGTGTATCTAAATGGAGAGGAAAAGACGGAAGTAAGGGTGAAGGCGTGGAAATTGTTAGAAATTTCGGGGCGTCTTTCGAGACATTACCGGACTACCCCGGATAGGCGGCTAGAGTTCACAATTGATGCGGGCGGGATCGGCTCGATGTCAAAAGCGCCTTCTGAGAATGGCACCCAAGGAACTCGAAGAGTTAAAATCCAAATTCAAGAGTTATTGGACTTGGGTTTTATTAGGCGAAGTGTTTCACCATGGGGCGCTTTGTCTGTTGTCGAGAAAAGGATGGTTCGTTAAGGATGTGCATTGATTATCGAGAATTAAACAAACTAACGCTCAAGAACAAATATCCGCTACCAAGGATAGACGATTTGTTCGATCAGTTGAGAGGTGCAAGCGTATTCTCGAAAATCGATCTTAAATCGGGATACCATCAATTAAAGGTACGACCGGAAGATATATCTAAGACGGCATTCCGAACAAGGTATGGTCACTACGAGTTTGTAGTAGTGCCGTTCGGATTAACCAACGCACCTGCCGTGTTTATGGATCTTATGAACAGAGTGTTCCATCCATACTTGGATAAGTTTGTCTTAGTCTTTATAGATGATATTCTCATCTATTCAAAGAACGAGGAGGAACATAAGGAACACTTGAGAACGATGTTCTGAGACCTACGAGGCGAACAACTTTATGCTAAATTCAGGCAAATGTGAATTTTGGCTTAAAGTAATATTCCTTGGACACATTGTGTCGTGGAAGGAATAAAGTTGATCCGGCAAAGGTCGAGGCTGTCTGAGGATGGAAAACACCGACCACTCGAAATGAAATCCGAGTTTCACAGGATTAGTGGTTACTATAGGAGATTCATTGAAGGATTCTCCAAGATAGCAAGGCCAATGACACAGCTACTCCGAAAGGGGATCAAATTCACATGGACTGAGGAGTGTGAGGCAAGTTTCCAATCGTTAAAGGAAAAACTGACTAGTGCACCGGTGTTAGCTGTCCCAGATTCGAACAAGGAATATGTTATTTATACCGATGCTTCCAAAAACGGGCTTGGTTGTGTACTGATGCAAGAAGGAAAGGTAATAGCTTACGCATCGAGACAACTTAGGCCACATGAGTTGAACTACCCAACTCATGACTTGGGCTGGCATTGTGGTCCATGCACTAAAGATTTGGAGACATCGTCTTTACGGAGTAAGATGTGAAATCTTCTTGACCACAAAGTTTAAAATACTTTTCGAGCAAAAGATCGAACATGAGACAAAGGAGATGGCTCGAATTAGTAAAAGACTACGACTGTGGCATAAACTATCATCCAGGGAAAGCTAATGTAGTAGCAGATGCCTTAAGTCGTAAAGGTCAATCAAAGCTTGGATGTCTCTTGACAAAGGAAGGAAAACTCATCGAGGAGTTTGAGAAAATGTCAATAGAGATAGTCGAACCACCAAGGACAATCATGGATAATGTTGCTACACTTACTATGATGTCCGATTTAAGGAATAAAATCATAGAAGAACAAAGAAAGGATGAGGAACTAGAAAAGATAAGGGTTAAAGTGAGAATGGGAGAACAGAAAGGTTTCAAGGAAGCAGCTGATAACGCTATATTGTTTGAGGAAAGGCTATGCATTCCAAACAATGACAAGCTTAGAAATGAAATCATGAGTGAGGCTCATGATACTCCTTATACCGCCCATCCGAGCGGTGCAAAATGTACCAAGACCTACGAGGAAAGTTACGGTGGGAAGGAATGAAGAGACATAGCCTCTTTCGTGAACGTTGTCTTAATTGTCAACAAGTAAAGGCATTACATCAAAGGCCATATGGAAAGCTGCAACCTTTGGAGATACCGAATGGAAATGGGACGACATAGCTATGGATTTTGTAGCGGGTTTACCAAGTCACAAAAGGAAACAACTGCTATATGGGTAGTAGTGGATCGCCTTACAAAATGTGCTCATTTCCTACCAATTCGAATCACCTATGGATCCGACAAGTTAGCTCGACTATATGTGAAGGAAATTATGCGTCTGCATGGAATACCGAAATCTATCACTTGATAGAGATTGAAGTTTACTTGATTTTGGGTAAGTTTACAAAAGGAATTGGGAGCAAGCTGAATTTCAGCACAACTTTTCATCCACGACACATGACGCGATCGAGCGAGCGATCAAACGCTAGAGGATATGTTGAGAGCGGTAGTATTGGATCGAGCGCAACTTGGGAACAAGTTTTACCGCTTATTGAGTTCGCCTACAATAATAGTTATCGAGCGACAATCAACATGGCCCCATATGAAGCATTGTATGGAAGAAAATGTCGATCACCACTTTCTTTGGGATGAAGTTGGTGAAAGGAAAATTTTAGGGCACGATACGATGGAAGAAATGATTGAAATTGTGCGCGGATAAGACAAAGAATAAAGGAAGCTCGGGATGGCGAAAATCATATGCCGATACCCGTAGATCCGAGCTAGAATTTGAGTGTGGAGATAAGGTTTTCCTTAAAGCCTCTCGTCAAAAGGCATTGTAAGATTTGGGGTAAAAGGAAAGTTGAAACCACGATTTATAGGACCTTACGAGATCCTTGAGAAAATCGGTCCTGTAGCTTATAGACTAGCATTACCACCAAGTTTGGGTAATGTTCATAATGTGTTTCACGTGTCTCGATTGAGAAATACGTGTATGACCCAAAACACGTAATACATCATGATGGCGTGGTCTTAAATCACGATATGAGCTACGAAGAGGAACACGTGGCTATTTTGGACCATAAGGTTCAGCAGGTTGAGAATAAATCAATCCGTTAGTGAAAGTCCCATGGAGCACCACGGACGGGAAGAAGCTACGTGGGAACTCGAGGGCGCGATGAAAGAGCGATACCGAACTCTTTTGAGGTATGCAAATTTCGAGGGCGAAATTTTTTTAAGGGGTAGAATGTAATATCCGTAGTTTTAATACTAAATTACGATAATAAATTCCGTAATTAGCATTATTAATTCAATAATTAAAATCTTAATTAGTCGACTCTTGACTTTGACCAAGCATAATTGGATAATTTCGTATGAGATTCATCGAGGCTTAGTGAATTAAGGAATATAATTTTCAATATTCCTTGAGCGTAATTTTCTAACGTCGAATAAATTCGACGATTCGTCTTCTGATATTATTAGCGATTAAGCAATTTGAAATTCCTATTATTATAGGAATAAATAAAGTTGTAACAAACTTTATTTTGAACATTTAGAGATAATCAAACTATGAGAATTTAGAGGCGTTTCAAACGTCTACGTTTAGAGATAATGCGATAACTTTAGCATATGATCTCGGATTTATAAAATTCAAATTCCTATAATTATTTTATTATTTAAGAGCATTATTTATCATAAAATAAGGCTAGAAAATTTAAAGAATAGAATGTACCCTATTTTGAGATTTTCGAAATATTATATTTCGAAATTAGGGTTTTTAAAACCTAAATTATTTTAAATACTTTTCTATGATTAAATTTATTATCTAAGGCATATAATATGTCACATAAATATGTAGTAGCTATTTTATACAAGGAAATAAAATATTTGGAAATGTCTTAGTAATTTTCGAAATTGTGGGATTCTAAAGTATGATTTTTAATTTAATTCTTATTTAATTAATGATATATGATAATTATTATATCATTATGATGTCATTAAGGACAAAATGAGGTGTATTACAACTTGCACAAGTGGAGGTGCACTTGTGCTCCTAAGTGGCGAAAATTTTAGATTTTTAAGTATGATTTTATGTGATAATATCATCTTATAATTAATAAGTTGTTATGATTGGGATCTTATCATATTATGAGTTGTAAAGTAGCATTAATTAGCAAGTTGATCAACTAATGCATGGCTCATTAATGATGGCCGAAAATTTTGAAAATGAAGGTTGAAAAATATTTGATTTCATACTATATATTAATGCCACTTGTGGAGTTGAAATTTTTGACTTTTCTAAAGTAACTTTATAATAGGATTATAATATAATATATGATAGGAAATTAAATAAAATTGTTCCTAATACACTAAAGTTGGCGAGAATTACATATTTGAAGAACAATGTGATTAATTCTTTTATTACATGATAATTATGATATAAATTAATAATTAAATTATAATATGATATAATAAAGTATATAATATAAGAAATAAAAATAAAATCAATCCTAAGACCTAGAATAGGCGACACACACACAACATTGTTACTATGTGATAAATTAATTAAATTAGGATACAATGTATTTAATTAAGGATAAGATGACTTGGTGATCAGTTGTACATGATGAAGATCAAATTTTGTCTCCTAGTCTAAGGAGGTGGCCGATTTTGTTGAAAAATAAGGCAAGTGAATTAATTATTTTATCATGTAATTATTACACTACAAGTTGCATAAGCTTATAAATATAACCTAAGCTCTCCACTTCTCCATTTTTCTCCCCTCATTTTCGAAACCATAGAGAAAAATTGTGAGAGTGTTCATTCAATTCCCATCCCAAATCCTAGACATATAAACCTTCAACAATTAAATCCGTACCGATTAAAAGGTTAGAAATCTTACGATCTTCGTATACATGCTTGAATTTTCGAATTTCGTCCGTTAAATTTTAAGTTATGACCTTAGTTTATATATATCATTTTCGAAAATTTTAGATCTTATGTTAATATGTTTAGATATTATGTTTATATGATGTTATTAAGCATGTATTATAATTATATCACAAAATTAAGCATGCTATTAAATTTAATGTTTGGACCGAAAACTTAGGGGTACCATATGTTGATGATTATGATTTTTAATTGTTGTTTTAAGCTTGGAATCATGATCTAGGGTATTAATTATGCTTATATGAATTTATGTAGAATTTTTGGAAAACTATAGCCTATAATTTATTAAATACCGAAAATATATGTATAAGTTATAATGTTGTGATATAATTCATGTTTAAGTGATATAATAGCATATTAAGTGTGTAGATTCATAATATATGGTTGTGAGGATTTATTGAAATTTATAAAAATTATTTGGACCTAAGTTGAAATTTTCGAATATGACTTAGGTAAACTTTATTCAATAATTCATAATAAATAACAATTATGTTATAGTAAGCATAATTGAGGGTGATTAATTGTTATATGAATTTATTAGAATTTTTAAAAATCATTTGCTTGGTTTATTAAGAAAACCGAAAACATTAGTGTATAATACTAAGGTGTATAAATTTTATTTGACTAAGGTAATTACATATTATTAGTCACATGATAAAATAGTGTGACATGTGAATTTATAAGAATTTTTGCACAAGTCTAAGCTATTAAATTTATAATGACCGAAAATTTCATAATATGTGTATTAATGATATAAATTTATTTTATCAAGAATAATTATATAATATGATCTAAAATAATGTTTTAAACATAGTATGATTTTATAGGAATTTTTGGAACAAGAATTGCACATAAAATAGTAGAATTTCATAAATAATTGAAAAAGTCAAAATGTTGACTTTTTGTTGACCAAAGTCAAAATTGTTGACTTTTGGTTGACTTGGTCAAAATAGTTGACCAAAATCGTTGACCAAGGTCAGCGGGCATAAATCGATGTCGTGATCTATGTGGCGTAGTGCGTTTAGTAACAATGTTACTTACGTTACGTAAGTACATTAAAGCGTACATTATATACCAAAAGGTAGAATACCCTTTATATGTTGAGAAATTTCATAATCGACATCAATCGATTAGGAAGCGTCAAAATAAGTCCGGCGTTGGCCTTATTTGATCGTAGAGCGTTATAGACTATGTTCGTTTCTATCGAGCGTGACCGACGCGTACTAAAATAATTCTTACGTTAAGGTGATACGTGGGCGGGGCATTGGCGTAGGAAAGAGACCATAGTTGAAGGACCTACGTTAATGCGAGGTGGGCTTTACTCGAAAATCCTTTTATTTACGACGCTTTCTTGAAAAGTATTTATTTACAAGCTTTCGGTTGAGAAATGATTATGAGCTGTTATTGATTACATGCCCAAAATATTTATGTTTTAACGTATGTATCCTATCATGTTGTTGGGCGAGCGACTATGAATGTGAATCGGTTATTGGGTAGCTCCCAATTTTAAAATCGATATCGGATCTAGTCGGATCACGAAATTCACAGCTAGGGTTAACGTGTACACCGTGTGTGTTGTGAGCCGTTAGCAACATCATCGTCGGTCGTGGATCTGAGTCGGATCGAGAATCACGACTATGTGATTGTGAGTCGTTAGCAACATCCTCGGCCGATCACGGCGTCGGTAGAATGAGGCCTACTTCTACGGCGTGAGATCAGTTATGGACAGTTATGTAAATGATACGGATCATACGAATCAGAAAATGCATGCGCAGGCGAATCTTTTGAGAAATGATAAAGTATTTTGGTATTCACGAGTTATTTCAACTAAAATCCTCGTGTTATACTAATGGGCAGAGTAATTAAATGAATTATTTTGGCATGAGTCCACTAAGTGCAATCTTGTACTTAGCCGCATGTTGTTTTAAATGTGCGAGTTGAGTCTGTGATGGGATGGACAGTGTTGAGCGATCGGAGTTTTGTCGCTAATAGTTTACCTTGGATGTATATCGTCATATATGCATTCACATGCTTTCCGCTGTTCAAAACACTTTATTATACTATTTTGGATACTACTTATGTTACCTCCAGATCAGTTGAATCCTTTTGTTAATGGTCTGTTGGTCTAGTTGTATGAAATTGTTGTGTGTTTATCTATAAAAGTTTGAAGTCTTGAAAGGTTGTTGGTCATTATGTTCTTAATCCCTGCTTAATAGTAACAGTCCCGTCTAATCCGTACTTTAGATTGGCGGGCTGTTACAAGTAACTTGTGGTTCTCTATCTTGCACAACTTGCTGGGTAGGTACCACTTGTACGGTCGGTATCTCGGTGGAACTCGACCCACTTCAATTTCTTGAAGTATCCGGTGTCGATCCTCCCACTAGACTCGACATCTCGCACTTTGGTCTAATCGGTGGTAGAATCGATCATCTTCTAATTCTTGAAGAATGATTTCAACTTTGGATTTATGATTTTCATGTAGTCCTCTTCTAAGAATCGGGCATTAGTCTTAATAATGACCTTCCGATCCTTAGGACTATAGAATAAACCACCTTCGTTCCTCTAGGATAGCCAATAAACGACCTTGCGTCGGATCTAGTCTCCAACTTGTCGCCTTCTTGTTCAAAGACACGTCCGGACTACCCCATATCCTTATGTGGCTTAAACTCGCTTGCGCCCAAACCATAACTCGAAGGGTCTCTTGACCGACTTGGATGGTACTAGATTTATCAAGTATGCCGCCGTTTCTAAGCATACCCCGAACGAAATAGCAAAGTTGCATAACTCATCATTGATCTAACCATTTCCAAAAGAGTCCTATTTCTTCGCTCGACACACCATTTTGTTTGTGGTGTGCCCGTGAAGTCTTGTTGGGAGGTAATCCCACACTTCACTAGATAGTCCGTGAACTCGTTGTTGAGGTATTCGCCACCGCGATCGAGCGCAGATGACTTGATACTCTTACCTAGCTTCGTCTCCACTTCCGCCTAAAATTCTTTGAATTTCTCAAAGCATTCGAGACTTGCGGTGAAGCGGTATCGTATCCATACCTTGAGTAATCGTCAATGAAAGTGACAAAATACTGTACCTCCACGAGCTTGTGTGGACATCGGTCCACACAGTCGAAATGGACTAGCTCTAACATTTCTTTGGCTCTACGACCCTTCGCTTTGAAGGGTCCGGTCAACATCTTACCTTCTATCTGAGGATTCGCGGATCGGGAGCAGATAACTGTGAGATTACCCAACGCTCCATTCTTAGCCAGTCTTTGGATCCTATTTAGATTGATGTGACCTAATCTAAGATGCCAGAGAAAAGAGGTGTCATCTTGCGAAGAAAACTTTCTCTTTTTAAGGTTTGATGTAGATGCAACATAGTTATAGGTATTATGTATTGCGTAAATAGTATAAAGCAAATTATATAATGTGCTACACGATAACCGTCATTTCTTATGATAGAAACACCACTATCAAAAACAACTGAATATCCATGAATAAACAATTTCGAAACAGAAACAAGGTTCCGTCGAAAATCCGGCACATATAAAACGTCTTTTAAAACTAAAACTGTTTTCTCAAAACATAAAGTAACATCTCCGACTGCAACGGCCTCGACTTTCACCGCGTTGCCCATGGAGATCGTTATCTCGCCATCATTCAGCTCCCTTGTCCGCAGGAACCCCTGCAAGGTGTAACAAACATGATCAGTCGCACCCGTGTCTACTACCCAAGAATGGGTAGAACAAGTCGCTAAACATGTTTCCATTACTAAAGCAAATGGCGTACCTAGAGCCTTGAGCTTGGGGCACTTAGCCTTCCAATGCCCAGTCTCACCGCACTTGAAGCATTTGCCCTTCTCCTTTGGCTTTTTCAAACCGCTGGTAGAGCCCTTTATATTACTCCCACTCTTTTCTTTAGCCTTAGCATCTCTTGAATTCCACTTTTCCTTTTCATCTTTCGATAAAGCAGTGGTTTTCTTTGAGGTGCGTACTAAAGACTGTGCACCTTTGCCCATTTTGCGTTCTTCCGTTACTAGATCCTCTTGCAATGAATCTAGAGTATAACTCTTATCATAAAGGACTGCTTTATAACGGAAGTCATCAAAAGACTTGGGCAAAGTGTTGAGGATCATATCGATTCTGACTACGTCATCAATATATCCTCCAACCAATTCGAGCTCTCCGAAGAGATTAATCATTTGCTCTACATGGTTATGCACCGAATCGCTTTCCTTCATTGAACTTGACCTTATTAATTTTGTCAAATTATGACAAGCGATTTTGTCCGACTCCTCATACAATTTCATAAGACTTAGCCATATCGTGGCTGCATCTTCCATCTCTTGATGCTGGAGTTGCAGGACTCGCACATGGTGACCAAAAGAAGGCACTTTGCTATTCTATTTAATTTGTCCCATTTCTCGTGCTCCTTGCGCTCCTCATCAGTAGATGAATTGTCTAGAGGCTTGGGACGGGGTGTAGTGAGTACAAATAGATTTTCTTCCGCAGTAAGAACATTCTCAATGTTTCGTTTCCACTCGACAAAATTTGGACCGGATAAGGGATTTTGTGCGAGCATATTGATAAACTGTGTAAGAGACATATCTGAAATCGATAAAGTAAACACATAAGCATACGATCGCACATAATTCGTAACAATAATATTGTAACCTTTTGATAAAACAATATTAATTGAAACCTCCAATCGCCCAAGGAATCCCACATGCAAGCCACGCGTGTGGACGTTTACATATGAACCCTCGATCAGACTAAAATATACCTTTTAGTCGTTTAATTTCAATCCATGTCAACTTATCCTTATGACAAATGAAATTAACGATTGGACCTTTCTAGACCACATCACTATCGCAAGAAGGGACTTCGCAGGAAGTTGTACTTGAGGTGATGTCTAAGCAATGACCACAATTTTAACAGCAGAAAATAAATTCTTAGAATTGGCATACTCACTCGGACCATACCGATTCCAATTCAAATTCTTTTGTTATCTCATTTTATATCTATCTCTAGAGAACTTATGAAAATCGCACATGCAAGCCAGCGTGTGGGCGTTTACATGAAACTCCCACTTCTCAATAGATTTAAAATGTTTTATTTAGAAATCTCATCTAACAAACTTATGATAAGCAAAGCAAGCAAGCCACGCGTGTGGGCGTTTACTCACGGTCGTCTCACTTTGTTTAGAGATCAAAAGTGGAGGTCTTGACATTTTAATTTTAAAAATTAATTTGTCGGGTTGCTTGCTTAGTCTTTTTGTTCAAAAGGTTTGTCCATGCAGATCACGTAATCTAGCATGCTTTTCTATAGAACTCGACATGTAAAACATGCTCGCAGAAATTCTAAAATATGCTTGAAAACGCGATAAACCTAGCATGCTTACTATGCGCACTCAATTCTGAAAAACTCTTAAAGGTTTGTCAGCGTAATTTAAACATACATAGCATGCTCTGCATAATTTTAAACATCCACGACATGCGATGAGCGATAAAATAAAATAAAACGTTCATCGTGGCCCACTCGTGGAATCGCACTTTCTGCCTAATCTATTACATAGAATTGCAAAGTATGGATCTTTATAATCTTGAAAAACGGCCTCGCGTGCAGGCACGCACCGATTCAAAATGGGCCTCACGTGCACGGGCACGCACCGGACTCGTCAAAACAGGATTTGGGCTGGAAAAACGGATCTGGGCTCGGCCCCGTCACGTGGCGCGTCCGCGAGTGCCGTGCACGCCTTGCGTGCCATCGCCCGCACGTCGTGCGACCCGTTTTTCCCGTCGTCTCGATCTGACTTCTTTCGTCTTCGTTTTACTTTTACAAATAAGATTTACAGAAAAATAAATCTAATCTAACCACGGATTTTCTCGTGGTGAAAAACAAAATCCGACAAAATAAAAACGAGCCACGATGAACGACAAATTCAACAATTAATATATTGCGCACGTAATAATCAAACGTGAATTAATCCAACAGAGCCAAGATATCGATCCTGTGCTCGATACCATTGTAGGAAAACTAGGTTTAGCCCTCTCGCGAGGATCTATCTTGGATATTTAATTCACCATACATTGATTATATACCTAGCATGCACCTACAAAATTAATTGCAACACGTAGGGATTTTCTCGTGTTTACCTTTGGATCTGTCGAGGTGGAATGGATCGAGACTCATGCTTTGACCTTCTGGACTGTATCCCGGTTGCCCAATCTCCAACGTCGAGTGAGGACGATCTATGGAGAATGCTTCGGAAAATCACCTCTTTCTCTCTTGGCACAATTTTCGAGATCCTCACCCCTCTTTCTCTTGGTGATGGACGAATATATTGAGGTTGATTATTAATCATCTTTCTGGATTTAATCTCTTACCTCATATTTATAATGCACTACCTTAATCCCATAAGAAAATTACCATAATCCCATATGAAAATTACCATAATCTCATATGGAAATTACCATAATTCTTTATGGAAATTACCATAATCCTTTATGGAAATTACCATAATACCATATGGAAATTACCATAATCCTGTATGGAAAGGATTATTACCATAATTCTATATGGAAAGGATCTATGCATATCCCATAAATATAATTATATCCTTGTAGGATAAAGAGAATCAAATCCTTGCCATATAGAGAAAGTAGGCGCCTATTTTCCTTCCAAGCTACGGGCCTGGATGGGCCAGCCCAGGGATCAAATGCAAGGAATAAAGATGGGCCTCAAATAAATTAATTATCTTATGTTCACCCGAACATAAATTAATTTATAAACATTTATTCATGCCACTAGAGAATAAATCTTGACTTACCCCTTTATTACCAAGTTGAGTCGGGCTTGCACTTAGACATTACGATCACCGTATTTAAGATATCGAGCGTCCATTAATTATTTAGAGCATTACATTGCTTAAAATAATTAATATCTTTAATTCTTAAGTAGTACCACTCAACCTTATTATTGTACTTGAGCTAACTCAACTGCGAGGGTTTAGTACAATAAACCTTTTGAGCTCCTTAAGGGGCGTCATCATCCTAGCGGATAGTGATCTGATAGATATAACTATACGACTCGATAGATATAACAGCATGACACTTGCCACCACCCACCAGAATCACGGAGAATATTTTCAACAATCGGGTCACTTCCAAGAGTAGTGACCATCCGAGCTTGATCGGTTGGTGCGGGAAAGGTGTGATTTCGCCACTGCTTTTCCACCCCCTGACCGCAGCAGACTCATCCGATGTCTCTTCCACCCAATTTTCAACTATCGATCACTTTCTAGAACAAAGGACCGATCGGATCTGATCGGATTGGTTCGAAGTTCCTCCCTGTCGCAATGACTTATCAAGCTGTGCTCGACATATCCTATTTATGCTCCAAATGCAAAGTCGAGGCATTTGCAACATCCAAACTTTGGACTAAAGCATCCGCTGAATGGATGCCTTCGAGTTAACTCATCCTCCCAAGCATCGTCCGAGGGGAGGTGGTCATGCGGTATGAGTAATGAGGTGGAGGTGGTTGTTGTGGGTACTCACACCGAGGTGGAGGGTGTGGTTGCTCCCAAGAGGCATTGTAGGATTGATCCTCATAGTGCTACGGAGGCGGTTGATCCCAGAGGAATTGGACGGTGACTCGATAGATATAACTAGCATGACATCTGACACGCCACCACCGAAGATACCGGGAGAATATGGGTTAGAACATATAACCCTCACCCATAACAAGTCAAAGTGATGGTCGACAACTCATACTCACCTAATACCTTATCGAGGTTTAGATCATCGTAAGTCACCGAGATCTTGGTTCTTCACGACGGTCGATAGAAGAACACATCTCACCTGTGATCCTTCATACGTGCGAGGCGTACCGGCATAGAACAAGCAACCAAGTCAGTCACTTCTTATCTATACCGCGGCTACCGATAACTCGTCCTCAAGTTGTCTCACCAGAAACTTTTATATCTCATTAAGCTTGACCAATCATACGGACTTACGTGATCTTCTACACCGTATGATCTAACTTATATATGAGATAAGGGACACGATATATATGCAATCAAGTATTCAATTCAGATAGGAGATTGTAATAGTGGTAACAGGAAACATTGTATACAAGCTCAACCAAACTGCTTTCCGTATACAAATCCAACAGTTCGTCCTCGTATTAAACGAAGGGAATTCATCCTCGAAATAAACGAAGGTAGTTCGTCCTCGTATTAAACGAAGGTAATTCATCCTCGAAATAAACGAAGGTAGTTCGTCCTCGTATTTAAACGAAGGTAGTTCATCCTCGTATTAAACGAAGATAATTCATCCTTGAAATAAACAAAGGTATGTATAAGTTCCTTATTTATCGAGAAGTGTCGATATGGGTGGTCCCCTCACGCGCGTTTATTTTACCCTGTGTTGGGTTTATTTATCATCATCTTAGAGGATATTTATAATGGGGAAGAGGTAGTATGCATAAGTGACAAATGAAATATGCAAGACTGAGCATATGAAGTAAATAAAGAAAAAGATTTTATTAATGAAAGACGACGTAACAAAAGAAAAGGACCTAAAGACACGACTAAACAAAACTAAATGAACAATTTTTTTTCTTTTGACACTTATGCAAAATATCTCTTGAGATGAATAATGTGCCACGTATGAGGTATTCTTATATGACCCTTTTCCGAAGACATGAATGATTTGCTCACCGGATAAATGGGCGAGCTTATATGACCCTTTTCCGAGGACTTCTTCAACTCGGTATGGTCCCTCCCATGTGTCCTCTAACTTGCCGAGCTTCTCAGCTTTATTGACTTCGTTATTTCGAAGTACGAGGTCGCCTACTTAGAATTGTCGGGATTTGACATGCTGGTTATAATACCGAGCTACTTGTTGCTTGTCATCGAGCTTCTAATGTGGCGAGGTCTCTTCTCTTCTAGCAGATCCAGGTCAGTTCGTAGATTCTCCTCATTTACTTCAGCTGAAAAATGGATGGTACGGGGGCTCGGCATACCGATTTCTGCCGGGATTACTGCCTCGGTTCCATACACCAAACTGTAGGGTGTTTCTCCGTTCGATGTCCGAGGTGTTGTACGGTATGACCATAAGACTTGTGGTAAATTTTCCACCCAGTTGCCCTTCACTCGGTCGAGGCGAGTTTTGAGTCCCTTCACGATTGTCCTGTTGGTGACTTCGGTTTGACCATTTGCTTGAGGATGGGCCACATAGGTGAATTTTTGTCGAATCTGAAGCTCTTGACACCACTCTTTAAAGACCTTGTCTGTGAACTGCGTCCCATTATCCGAAACGAGGATATGGGGGATGCCGAAACGACACACAATATTTTTCCAGAAGAAGTTGAGAGCGTTTTTGCTTGTGATTTTCACCAAGGGTTCGGCTTCCACCCATTTTGTGAAGTAGTCGATAGCGACAATCAGGAACTGAAACTGCCCTGGAGCTTTGCCGAAGGGGCCCACAATATCGATCCCCCATTGCATGAATGGCTAAGGGCTTTGCATGCTGACGAGGTCGGTTTGAGGTAGCCTCGACATATTTCTATGAATTTGGCACTTCGGACACTTCTTTACGAGGTCAATTGAGTCTCGGAACATTGTTGGCCAATAGTATCCCCATCGCATGATTTTCTTTGATAACGCACGGGGTCCGATATGGCTTTCACATGATCCCTCATGTACTTCTCGTAATACCTATTCAGCTCGGTTCAGACCTAAACACCTTAGGAGAGGCTGGAGATACGACTTTCTGTAGAGAATTCCTTGCTCAAGTACGTATCGCAAAGATTTGCTCAAGATTTTCCTAGCCTCGAGTCTTTCATGAGGTAATTCACCTTTCTCCAAATATTTTTGAATGGGAGTCATCCAATTAGGTTCTTCATCAGAGACTATGTTAACTTCAACATCGGCATCGTCTATGCTTCTCTTTTGGATTTTTTCTACTGGTGGGTTCGTTGATGACGAAGCCAGTTTGCTTAAGGTGTCAGCTTGGCTATTCTGCTCCCTTAGGATACGAACCAATTGGAAGTATGAGAAAGACTGTTGTAGGCTTTTGGCTTTTTCAAGGTATTTCTTCATCCTGTTGCCTTTAGCTTCGTACTTTCCCAACATGTGGCTTACTATGACCTGAGAATCACTGTGAACTTGCACAGCTCTTATCTGAAGGCTTTGAGCCAGGCGAAGTCCTACAATTAAGGCCTCGTACTCCACTTCGTTATTTGTAGTTTTGAATGCAAACCGAAGTGCGTAGGTGATTTCTTGGCCATCTGGTCCCAAAAGTAAGATGCCTGCCCCACTTCCCGTTTTTCCCGAAGCTCCATCCACATAGATTTGCCAGTAATTCTCGGATGCTTCCTTAATGGGTTCGGCTTCGGCATTGTTTGAGGTAGGCTCCGTGGGTTTCGGCTTCTATGTGAAGTTAGCCTCTACAAGAAAGTCTGCTAAAGCTTGACCCTTGATGGATTGACGAGGGCAAAAAGAGATAGCATGCTCGCCCAATTCAATTGCCCACTTTGCAATTCTCCCCGAAGCTTCTAGTTTTGTCAACACTTGCCGAAGTGGATGATCGGTGAGAACTCGTATCGGATGTGCATGGAAATAGGGACGTAGTCTCCTTACAGCATTTACTAATGCTAAAGCGAGCTTCTCTAGAGGTTGATATCTCGTTTCTGGCCCTTTAAGTGCTCGACTGATGAAATACACAGGGAGTTGACGACGTCTGTCCTCTCATACCAAAACTGCACTTATGGTTTCATCCGAAGTCGCGAGGTATAGGGAAAGGACTTCTCATTCTTTCGGGACAGATAAAGTAGGGAGTTTGGCGAGGTAGTTTTTGAGATCTTCAAAGGCTAACTTGTGTTTATCATCCCAATTGAACTCCGGAGCCTTTTTGAGAATTTTGAAAAAGGGGAGTTGCTTCTCCACGGCTTTCGAAAGAAAACGGCTCAGTGCAGCTATGCAGCCCGTCAACTTATGCACGTCATGGATGGTCTTCGGCACCTTCACCTTCGGTGAAACCCAGCACCCCAAAAATTTTCCAGACCGAACTGCGAATGTACATTTTTGGGGGCTTAGTTTTAGGTTTACTTTACGAAGTAAGCCGAGGATAATTCGGAGGTCAGCAACACAGGTGGCTTTCTCCTTACTTTTGACGACGATGTCATCTACATACACCTCCACAATTTGATCGATGTAGGGCTGAAATATCTTGTCCATTATTCTTTGATAGGTGGTCACTGCTTTCTTGAGTTCGAATGGCATCTTCTTATATGCAAAAACGTCGAAGTCCGTGATGAAGGCTGTTTTAGATGCGTCCTCGTCACTCATCAAGACTTGGTGATACCCATTGTATAGATCCAAGAAGCTGAAGACTTCGTATCCGACCAAAGCGTCAACTTTCTTGTCAATATTGGGAAGGGGGTAGCAGTCCTTAGGGCAATGTTTATTGAGATCGGTGTAATCGATACACATTCGCCATCCCTCTCCTCCTTTCTTGACCATCACTAGGTTGCCTATCCAGGTCGGATACTTGACTTCGAACAATATGAGTGCTTTCAAGAGTTGGTTCACTTCGTCATGTATGACCTGATTACGTTCCGCTGCAAAGATTCGTTGCTTTTGCCGAACTAGTTTTACACTTGGGTCAATGTTGAGCCGGTGAGTAATAATAATTGGTGAGACCCCGGTGATGTCAAAGGGTGACCAAGTGAAGACGTCTCTGAATTTCCTTAGGAGTTGGATGATCAGCTTTCTCAGTTGAGGTACTTCGGTAGAACCTATTTTGACGACCTTGAGGGGATCGTCTTCATACAGTGTGACCTCCTCTATCGAGCTGTCGAGAGCAGATGACGCCCTTTCCAGTTCCAACTCCTTGGGCTTCGCTAATTGCTATGCACGGGGTCGGGGCAAGTCCCAAGACCTCTTAAGGCGACCTGCATGCACTTTTCGCTTGTTTCGATCTCCTGATCACGCCTACCCTCCTTTTATGGGGATCTTCATGGTTAGATGATACGTTGAGCATACCGCCCTCACTGCATTTAACCAGTCTCGACCTAGTATAATGTTATATGGTGAGTAGGTGTTTACCACAAAGAACTGTACCACCTTGGTGGAGCTCATCGGCGCTTTTCCCACTGTGACAGGTAGTCCAATGATCCCCTCTGGGCGCATCTCTTCTTGCACGAAGCTTCGAAGTTGTAGTGGTGCTGGTGTAAGTTGTGCCTCCTCAATCCCCAATTTGTCGAAACATTCCTTGAAGAGGATACTCACCGACGCACCACTATCGATGTACACTCACCGAACTAAGTTGTTGGCGACTACTGCTTGGATTATCATTGCGTCCTGGTGAGGTACCACGGCTGGTACAAGGTCGTGCTCAGAAAAGGTGATGGCCTCGTCCTTTTTAAACCTCTTGTTTACAGGTTCACTGGTTCGGGGACTTCGGGCCTCAGCTTTTATGGAAGACTTCGTAGTACCGCGAGGGAGCCCCGTGATAGTGGATATGATTCCATCGTACTGAGGCTCGTCATCACCCTCTTCATCGGTGTCATGTCTCGCTTTCTTACAGGTGTGAGGGCCACAGTTTCTTCTCTCATTCTCTTGCTTCCGCTTTCTCTAACCTCTGTGGGGAGCCTCGTACTGACTAGTTCGTCGGCCATGACCTTGGTATTTCTTAAGAACCCCGTCATGCACCAACTTTTCAATATCTACCATGAGATTCCTGCATTCCTCCGTGTCATGTCCATGATCCTTATGGAATGAGCAATATTTGTCTTTGGATCAGCGTTTCGATCCCCCTATCATGGGCCGAGGTCTTTCAAACAAGTCCGCATGGAGCTCGTAAATCTCTACTGTCGTCTTCGTCAAGGGTGTATACTGAGGTCATTCTGGGTTATGACGTGGCCCGAGCCTAGACTCTAAAGGGCCACGTTGTATCCTTTCTAAGGCACTTCGTCGACTCTGGCCTCGATCTCCTCGACCATCCTCTTTCTTCTTCTTGTCAGAGGGTTCCACCTTGTCAGCTTCACACTTTCTCCTGTCCGCTTCGTCTGCCTTGGCAAACCGATCTGCTATGCGCCACAGCTCTGACGCAGTGCGGTGCTCATACTTGACGATCTCCTTGTATTGGGCCCCAGGTAAGATGCCGTTCTGGAAAGCCGAGATAATGAGAAGGTCATTCACATCCTCGACTTTTAGGCTCTCCTTATTGAACCTAGTCATGAAGTCGCTGATGGATTCACCTCGGCCTTGCCTTACAGTGAGGAGATGAGCCGACGTGGTCTTCGACTCGGCTTTTTGGAAGAACCTTCGATGAAAGGCTTCCATTATATATCGGAAAGATCCAATACTACCGGGTGGTAAACTGTCAAACCACCGGCGAGCATTGTCGATCAGCAACTCCGGGAACAGCTTGCACATGTGGGTGGTGTTGAGACGCTGATTGATCATATCGTATTGGAACTGAGAAAGGAAGTTTTGTGGGTCACGCAGTCCGTCATAGGGGGGATACTTGGCACCCTGTACTTATCCAAGAGAGGAGTATCGAGTATCTCGTTGGAGAAAGGGGTAATAATCATCCCGTATCCATCGAACCCATCTCCCGGAGAGCGATGTCGAGTTCATCGACTGGACTCGTTATAATTGTAGGGATCGACCACGCGGTGATCACGACGACCTACACCACGTTGCTCATCCCTTGCACGATCGGTTTGGAAACCGACTCGTGTAGAGGTATTATTCGCAGCACGAGTGCCTACCATCTAAAGGCTGGGGGATCCACTTCGTCGTGCTGCCTCTTGTTTTGATGAGACTTCGGCATCCTTTTCATCATGACGAAGCTGACCTTGTTCTCGACTGAGGTACTGGAGGAAGCTCTCCTTATTTTTTTCGAGGAACCCTTTAACCGTCTCGTCAAGATTCAGCTGCGGTGCTTGGGTTTCCTCTCCGTTGTTGTTGCGACCTCATTCGCTGCGGTGATCCTCATCTTCATGTAGGATAGGGTTGCCTCGATCATTTGAACGTGTCCTTCGGGGGCCGTATCTATTATCGAGCTTTTCTCGGGACCACGCTTGGCGTTTTGTTGCCATTATTGTTGCCGGAAGCAGCCCTGGACGTAGCGCTTTGTGTATTCCTCATCGTGTTGATTAATTACCTGAGAAAAAGTTGATCGAAAGCACAGAATATTGTTCCCACAGACAGCGCCAGTGATCGATCTTATTTTCATAGGGTAATGAATGCGTAAAGAACACGAGGAAGTAACGTGGTTCGATCTATTGAAATAGATCTACGTCCACGAAGCAAGAGTGAATATCTCTATTAAGTATGTAAGAAGCGAATACAAAGAGTGTAGATGATCCCTCTCATCTAATCTAGCCTCTATTTATATACCATCATATTGAGTTTGACTCTAATACAAAGTCTTCTCTCATAAGGATTCTTTTAGATATGCATCCGAATCTTCTACGTCTCCGATTGCGATTTGAGTTGTAGTTGGTCGAGGAATCTTCTTGGGCCGAACTCACATAGGTCGTGCTTAATGTTCAGGGCCTATTTATATTGGGCCTGATACTTGGACCTATTAGTTGGGCCGTATCCTATCACCCTCCAAACTCAGAATTGTCTTTTTCATGAGAAGTTGTGGTATCGACGATCAATTCAGATTGAATCTCCACATTTTGCAAACTTCTTTGCTTCACCCATGAGAGAACTTCATGCATCCTAATTGCCTCACCAGGGGTGGAGCCACCTTATGAGAAGAGGGCAATTACCCCACCACAATTTTTTTATCTTTTATATATATCCTTATTTATGCTTTAAATTATCAAAATATTCAATTATTGTCTCACCAAAAATTTTAAAAATAGGGGCAAAGAGAAACAAAATAAAGGTTGAATAATTGAGAAGTTCCCACATTTACTTTTACTATTGTACCAAATGTATATGTTGGGAAAATTCATGAGTGTAATACCCAAATTTTGGGAAAATATGATATAATATATATATATATATATATATATATATATATATATACATATATATATATATATATATATATATTAAATATTTTTTTTTTAAATTGTGAACTAATAAAAAATTGAGTTTTAAATGTTTTTATAGGTTGTTCGGCTAAGAGCGAGGATACGCCCTAGCGAAAAATATAAAGTTTGATATTATAAGTTTTAAAATTTTAGTAAATTATAATTATGTCTTTAGAATGAAAGTTTAATTTTTTATGCATTGGTTATTAATTTATGATATTAGTGAATTGAATATAAGAATTGATTAGAAAATTTAATTACTATACAATAGTATAATAAATTGTATAGAGAAAATGATTATTCACTATCATTCAAGAAAAATGAAAAATGCAGAAAGATAAGAAATGCTCTAGAATAATGGTGAATAATCACCTTATTAAAGAAAATGCAAAATAAAATAGAAAATTTGTGGATATTAATATATATACATTACTATTCATCATCCTCATTTTTTTTCTTCATATTTTCGTCCAAAACACACACTACACACACTAAAATTTTCAAAAATTTCAAGCTCCAATTTTAAAGATCCAGCCGTTAAATTTTCGATCCGTCTTCGTATTCAGGTATAATTCCATCTCTAGAACATATCTACGGTTTGAAAATTTTAAAAATATGAACCTATGTTCATTTCATATTTTCGGTCATTTGAAGAATTTATGAAGGGGATATGTTTTGTTCGATTAATTTTTGGTATTATGATGGATTCGTCGTCTACGTATTGTTTAATGTTGAATTATGGAGTATATATTCATTCTTTGGAATGTTGTGTAATTTTTGAAAATATGAAGGGTCTTGATCTTGAATTTATGGTGTTGATATAATTAAATTGCCTTCATATATGTGTTGTTGGATAGATATAAACATGTTTTGAGCAAGAAAAACGTTTGAAATCGAAGCCCTTGGAAAACCCCTATGTTGGCCGAACACCCTAGCTTTATAAGGTTGTACTTTTGATTTTATTTGATCATTTTGACTTCATATTTGGATTCTATGATATGAATAAAGCTTAAAATGATTTATTCGGATTTTTCGACCGACGTATTCGAAAATTGGAAAATTTTAGTTTGACGTCAAGTTTGGGTTTTCAATGCTAAAATTTTGATATTTAAGTTTTGATGGTTTATTAATGATCTTTGATGATAGTTGAGCATATATAGAGGTTCGTCTAAGATAGATGACGTCTTAGGTGAGTTTTCACGTTGGACATACGTTATGTTTGAAGGGTATTGTAGGTTTTTAGTTAAGATTAAACGGTTTATACACGTTGATGTGTCTAATATACTTGTTTGGTTAAAATTAATTTTAAAATGTTAGGTGGCGTGACATCCGAAGCTCAAGGACGAACAACCTAGAAAGAGCTTTATTTTGAAACGTCTACACGAGGTGGGGTTTATGCCATCTGTAAGTACATTGTATGGTTATAATCATTGTTGTGTTTTATGCATGCATGTGAACTGATTATGTGACCCACAAGGGGTCGTGGCTGTGTGCCATAAAGTACCCTCGACTCCCACAAGGGGCTTCATGTTAATGAGTACCCTCGAGGAGGGCCACAAGGGGCTCAATGTTAAAGAAGTACCCTCGAGGAGGCCCACAAGGGGCTACCCAACGAGTTAAATAATGAGTACCAGCAAGGGTAACTACTAATGAAGTAGTTCATTATGTTGTGTGCATTACGCAATTGGTTATAACTGCTTGAAGTGTATTCCCCACTGAGTATGTCCGCATACTCACATCCTCTATTTGATGAATGTTTTGTAGGCTGAAGAGGGTCGAAGGTTGATGCTGATGGGAATAAGCCCCACATACACATTCTCTCAGGATCGCGTTTTATGTAAATATGTTTCAAACTAAGCTATTACTCAAGTGTGTTTAAGAATAAACTTAACTGGTCTTTGGTTAAAAACTACGTTTAAATCGAGATGATGTTTAATGAGTATTTTATATTTTGATGAGGACTGTGTCCCTAGTTGATATTGTTATTGTCGTGGTTGTTGTTGGAGTTGTTGGTGTTTCAGGTTGGCATATACGTATTTATAGGGTATATGTCGTCTGTTCATTGAATTTTTATAACCTCCACTGCTTATATATATAATTAATATCATTACTATTCTATAAAAGTTAAAGATATAAAGATTTTAGTAATGTCTCTGTTACAAGAATGGGGGCGTTACAGTTTGGTATAAGAGCAAGGTTTACATTCCTGTAGACTTGCTAATAGTATGAACGTATTATATGTGTTTGAAAGATATTGAACTTTTGATTGAGACGAGAGAATGTGTGGGTCATTACCGTTGCTCAACATCGACTCTCAGGTAATTTATGTTTATGAAAAATGTTTAATTGTTTCCAAAGTTATGATGTGAGTATGAAATGAATTGAAATGAAAAGAAAGATTGTGTCGGGATAATGTTTGAAAGTTTTCGTATCAAAAGCAATGAGAAAGGTTAAGAATTGTCCACAAGGGACAAAATTTTTGAATTAATTTGTCCACAAGGGACAAAGTATATTGATTTGTTGTGCTCGATACAAATTAAAGAATGGATCCACCAAAGTATAAAGGATATGAAAGACCAGAAAATGTTGAGGAATGGATCCGAGTTCTTGAGCGGATTTTTGAGTTGATGGGTTGCTCTGAAGAGCAAAAAGTTTCATGTGCTACATACCAGCTGGTTGAAGAAGCAAGTTATTGGTGGGAGTCGCATGCCTTAACAATGACTATTGAACAACGTCAAGCTTTAACGTGGAATGATTTCAAAGATCTGATTAGGGATCGCTATTTCCCTCAATCATACCGACTGTAGAAAGAAACTGAATTTCTTAATTTAAAGCAGGGCAACATGACGGTGGTTGAATATGAAAGGAATTTTAACAGATTTTCTCGATTTGCACCGTATTTGGTTGATACAGATGAGAAGAAAGCACGCCGTTTTGAACAAGGGATGCGACCAGAAATTCGAGGAATATCAGATGGCCTAAAATTGGCAACTTATAGGGAAGTAATTGCAAGAGCACAAGCAATTTCTAGTGGGTTGTAACTAGAAATCAAAGATCAGAAACATGATTCTTATGGAAAAAGAAAATGGGAGAATTGGGAAAAGGTGGAAGTGAGCAGTCAAGAAAGAAATGGCAACAAACATCACGTTCTTCGATAGGTTCAGCAAACACTGCAACAAGCACTGACAAGCCTCAGTGCCCAAAATGCAAGAAATATCATAAATGTGAATGCTGGCTAGGAAAGAATGTGTGCTACTCTTGCGAAAAACCAAGGCATGTGTCATATAATTGCCCAAGTAAAATGAGGGAGCCTGAAAAGAAAATGCAAGTACCTGAAAAGAAAGTAAAGCCCCGAGTCTTTGCCATGACATAAGGGGAAGATAACTCCAATGATGGAGCATACACGATGTTTTCTTCAAGTGTCCAATATTTCAGCTTTGGTTTTATTTGATTCTGGAGCTACACATTCGTTTATCTCTACAAAAAATTTGTTCCAATCTTGAAATGCCTTGCTATGTTGATTGTGATGCATTAGAAGTTAGTAATCCTTCAGGAAAAACTATTATAACTTCTAGGATGATAAAATGCATAGTAATAGATTTAGAGGGGAAGGAACTAGAAGCTGACCTTCATGTTATAGACATGCGAGATTTTGATATAATCCTAGGAATGGATTGGATGGGTAAAAATCATGTAACAATCAGATGTCGTGAGCGGGAAGTGGAGATTCAATGTCCTGGAGAGCCAAAAATTTGTTTTCATGGTGCAAGAACAAAGGCTCCATCAAAGATTATAAGTGCTATGAAAGCAATGAAAATGCTAAGAAAAAGAAATTGCCAAGGGTACTTAGTTACCATGACCGAAACACAATCTGACAAAACTAAGATCACGGAAGTGCCGGTAGTAAGGGAATATGTAGATGTGTTTCCTGAGGAGTTACCAGTGATTCCACCAGACCATCAAGTTGAATTTGCAATAGATCTGGTACCTGGGGCAGCACCGGTCTCAAAAGCACCATACTGAATGGCACCGAGAGAATTGCAAGAACTCAAAGTTCAGTTGCAAGACCTGCTTAGCAAAGAATTTATTCGACCAAGTGTATCTCCTTGGGGTGCTCCGGTATTATTTGTGAAAAAGAAAGATGGGACTATAAGAATGTGTGTTGACTACCGAGAACTGAATAGATTGACGATTAAGACTAAGTATCCATTACCCAGAATCAAAGATTTATTTGATCAGCTTAAAGGTGCTAGTGTGTTCTCGAAGATTGATTTGAGATCGGGTTATCACAAATTCAAAATCAAAGAGAGTGACATTCCGAAAGCAGCTTTTAGAACAAGATATGGTCATTTTGAATTCACTGTCGTACCTTTTGGTCTCTTGAATGCACCAAGCGTCTTCATGGACTTAATGAACCGAGTTTTCTACTCATATCTTGATCGATTTGTTATTGTGTTCATTGATGATATTCTAGTGTATTCAATGGATAAAGAGCAACATGCTGAACATCTCAGGACCGTATTGGAAATATTAAGAAAAGAAAAGCTGTATGCAAAGTATCAGAAATATGAGTTTTAGCTGGAACAAGTTGTTTTTCTTGGACATGTGATTACTTCGAGAGGAATAGAAGTAGATCCGTCAAAAGTTGAATCGATAAGCAATTGGAAAAGACCAACTAATGTGAATGAGGTCAGAAGTTTTCTGGGAATGGCAGGGTATTATTGAAGATTTGGAGATTTTCGTGATGAGGTGTATCAGCGTCTTGATACCCAATCTCGCTAGTTCAACGAATTCAGTCAATCTTCACAGCAGGCGTTTGGAGTTTTCCGTCAAAATGTAAGAGCAGCATCTGGCTGATCTTCAGGCCAAGTGGGATGCCTTGTCCCTATCCCACACTGTCTATCCACTGCCACCACCGTCGGACCAACAGTGATGCTTCACTGTTGGAGAGTATGTATATATTTCTTTATTTTATTTTCTCTCGTCCTTCTTTTGGTGGGTTGTTTTATTTCCTATTGTGGTGTGTTTTCTGTTGCTTTTATGGTGTCTACTGCAGGCCTCCTCTTGGGATATGATGTCTGAGCGGCCCTCTTCTGCCATCTATTATCAGGGAAGTCTCATCCTCTATTGGCCATATTTTGTTATTAATGTTTAGAGCACTGGAGGCAGTGCTCGAATGTGTGTAGGGGGAAGAGTTTTTTGTTTTATGTCGTGTACTGTTTATGTGCATGATTGGTAATATGCATCTGGTTTATTTCGACCTTGTTTTATGTCGTGTTCTGTTTATGTGCATGATTGGTAATATGCATCTGGTTTATTTCGACCTCTTGGACTCAAGTTTTTGTCTATGCGAATGAGTTAGGATTTTGATTTGTGCACATGAACTCTGTGGTATTGCTTAAACCTTGATGTAATCCCGTTTATCTTGATGTTATGTTATTAAAGTGCAATGTGAATTGACGAGATTGTGTGAATTAATCTTAAATCGGGGGTTATTGATGTGATTTGTCCGACTAATGCTAGGGTTAGTGTTAACAGTGTGGTTATCTATATACTTGTTTCAGTAAAAAATAAAAATAAAAAGATGAAAAAGAATAGAGAAGAAGAATGAAAACTCCAATAAATTGTTGAGATGTAGGATGGGATTCTGCCCCTATTTCTCGTGAATAAAAAAAGGGCATGGGAAACCACGATAGTTCATCGAGAATTCACCTTTCGAACATTGTTCCAAAATCTGTTAATACTTTCTTTGTGTTCTCAAAAGAAACTTGTTGATAAAGGTGACCACTTTAGTTAATTCACCCCTAGCGGAGAGTTGGGTCTGAGCAAAAATCACCTACTTGTTTATTTGACATTCTCACAATCTTAGATTTGTTTCACGTTAACTTTGATTATGTATGCATCATGTTTGGGGAAAGGCAAAAAGAGGTTTGATTGATTGAATTAAGAGTTAAGTTGCATGAGTTATTTTTCTACTCTTATTAGTATAGATTTTGCTTGAAGACAAGCAAATGGATAAGTGTGGGGGAGTTGTTTGGTTTCATTTTGTGCTTATTCTTGGTTTTATTTTGTATGTCGTTTCCAGTTATTTGTCTTACTTATGCCGTTGTTTTGATTAGAATTTTTTGTTTCGACTTATTTGGTTTGTTGTTTAATCCGAATCTGGTCGTATTTTCCTATGTTTTTGGATTTAAATTGTCGATGTTTAGTTTTACTTTTAGAATAATTTATTATGTTATTATGTTATAAAGATTGAATTCTAATTCTTGGTGTGATGTAGGAAATAGATCATTATTTGGGCATTATTAGGACAAGAAACTCTACGGTGTGGAACTTGGTGCAGAGAGTCGAAACTTTAAATGATTCTCATGAATAGTGGAGAAGGAATCAAGGATTTAGTTCTTCATATTAAGTAAAGCACGTTGCGACAGGAGTCCGTAGTTGAAAACCGTGCACAAATCAGAGTTCAAACGAAGGAGAGCGGCCAAACAAAACGATCAAAGTAGTAGTGTCGCCAGCCTTGTCACGCATCGCCGACTCACCTGGCATCAGCGCGCGTTCAGCCCATCCAGCGCCCTCTCAAGCTTGAGCGCCCGCTCTCCCGCATGTTCACCTCCGCGTGCGCTCAACTCTGTGCGCACCTCCGTGCGTGCTCACACGTCGCACGTCCCCCAGCCACACCTCGCGCGTCCAGCACATCCGACGCTGGCTTCCCCTGCGCTAGCCCCCAGCGCACGTTGCCGTCTCAGCCCGCATGACTCCATCCGGCGTTGCCATCCAGCGCGCGCTCTACCTCTACTCCAGCGCCCGCTGCACTCGCGCCCACCCAGCTCGACCGACATCCACTGCTCGACCATCTCCACCCTCGTGCCTCGTCCGACGCTCAGTGTCGAGCACCCGCTCAGCATCGCCATCGCGCTCGCAAACATGGATTTCGCATCGCCCAGCGCCCTGCGTCCTCGGCAAGCCTCGGTGCACGCTAGGAGCCCACCCGACGCTCAATCACCCAGCGCCAGCTCTCGTGCGCTCGCCCGTGCACGTTCACCCGCACTCGCTCGCCCATGCCTCGCTTTGCGCTCGCCTTATTTTCCTCGCGCATTCACGCATGAACGCCCGCTCACCTCTATCACCGCGCTCGCTCAGCTCGAACCGGCGTTCATGCTGAATACAAAATGCTTCCAGAGCCAGCTCTCCTTCCAGAACCGGTGCTCACCTTTTAGGCAGAACGCCCATTCAACCTGCGCGCTCACATTGCAACCGGCGCTCACTCTCATTTAATATATATATATATATATATATATATATATATATATTATATATATATATATATATATTATATATATATTATATATACGTTAAGTCGTTATCGGTCTTCCACGGCGTTTTCGCGATCGATTTTCTTCCGCACCGTTGTTTCGATTTCGGTCTCGAGTTACTTCGATCGACACATAGATAAATCTTAGTTTAATTTTTGCTTTCATTTCATCGATTGAATAATTTAGTTTACGGTTTTATGCTATTGGATTGTTCGATTTATGCTATTGGATTTTCATGTTTCTTTGATTTATATTGCTTCGTGATTTCCTGCTTTCAATTAATTCATGTTCTTGTTGGTTGATTGATAATTATGGTTCATTTGCAATTAGATTTAGATTAAGGCTTGACGAACCCTAAGAATAGGATTGCTATTGCTTTTGTTTATTACTTTCGTTTGACTGCTTTCATAGTTCAACTAGGGATTGACAACCCCTGGTTTAGATTTAATGCTTTATTAGTTTAGCTCGGGATTGACAACCCCTAGCTTAGGATTGCTGTTTATTTTCCGTATATTAATTCCTATTTATTCCAAAACCGCCATTGTTATTAGAATGTTTAGGATTTAATTGCTTTCTGTGTACGACACGAACAATAGCCCTGTTAAGTTTTCCTTGAGAGACGACTTGGGTTAACTTATCATGCTACAATTACCTCGTACGATTGCGAGTAAATTTGAGTGTGTTTTTAGCTTAATCAATTTTGGCGCCTTTGCCGGCGAAAACTTTAGGCGTATTGTTTGTGTTGATTATTTTCTGTTTTTCTTTTAGTTTTATTTTGTTATTCTCCAGTTGCGCGTGATCCGTTTTGTGTGAGTGTTGTGAATGCTAGGTTTCCGCCGTTTGATGGAAGATGTATGCTTTTGGCAACGCCGGGCTTATCTGCGCATGGATTCCAACCCGACAGAATTTGAGCCTTATCAGCAACAATATTGTTCGGGGTGGAATAACCAACCCAACTCAGAGTTGTGGACTCAACCCGACTTGGAATATTGGGATCCACAACCCGATTTGGGATGGTGGAATCCACAGCAGCAGCAGCAGCCTCCTCAGTCCGGTTCGAATGGTGGGAACCACAACCCGACTCGAGATGGTGGGACCCACAACCTGATTATGGATGGTGTGATCCACAACAGCCACAACCTCTACAGCAACAGTAGTACCACCCGCAACAGGAGTATTATTCACCACCACACCCACCACCACCTCAGAGGTATCCGTTGGATGATGTGGAGGCAGAATTGATTCAGACTCGCCACCAACGGTTGGATGCTGACGACACCAAACTCAAGCGCTTAGAGGCAAATGGAATTGATGACTGAGAAGCTAGATGAGTTGTTGCAACAAGATGCAATAGGGGAGCCTCCAAACTCACCCTATGAGGCTCAGGCGACCACTGACCATCAGAGTTCGCCATTGGGGGATATGGGTGCAGCGTTCATTCAGATTACCAGTCAAAGATTAGATGTTAGAGACGCAACTCTTGAGCGTTTAGAGGCACATGTGGGACTGATTGCTGAGAAGTTGGTTGAGTATCAACAGCAACTTGCAGTGACGGAACTTTCGAGACACCCCTGTGAGGCTCAGGCAGTCATTGTCCTTCACAGTAATCGAGCAGATGATCGTATAGTGGAAGAGCCATCTAAAAATATTCTGCCACTACAAGAAAAGGAGGAAGAGGTGGTAGTCTCCGAGTTAGACTCCGATGAGTATGAGCCGTCCTTTGAGAATACTGTCGAAGTAGTTCATACGGTTCATTTGATGAAGAGGACTGGGAAAGGGAATTTGTTAGCATGCCCAGATCCACAATGGTATTGAAGGAACTACCGATGAAATATGTGTTCTTGGAGGATAAGCAAGGGAAGCCGGTGATCATCTCTGCCGATGTAATAGCCCGCCAATCTAAAGTACGGATTAGACGGGACTGTTACTATTAAACAGGGATTAAGAACATAATAACCAACAATCTTTCAAGGCTTCAAACGGTTATAGATAAACACACAACGATCTCATACAAACTAGACCAACAGATCATTAACAAAAGGGGTTCAACTGATCTGAGGGTATCATAAGTAATATCCAAAAATATAATAAAGTGTTTTGAACAGCGGAAAGCATGTGAATGCATATATGACGATATACATTCAAGGTAAACTATCAACGACAAAAACTCCGACTACTCAACACTTGTCCATCCATCAGCAGCTCAACCTGCACATTTAAAAACAAACATACAGGGCTAAGTACAAGATTACACTTAGTGGACTCATGCCAAAATCATTTTATTAAATTACACTGCCCATTAGTATAACACGAGGGTTTTAGTTGAAATAACTCGTGAATACCAAAACACTTTATCATTTCTCAAAAGATTACTTCTTGTGCATTTTCGATTCAGATGATCCGTATCATTTACATAATTGTTCATAATCGATCTCACGCCGTAAAGTAGGCCTCGCTTCTACCGACGCCGTGATCGGCGAAGATGTTGCTAACGGCTCACAACCACATAGTCGGGGATTACGCATCGACTAGATCCACGACCGCCGATGATGTTACTAACGGCTCACGACACACTTTGGTGTACACGTTAACCCTAGCCAGGAATTCTGCATCTGACTAGGATCCGATATCGATTTTCTGATAAAGTTGGGAGCTACCCAACAATTGATTCACTTTCATAGTTGGCTCGCCCAACCACATGATAGGATACATACGTTAAAACATATATATTTATGGCATGTAATTGAATAACAGTTCATAATCATTTCTCAACTAAAAGCTTTGTAAATAAATACTTTTCGAAGAAAGCGTCGTAAATAAAAGAGTTTTCGAGTAAAGCCCACCTCGTATACGAAGGTCGTTACATTACGGTCTCCTTTTCCTACGTTACTGCCCCGTCCAAGTATCACCTTAACGTAAGAATGATTTTAGTACGTCGGTCACGTTTGATAGAGACGAACATAGTCTATAACGTTCTATGCATCAAGTAAGGCTAACGCCGGACTTATTTTAACGTTTCCTAATCGATTGATGTTGATTATGAATTTTCTTGATTTATAAGGAATATTCTATCTTTTTAATATATAATGTACGTTTTAATGTACTTACGTAACGTAAGTTACATTGTTACTAAACGTACTACGTCACATAGGTCACGATTATCGACCAGTGTCCGTTGACCTTGGTCAACGCTTTTTTATCAACAATTTTGACCAAGTCAACAAGAAGTCAACAATTTTGACTTTGGTCAACAAAAAGTCAACATTTTGACTTTTTCAATTATTTATGAAATTCTATCATTTTATGTGCAATTCTTGTTCTAAAAATTCCCATAAAATCATACTATGTCTAAAACATTATTTTAGATCATATTATGTAATTACTTTGGTCAAATAAAAATTATACTCCTTAGTATTGTACTATATGGTTTTCGGTTTTCATAATTCACTAAGTAAACAATTTTTAAAAATTCTAATAAATTCACATAACACTTAATCATCCTTAACTATGCTTACTATGACATAATTGTTATTTATTATGGACTATTGAATTTAATCTACCTAAGTCATATTTTGAAAATTTGACTTAGGTCCAATTAATTTTTATAAATTCCAATAAAATCACACAACCATATATTATGAATCTACATCATCAATATGACATGATAACACTTAAATATGGTTTATATCTCAATATCATATCATATATTAAAATTTTTGAAATTCTTGAACTTAGGTACTAAAGTTCTCCAAAAATTCTATATAAATTCATATAAGCTTATTAAATACCCTAGATTATTATTCCATGCTCAAGTCAACAATTAAAAATCAAAATCATCAACATATCATCCTCCTAAGTTTTCGGTCCAATTTTTAAATTAAATAGCTTGCTTAATTTTATGATATAATCATACTACATGCTTAATAACATCATATAAACATAATATCTAAACTTATTAGCATAGGTTATGTAATTTTCGAAAATCACATGAACATACTAAGCTTATAACATGAATTCTAACGTATATATGAAGCTCGTAAAAATCTAACCTTTTAATCGGTATGGATTTGATCGATTGTCGTCTATAAGATCTAAGTTTGGACTCTTGCACAAGGTGAACACTCTCTTTCTCTCCTTAATATTTTTGAAATTTTGGGGTGTGATGGAGAAATGAAGGCCTTCATTGGGTATTTATAGACTTAGGCCACTTATTTTTTTATTATTATATGAAAATATCTAAGGTACACTTGCACCAAATCTTATCCTTATCCTTATCATATCTTATCAAAAACCTTATCATATACAACTCATCCACTTGCTACCTTATCCTTTTAATTAGATTCATTGTATCTTCCTTAGATTAAATAAATTATCACATTGTATTTAATGTTGTGTGTGTCGGCCATATATTATAGGTTAGGAGTGATTTTTTTATTTTTTTCTTGTATTATATATTTTAATTAATACTTGGTATCATAATTATCATGAATAAAAAGGATTTATCAAATTTGTATACCCATTGTGAATTTCTCGCCAACCTTAATACTTTAGACTAGGATTTTATATTTTTATTATATTATATACTATATTATTATTATATAGTATAAAGTTACTTTTGAAAAGTCAAATATTTCAACTATACAAGTGGCATTAATATATAGTGTGAAATAAATAAATTTCCAACCACATTCTCCAAGTTTTCGGCCCCCCCTATTCAATGAACCTTGGATTACTTGTTCCACTTGATAACTATGTCCACTTTACACCTAATATAGGATAAGATCCAACTCATAGCTTATCCTTAATTATAGGATAATGTTTATCACATGAAATCATACTTAAAATCTAAAATTTCGCCACTTTGGAGCACAAGTGCACCCCCACTTGTGCAAGTTGTAATACACCTCATTTTGTCCATAGTGACATCATAATAATATAATAATATCATATATTATTAATTAGATAGGAATTAAATTAAAATTATACTTTAGAAACCCTAATTTTCGAAAATCACTAAGGAAATTCCAAACCTTTTATTTCCTTGTATAAAATAGCTTTTATATACTTATGTGACATATTATATGTCTTAGATAATAAATTTAATCATAGAAAAGTATTTACAATAATTTAAATTTTACAAACCCTAATTTCGAATTATACAATTTCGAAAATTTCAAAATAGGGTACATTTTGTTCTTCAAATTTTCTAGCATTATTTAATGATAAATAATGCTCTTATATAATAAAATAATTATAGGAATTTGAATTTTATAATTCCGTGATCGTTTGACTGAGTTATCGACTCATCTCTAAAAACCGACGTTTGAAACGTCTCAAAATTCTCGTAGGCGAATCGTTTCTAAAACGTATCAAAATAAAGTTATAACAACTTTATTTATTCCTATAATAATAGAATTTCAAATTAAACAAGCTGCTGGATGGGCGGTATAAGTCTTGGTACATTTTGTCTTGCTGGATGGGCGGTATAAGGTATCATGAGCTTCACTCATGATTTCATTCCTAAGCTCATCATTGTTTGGAATGCATAGCTTTTCTTCAAACAATATGGCGTTATCATCTGCCTCCTTGAAACCTTTTTGTTCTCCCATTCTAACTTTAACCCTTATCTTTTCTAGTTCCTCGTCCTTTCTTTGTTCTTCTATGATTCTATTCCTTAATCGACATCATAGTAAGTGTAGCAACGTTACCCATGATTGTCTTTGGTGGTTCGACTATCTCGATTGACATTTTCTCAAACTCTTGATGAGTTTTCTTCCTTTGTCGAGAGACATCAAGTTTTGATTGACCTTACGACTCGAGGCATCCGCTACTACATTAGCTTTCCACGGATGATAGTTTATGTCACGATCGTAGTCTTTTACTAGTTCGAGCCATCTCCTTTGTCTCATGTTCAGATCTTTTTGCTCGAAAAAGTATTTTAAACTTTTGTGGTCAGTAAAGATTTCACATCTCACTCCGTAGAGATAATGTCTCCAAATCTTTAAGGCGTGAACCACAGCTGCCAGTTCCAAGTCATGAGTCGGGTAGTTCAACTCATGTGGCCTAAGTTGCCGTGATCGTGGCTATTACCTTTCTTTCTTGCATCAATTACACAACCAAGTCCATTTTGGGCGTCGGTATAGATAACATACTATTTATTTGCATCGGAGCAGGCTAACACCGTGCACTAGTCGGTTTCTCTTTTAACGTTTGGAAACTTGCCTCACACTCATCAGTCCATGTAAATTTAATCCCCTTCGGAATGGGCGTGTCATTGGCCTTGCTATCTTGGAGAATCCTTGATGAATCTCCTATAGTAACCGACTAATCTAAAAACTCAATTTCATTTTGAGTGGTGGTGTTTTCCATCCTTATCTGACCTCGACCTTTGCGGATCAACTTTTAGTCCTTCCACGACACAATGTGTCGAGGAATATTACTTCTTTAAGCTAAAATTCACACTTGCTGAATTTTACATAAAGTTGTTCGGCTCGTAGGTGCAGAACATCGTTCTCAAGTGTTCCTATGTTCCTCCTCGTTCTTGAATAGATGAGAATATCATCTATGAAGACTAAGACAAACTTATCCAAGTATGGATGGAACACTTTGTTCATAAGATCCATGAACACGGCAGGTGCATTAGTCAGACCGAACGGTACAACTACAAACTCGTAGTGACCATACCTTGTTCGGAATGCTGTCTTGGATATATCTTCTGGCCGTACTTTAAGTTGATGGTATCCCGATTTAAGATCGATTTTCGAGAATACGCTTGAACCTCTTAACTGATCGAACAGATCGTCTATTCTTGGTAGCGGATATTTGTTCTTAAGCGTCAGTTTATTTAATTCCCGATAATCGATGCACATTCGTAGCGAACCATCTTTCTTTTTGACGAACAGGACAGGCGCTCCCCATGGTGAAACACTTGGTCTAATAAAACCCAAGTCCAATAACTCTTGGATTTGAATTTTCAGCTCTTCGAGTTCCTTGGGTGCCATTCTGTAAGGCGCTTTTGATACTGGAGCTGATCCGGGCTCTAGATCAATTGTGAACTCTAGCTGCCTGTTTGGGGGTAGTCCTGGTAATGTGTCAGGAAAGACGTCTGGAAATTCCCGAACAATTTCCACGTCTTCGACCCTTGTTTCCGCCTTTTCTTCCCCATTTAGATAAACAAGGAATGCCTGACATTCCTTCTTGTTCATCATTCTCCTTGCTTGGAGCGCGGATATTATTGGGATTTTCTTTCCCATACTAATCCCATAGAAGTTCGTAGCTTCTTTTCCCGGTGGTTGCATCAAAATTCTTCTCTCCTTGCATAAGATCGTGGAATGGTTTTCGGCCAACAAATCCATTCCTAGAATTATATCTACATCCCCCATAGGTATTACGTTCAAGTTATTTGCTAGAACCTTAAGTGAGCCTAAGTTCAACTCTAAGTTCGAGCAAGCCTGTGTAATAGTCATAATACCTCCTATAGGTGATGAGATTCTCATTTCCTGATTCGTTTCTTCAGGTTTAAGTTCTAACATATCAACACATGCTTTTGAAATGAAAGAATGCGAAGCACCCGTATCGAACAGAAGTATAATAGGTACATTGCAAAGTAATCCCATACCCGCTAGGTTACCTCGGTTACTCGCTGGATTACGGCGCCTATGTAGCGCATAGGCTCGCGCTTTGCTGGATGCGGCGGCGAGGTGCTTGCCTTTGTTGATATTCTTTGTTTTTGCGGCTGTTCTTCTTGTCTCTGCTGTTCTTGTCATTCTTTTTCTTCTTCTTCTTCTTTGTGGTTATCTTGAATTTCCCTTAATGGTTGGGTGGGGCCTGCTTGATTTGGCCTACCCATAGTTATCTGGCGAATCCCAGTGCATTCATTTGCATAGTGGCCCTTCACGCCACACTTATAGCAGACGGGATTTCCAGCCATGCACACCCCTGTGTGCCTTCTATTACACTTCGGGCATGGCGGAATCCTCACTATCTCTTGGGTAGGTGGAGTAAATATGGGCCTCCTCCAGCCTTGCCCTTGTGAAGCCATGTTATTCTGCCATGGCCTTTTGTTTCCATTATTAAAGCTTCCTCGGTTGAAGTTGTTATTATTGGGACCTCCTTCGATTTGCGTTTTCCTTTATCACCGACATTCTGTGACTGAGTCGGTGCAGGTTTCTCCTCGGGCATTGCAGCCTCTATGTCTAATGCTCGACTAAGAGCTTCTGCATAAGTTAACTCACCATGACTTGCTAGTGACATACTTATTTCGGGCCTCAGACCTGCCCTGAATTTTTCTGACATTTTCATGTCAGTGCTTACTAAATCCGGGGCGTATCTAGACATATCGCAGAACAGTCGGTCGTACTCAATGACCGACATCTTGTCCTGCTTCAAGGTGAAAAATTCAACCTCCTTTTTCTTCCGATAGCTTTTGGGAATGTACTTATCATACATTTCCGTTTTGAAGTCCTCCCAGGTGAAGTACTCCATTTGTTCTGGGGTCAGCATCTTCCTTCTTGCCTCCCACCAGAAGTCAGCCGGTCCGGTGAGTTGGAACGTTACACAAGATAACCTTTCTTGTGTGTTACAGCGAAGGAAATTAAAAATTCGTTCAATTGCCCTGATCCACTGTTCGGCATCTTCTGGGCTTCCTTTGCCATTGAAAGAAGGTGGGTTTTGCCTAAGGAATAACTCCTCAACCCTACGGTCAGGTGGGGGTGGAGGTGGTTGCGGTATTTCCTCCTCTTCTTCCTCGGGTTGGGGTACTCCGCCCCTTCTTCTTCCCCTCCTTCTATTCTCGGGTTCTGGTGCGCGTCTTGGTGGCATTCTGCTAATGTAAAAATATCATTAGCATTCGTATAACGTTTTTCACAATTTACGTATAATTAACATCTTTGTGTAAATTTTAAGCATAGAACAGCTTTAGCAAAATCACACATCCATCTAATACTCATTTTGTCGAAAAACCCTTCTAGGGTTATCGTATATATATAAGGAAAATGCCTCATAGAGGACTTTTCTGTACAAGTCATAAGACTTCAAAAAGATCTCAAAGCGTTTACAAAGTACTATGCTTCTATAGTTACTGCTATAGCATTTTTAGGCACACTATATACATGTCACCTTTTTACTACTATGTTTTCTTCATACATACTATCCATACTATCTATGGTATGATTTACTATCTTCCCATAAGTTTAATTTAGGGTTTGACATCGTCGAGTGCCCTTCATCAGAGTCATATTCTTCGCATGGGAACTTGCCAGTGTCCAAATATGTATTTGCCTCGTACAACAAGTGATCCAACTCTTTCATAGGGTCGGGGTATCTTCGCTTCATGTCTCCTCCATGAGACCGGAATCCTGTGTCACTTTGATCTCATTTCCAGGCATAGCTAATGGGGTAGAATATGGGTTGACGTGTTGGGCTCCATAGTGCCATGCGTACTGTTGAGGAAAGATTCTCACAGGTGCTGCTCCATATAGGTCATGTGTACTTTTGAGATGGTTGACAAACCCTGGTAGATATGCCAGAATCTCTGAATTTTCTGTATTGATAACATATTCCTTGCTACTTCTCTCGCGTACTCACTTGCGGTCACATCGGTAGTAGGTGAATGAGTCGTTGAACACCATCAAAGTGTTATCCGTGGTAATGAGCTCTTATCCAAAGGCGCAAGAACTCATCCAGGAATTACCCTATATCGGTGCCTGGTCTATAATGAAAGAATCTATACTCGAGCTCCTCGTTCGTAACCTTCCCTTTTCCTGCCATCTGAATACAGACAGTACTAGCGTAAGTTCATCTATACATATCTGATAAGCAGATAAGGCAAACTGGATATATATATCTGTTAAGCAGATAAGACAAACACATCTGATAGGCAGATAAATGTTTACAGCAAGGATCTATTGTTCATCATACATTATAGCCACGCTTTTGATACTAAAGATGCTCTACTTTCAACAACTTCCTAAGTGCTTAACCTTTCACAAAGTTCTTTTTCTAAGAAAATTTTAACTTCAACTGTCTCTCACGAATTTTTGAGAAGGATTCAAGGGTTTTGCCCTTCATACGAAATGAATTTAGTCGTGATAAGATAATGGGAGAGAAAACCGTTTGCTAAACGGAGTTCAAACGAATGAGTATGAGTCAAAACAAAAACACTGCGCAGTGCAGTTTCTGCTGCTGCGACCGTCGTTGTGATCTTCTCATTTCTAGACGCAGTGTGAGCTCATGCTCCGCTTTGTACGAGGTTTTTATCAACATTTGTTTAGCTTTCTCCGGTTCGTATCGAAGCCATGCGTCTTGCACATTTGATTCCTTCTTTTGCTTTAACGACCTTTTCGTTGGAAACTTCGAGTTTGTTTTCAACTGACCTTTTGTTCGTTCGTAAATCAATACTTCACTATTGTTCTCGCAAAAGGGATTAAGCTCCTAGAACTCATACTTCTACGTTCAAGAGGTGAGCATGCTTCTTAGAGCATCTATGTTCTTTTGGGAATAACATACCCACTTTCAAAATAAACTGTAAAACTTTGAATAAACATTTCAAAAATCATAACATAACTTCTGTACTCATGCTTTTAATAACTCAAGCATCACTTTTGACATTATCATGTCAACTGTTTCTTATTCTCTGTAAACTCTGTCTCATATCACTGATAACTCATTATCATATCACTTTTGACATAAAATTGTCAACTTTTCTCATAATACTGAAAATTTCTTTTTGGAATATACTCCAAAACTTTCATAACTTCCACTGCTTTCAAAAATATGCGTTCATTCTCATTTTCAAAACTTTCAAGTTCAACTATTTCATCTTTCAACTTTAAAATTTCAAAGCGAGAAAATAATTTACCTTTTCCGTTTGAGCTTGATGTGATGGAGTGTTGAGCACGGTCGGTGATCTCAGAAGTCTAGTGACTCAATCTAGACTTAACTTTTGAAAGAAGGTTTTAGGGTTCAAAGGACAACCCTCGATACCAATCTAAAGTGCGGATTAGGCGGGTTGTTACTATTAAGCAGGGATTAAGAACATAATAACCAACAATCTTTCAAGGCTTCAAGCGGTTATAGATAAACACACAACGATCTCATACAAACTAGACCAGCGGATCATTAACAAAGGGTTCAACGATGCGAGGGTATCATAAGTAATATCGAAAATATAATAAAGTGTTTTGAGCAGTGGAAAGCATGTGAATGCATATATGACGATATACATTCAAGGTAAACTATCGTGACAAAAACTCCATTGCTCGACACTTGTCCATCCATCACTCGACTGCACATTTAAAACAAACATGCGGGGCTAAGTACAAGATTGCACTTAGTGGACTCATGCGAAAATCATTTTATTAAATTACACGCCCATTAGTATAACACGAGGGTTTTAGTTGAAATAACTCGTGAATACCAAAACACTTTATCATTTCTCAAAGATTACTGCTGCGAGCATTTTCGATTCGTATGATCCGTATCATTTACATAATTGTTCATAAGCGATCTCGCGCCGTAAGTAGGCCTCGCCTACCGACGCGTGATCGGCGAAGATGTTGCTAACGGCTCACAACCACATAGTCGGGGATTACGCATCGACTAGGATCCGTGACCGGCCGATGATGTTACTAACGGCTCGCGATCGCGCTGTGGTGTACCGTTAACCTGGCGAGTTCTTCGCATCGACTGGGATCCGATATCGATTTTACGATAAAGTTGGGAGCTACCCGACAAGCGATTCACTTTCATAGTTGGCTCGCCCACCACATGATAGGATACATCGTTAAAACATAAATACTTTGGGCGTGTAATTGAATAACGGTTCATAATCATTTCTCAGGTGAAAGCTTTGTAAATAAATACTTTTCGAAGAAAGCATCGTAAATAAAAGAGTTTTCGAGTAAAGCCCACCTCGTATACGAAGGTCGTTACACTACGGTCTCCTTTTCTACGTTCTTGCCCGTCCAAGTATCGCATAACGTAAGAATGATTTTAGTCGTCGGTCGCGTTTGATGAGAGCGAACATAGTCTATAACGTTCTATGCATCAAGTAAAATTGCTAACGCGGGACTTATTTTAACGTTTCTAATCGATTGATGTTGATTATGAATTTTCTTGATTTATAAGGAATATTCTATCTTTTAATATATAATGTGCGTTTTAATGTACTTACGTAGCGTAAGTTACATTGTTACTAAGCGTCTTCGTCACATAGGTCACGTATTATCGAATTGTGTGCCGTTGACCTTGGTCGACGTTTTGGTCAACAATTTTGACCAAGTCGACAAGAAGTCGACAATTTTGACTTTGGTCGACAAAAGTCGACATTTGACTTTTCGATTATTATGAAATTCTATCATTTTATGTGCAATTCTTGTTCTAAAATTCCCATAAAATCATACTATGTCTAAAACATTATTTTAGATCATATTATGTAATTACTTTGGTCGAATAAAATTATACTCCTTAGTATTGTCTTATATGGTTTCGGTTTCATAATTCACTAAGTAAACAATTTTAAAAATTCTAATAAATTCACATAACACTTAATCATCCTTAACTATGCTTACTATAACATAATTGTTATTTATTATGGACTATTGAATTTAATCTACCTAAGTCGTATTTTGAAATTTTGACTTAGGTCGATTAATTTTATAAATTCGATAAATTCACACAACCATATATTATGAATCTACATCATCAATATGACATGATAACACTTAAATATGGTTTATATCTCAATATCATATCATATATTAAAATTTTCAAAATTCTTGAACTTAGGTACTAAAGTTCTCAAAAATTCTATATAAATTCATATAAGCTTATTAAATACCCTAGATTATTATTCCATGCTCAAATCAACAATTAAAAATCAAAATCATCAACATATCATCCTCCTAAGTTTTTGGTCCAATTTTTAAATTAAATAGCATGCTTAATTTTATGATATAATCATACTACATGCTTAATAACATCATATAAACATAATATCTAAACATATTAGCATAGGTTATGTAATTTTCGAAAATCACATGAACATACTAAGCTTATAACATGAATTCTAACGTATATATGAAGCTCGTAAGAAATCTAACCTTTTAATCGGTATGGATTTGATCGGTGTCGTCTATAAGATCTAAGTTTGGACTCTTGCACAAGGTGAACACTCTCTCTTTCTCTCCTTAATATTTTTGAAATTTTGGGGTGTGATGGAGAAATGAAGGCCTTCATTGGGTATTTATAGACTTAGGCCACTTATTTTTTTATTATTATATGAAAATATCTAAGGTACACTTGCACCAAATCTTATCCTTATCCTTATCATATCTTATCAAAAACCTTATCATATACAACTCATCCACTTGCTACCTTATCCTTTTAATTAGATTCATTGTATCTTCCTTAGATTAAATAAATTATCACATTGTATTTAATGTTGTGTGTGTCGGACATATATTATAGGTTAGGAGTGATTTTTTTTTTTTTATATATTGTATTATATATTTTAATTAATACTTGGTATCATAATTATCATGAATAAAAGGATTTATCAAATTTGTATACCCATTGTGAATTTCTATGCCAACCTTAATACTTTAGACTAGGATTTTATATTTTTATTATATTATATACTATATTATTATTATATAGTATAAAGTTACTTTGAAAAGTCGAATATTTCAACTATCTGAGTGGCGTTAATATATAGTGTGAAATAAATAAATTTCCAACCTTATTCTCGAGTTTTATTTTTTATTGATGAACCTTGGATTACTTGTTCCACTTGATAACTATGTCCACTTTACACCTAATATAGGATAAGATCCAACTCATAGCTTATCCTTAATTATAGGATAATGTTTATCACATGAAATCATACTTAAAAATCTAAAAATTTCGCCACTTTGGAGCACAAGTGCACCCCCACTTGTGCAAGTTGTAATACACCTCATTTTGTCCTTAATGACATCATAATAATATAATAATATCATATATTATTAATTAGATAGGAATTAAATTAAAATTATACTTTAGAAACCCTAATTTTCGAAAATCACTAAGGAAATTCCAAACATTTTATTTCCTTGTATAAAATAGCTTTTATATACTTATGTGACATATTATATGTCTTAGATAATAAATTTAATCATAGAAAAGTATTTACAATAATTTAAATTTTACAAACCCTAATTTGAATTATCTGATTTGAAAATTTCAAAATAAATTACATTTTTTCTTCAAATTTTCTAGCATTATTTAATGATAAATAATGCTCTTATATAATAAAATAATTATAGGCATTTGAATTTTATAATTAGTGATCGTTTGGTGAGTTATCGACTAAATCTACAAAAGCAAGCGTTTGAAGCGTCTCAAAATTCTCGTAGGCGAATCGTTTCTAAAACGTATCAAAATAAAGTTATAACAACTTTATTTATTCCTATAATAATAGGAATTTCGAAATTAAGCTTAACTGCTTAATAATACTGTAAGACGTAGCTGTCGAATTTATTCGACGTTAGAAAATTACGTTTGAAGGAATATCAGAAATTATATTCCTTAATTCACTAACATCAGTGAATCTCACACAGAAAATATTTCAATTATGCTTGGTCAAAGTCAAGAGTTGACTAATTAAGATTTTAATTATCGAGTTAATAATACTAATTACGGAATTTATTATCGTAATTCAATATTAAAATTACGGGATATTACATTCTACCCCCCTTAAAATAAATTTCGTCCCGAAATTTGCATACCTCAAAAGAGTTCGGGGTATCGCTCTTTCATGGCGTCCTCGAGTTCCCACGTGGCTTCTTCCTGTCCGTGGTGCCTCCATAGGACTTTTACTAACGGGATTGATTTATTTCTCAACTGTTGAACCTTATGGTCTAAAATAGCCACAGGTTCTTCTTCGTAGCTCATGTCAGGATTTAAGATCACGTCGTCATGATGTATTACGTGTTTCGGATCATACACGTATTTTCTCAATTGCGACACATGAAACACATTATGGACATTACCCAAACTCGGTGGTAATGCTAGCCTATAGGCTACAGGGCCTATTTTCTCGAGGATCTCGTAAGGTCCTATAAATCGTGGTTTCAACTTTCCTTTTATCCCAAATCTTACAATGCCTTTAGACGGAGAGGCTTTAAGGAAAACCTTGTCTCCACACTCAAATTCTAGCTCGGATCTACGGGTATCGGCATATGATTTCTGCCTATCCTGAGCTTCCTTTATTCTTTGTCTTATCTGGCGAACAATTTCAATCATTTCTTCCTTTGTATCGAGGCCTAAAATTTTCCTTTCACCAACTTCATCCCGGTAAAGTGGTGATCGACATTTCTTCCATCGATTACTTCATATGGGGCCATATTGATTGTCGCTGATAACTATTATTAATAAGCGAACTCGATAAGTGGTAAAATTTGTTCCCAAGTTGCGCCTCGATCCAATACTACCGTTCTTAACATATCCTCTAGCGTTTGGATCGTTCGTTCTGATTGGCCATCCGTTTGTGGATGAAAAGCTGTGCTAAAATTCAGCTTTGTCCCCAATTCCTTTTGTAAGCTAACCCAAAATCTCGAAGTAAATTTCGAATCTCTATCAGAAGTGATAGATTTCGGTATTCCATGCAGACGTACAATTTCCTTAACATATAAGCGGGCTAATTTGTCCGGATCCATAGGTAATTGAATTGGTAGGAAATGAGCACATTTTGTAAAGGCGATCACTACTACCCATATAGCAGTGTTTCCCTTTTGTGACTTTGGTAAACCTGTTACAAAGTCCATAGCTATGTCGTCCCATTTCCATTCGGGTATTTCCAAAGGTTGCAGCTTTCCATATGGCCTTTGATGTAACGCCTTTACTTGTTGACAAGTAAAACAACGTTCAACGAAAGAGGCTATATCCCTTTTCATTCCTTCCCACCAGAACTTTCCTCGTAAGTCTTGGTACATTTTGGTACTGCCTGGATGGGCGGTATAAGGAGTATCATGAGCTTCACTCATGATTTCATTCCTAAGCTCATCATTGTTTGGAATGCATAGCTTTTCTTCAAACAATATGGCGTTATCAGCTGCCTCCTTGAAACCTTTTTGTTCTCCCATTCTAACTTTAACCCTTATCTTTTCTAGTTCCTCATCCTTTCTTTGTTCTTCTATGATTCTATTCCTTAAATCAGACATCATAGTAAGTGTAGCAACGTTACCCATGATTGTCTTTGGTGGTTCAACTATCTCAATTGACATTTTCTCAAACTCTTGATGAGTTTTCTTCCTTTGTCGAGACATCCAAGTTTTGATTGACCTTTACGACTCAAGGCATCCGCTACTACATTAGCTTTCCCTGGATGATAGTTTATGTCACAGTCGTAGTCTTTTACTAGTTCGAGCCATCTCCTTTGTCTCATGTTCAGATCTTTTTGCTCGAAAAAGTATTTTAAACTTTTGTGGTCAGTAAAGATTTCACATCTCACTCCGTAGAGATGATGTCTCCAAATCTTTAAGGCGTGAACCACAGCTGCCAGTTCCAAGTCATGAGTCGGGTAGTTCAACTCATGTGGCCTAAGTTGCCATGATGCGTAAGCTATTACCTTTCCTTCTTGCATCAGTACACAACCAAGTCCATTTTTGGAAGCGTCAGTATAGATAACATACTCTTTGTTTGCATCTGGAACAGCTAACACCGGTGCACTAGTCAGTTTCTCTTTTAACGTTTGGAAACTTGCCTCACACTCATCAGTCCATGTAAATTTAATCCCCTTTCGGAGTAGCTGTGTCATTGGCCTTGCTATCTTGGAGAATCCTTCAATGAATCTCCTATAGTAACCAGCTAATCCTAAGAAACTCAATTTCATTTTGAGTGGTCGGTGTTTTCCATCCTTATCTGACCTCGACCTTTGCGGATCAACTTTTATTCCTTCCGGCGACACAATGTGTCGAGGAATATTACTTCTTTAAGCGAAATTCACACTTGCTGAATTTTGCATAAAGTTGTTCGGCTCGTAGGTGCGTAACACTTTGTTCTCAAGTGTTCCCTATGTTCCTCCTCGTTCTTCGAATAGATGAGAATATCATCTATGAAGACTAAGACAAACTTATCCAAGTATGGATGGAACACTCTGTTCATAAGATCCATGAACACGGCAGGTGCATTAGTCAGACCGAACGGTACAACTACAAACTCGTAGTGACCATACCTTGTTCGGAATGCTGTCTTGGATATATCTTCTGGCCGTACTTTAAGTTGATGGTATCCCGATTTAAGATCGATTTTCGAGAATACGCTTGCACCTCTTAACTGATCGAACAGATCGTCTATTCTTGGTAGCGGATATTTGTTCTTAAGCGTCAGTTTATTTAATTCCCGATAATCGATGCACATTCGCAGCGAACCATCTTTCTTTTTGACGAACAGGACAGGCGCTCCCCATGGTGAAACACTTGGTCTAATAAAACCCAAGTCCAATAACTCTTGGATTTGAATTTTCAGCTCTTCGAGTTCCTTGGGTGCCATTCTGTAAGGCGCTTTTGATACTGGAGCTGATCCGGGCTCTAGATCAATTGTGAACTCTAGCTGCCTGTTTGGGGGTAGTCCTGGTAATGTGTCAGGAAAGACGTGCGAAATTCCCGAACAATTTCCACGTCTTCGACCCTTGTTTCCGCCTTTTCTTCCCATTTAGATAAACAAGGAATGCTGACATTCCTTCTTGTTCATCATTCTCCTTGCTTGGGCGTGGATATTATTGGGATTTTCTTTCCCATACTAATCCCATAGAAGTTCGTAGCTTCTTTTCCCGGTGGTTGCATCGAAATTCTTCTCTCCTTGCATAAGATCGTGGAATGGTTTTCGGCCAACCAATCCATTCTAAGAATTGTATCTAAATCCCCCATAGGTATTACGTTCAAGTTATTTTCTAGAACCTTAAGTGAGCCTAAGTTCAACTCTAAGTTCGAGCAAGCCTGTGTAATAGTCATAATACCTCCTATAGGTGATGAGATTCTCATTTCCTGATTCGTTTCTTCAGGTTTAAGTTCTAACATATCAGCATGCTTTTGAAATGAAAGAATCTGAAGCACCGTGTCGAGCAGTATAATAGGTACATTGCAAAGTAATCCCATACCCGCTAGGTTACCTTGGTTCTGCTCGTTCTGACGCCTATGTAGCGCATAGGCTCTGGCCTGAGCTGGCTGCGGCCGGCGAGGTGCTTGCCTTTGTTGATATTGCTGTTGTTGCCGCGGTTCTTCTTTGTCTCTGCGGTCTTTGTCATTTCTTCTTCTTCTTCTTTGTGGTAATCTTGAATTTCCTTAATGGTTGGGTGGGGCTTACTTGATTTGGCCTACCCATAGTTATCTGGCGAATCCCAGGGCATTCATTTGCATAGTGGCCCTTCACGCCACACTTATAGCAGACGGGATTTCCAGCCATGCACACCCCTGTGTGCCTTCTATTACACTTCGGGCATGGCGGAATCCTCACTATCTCTTGGGTAGGTGGAGTAAATATGGGCCTCCTCCAGCCTTGCCCTTGTGAAGCCATGTTATTCTGCCATGGCCTTTTGTTTCCATTATTAAAGCTTCCTCGGTTGAAGTTGTTATTATTGGGACCTCCTTCCCATTTGCGTTTTCCTTTATCACCGACATTCTGTGACTGAGTCGGTGCAGGTTTCTCCTCGGGCATTGCAGCCTCTATGTCTAATGCTCGACTAAGAGCTTCTGCATAAGTTAAGTCACCATGACTTGCTAGTGACATCCTTATTTGGACCTCGGACACCTACGAATTTTTCGACATTTTCATGTCGGTCTTACTAAATCAAGGCGTATCTAGACATATCGCGAGCGATCGGTCGTACTCGGTGACCGACATCTTGTCTACTTCAAGGTGAAAAATTCACCTCCTTTTTCTTCCGATAGCTTTTGGGAATGTACTTATCATACATTTCCGTTTTGAAGTCCTCCCAGGTGAAGTACTCCATTTGTTCTGGGGTCAGCATCTTCCTTCTTGCCTCCCACCAGAAGTCAGCCGGTCCGGTGAGTTGGAACATTACACAAGATAACCTTTCTTGTGTGTTACAGCGAAGGAAATCAAAAATTCGTTCAATTGCCCTGATCCACTGTTCGGCATCTTCTGGGCTTCCTTTACCATTGAAAGAAGGTGGGTTTTGCCTAAGGAATAACTCCTCAACCCTACGGTCAGGTGGGGGTGGAGGTGGTTGCGGTATTTCCTCCTCTTCTTCCTCGGGTTGGGGTACTCTGCCCCTTCTTCTTCCCCTCCTTCTATTCTCGGGTTCTGGTGCGCGTCTTGGTGGCATTCTGCTAATGTAAAAATATCATTAGCATTCGTATAACGTTTTTCACAATTTACGTATACTTAACATCTTTGTGTAAATTTTAAGCATAGAACAGCTTTAGCAAAATCACACATCCATCTAATACTCATTTTGTCGCAAAACCCTTCTAGGGTTATCGTATATATATAAGGAAAATGCCTCATAGAGGACTTTTCTGTACAAGTCATAAGACTTCAAAAAGATCTCAAAGCGTTTACAAAGTACTATGCTTCTATAGTTACTGCTATAGCATTTCTAGGCACACTATATACATGTCACCTTTTTACTACTATGTTTTCTTCATACATACTATCCATACTATCTATGGTATGATTTACTATCTTCCCATAAGTTTCATTTAGGTTTTGACGTCGTCGAGTGCCCTTCATCAGAGTCATATTCTTCGCATGGGAACTTGCCAGTGTCCAAATATGTATTTGCCTCGTACAACAAGTGATCCAACTCTTTCATAGGGCCGGGGGTAATACTGCTTCCTGTCTCCTCCATGAGACCGGAATCCTGTGTCACTTTGATCTCATTTCCAGGCATAGCTAATGGGGTAGAATATGGGTTGACGTGTTGGGCTCCATAGTGCCATGCGTACTGTTGAGGAAAGATTCTCACAGGTGCTGCTCCATATAGGTCATGTGTACTTTTGAGATGGTTGACAAACCCTGGTAGATATGCCAGAATCTCTGAATTTTCTCTATGGATAACATATTCCCTTGCTACTTCTCTCGCATACTCCTGCCAGTCTGTCGGTAGTAGGTGAATGAGTCGCTGAACACCATCCAAAGCTGTTATCCCGTGGTAATGAGCTCTTATCAAAGGCGCGAGAACTCGTCCGGAATTGCCCTATATCGGTGCACGGTCTATAATGAAAGAATCTATACTCGAGCTCCTCGTTCGTAACCTTCCTTTTCACGCCATCGAATCTGAGACGATACTAGCGTAAGTTCATCTATACATATCGATAAGCGGATAAAGCAATGGATATATATATCATTAGCGGATAAGACAAACACATCGATAGGCGGATAAATGTTTACTGACAAGGATCTATTGTTCATCATACATTATAGCCACGCTTTGATACTAAAGATGCTCTACTTTCAACAACTTCCTAAGTGCTTAACCTTTCACAAAGTTCTTTTTCTAAGAAAATTTTAACTTCAACTGTCTCTCACGAATTTTTGAGAAGGATTCAAGGGTTTTGCCCTTCATACGAAATGAAGTTCGTCGTGATAAGATCATGGGAGAGAAAACCGTTTGCGAAACGGAGTTCAAACGAATGAGTATGAGTCAAAACAAAAACACTGCGCAGTGCAGTTTCCTGCCTGCGCGACCGTACGTTGTGATCTTCTCATTTCTAGACGAGTGTGAGCTCATGCTCTGCTTTGTACGAGGTTTTTATCAACATTTGTTTAGCTTTCTCTGGTTCGTATCGAACCCATGCGTCTTGCACATTTGATTCCTTCTTTTGCTTTCGTCAGCCTTTCGTTGGAAACTCGAGTTTGTTTTCAACTGACCTTTTGTTCGTTCGTAAATCAATACTTCACTATTGTTCTCGCAAAAGGGATTAAGCTCCTAGAACTCATACTTCTACGTTCAAGAGGTGAGCATGCTTCTTAGAGCATCTATGTTCTTTTGGGAATAACATACCCACTTTCAAAATAAACTGTAAAACTTTGAATAAACATTTCAAAAATCATAACATAACTTCTGTACTCATGCTTTTAATAACTCAAGCATCACTTTTGACATTATCATGTCAACTGTTTCTTATTCTCTGTAAACTCTGTCTCATATCACTGATAACTCATTATCATATCACTTTTGACATAAAATTGTCAACTTTTCTCATAATACTGAAAATTTCTTTTTGGAATATACTCCAAAACTTTCATAACTTCCACTGCTTTCAAAAATATGAGTTCATTCTCATTTTCAAAACTTTCAAGTTCAACTGTTTCATCTTTCAACTTTCAATTTCAAAACTGAGAAAATAATTTACCTTTTCGGTTGAGCTTGATGTGATGGAGTGTTGAGCACGGTCGGTGATCTCTAGAAGTCAGTGACTCAATCTAGACTTAACTTTTGAAAGAAGGTTTTAGGGTTGAAAGGACGACCCGCTCGATACCAATCTAATAACGACCCGCCAATCTAAAGTGCGGATTAGGCGGAATTGTTACTATTAACGAGGATTAAGAACATAATAACCAACAATCTTTCAAGGCTTCAAGCGGTTATAGATAAACACACAACGATCTCATACAAACTAGACCAACGGATCATTAACAAAGGGGTTCAACTGATCGGAGGTATCATAAGTAATATCCAAAAATATAATAAAGTGTTTTGAACAGCGGAAAGCATGTGAATGCATATATGACGATATACATTCAAGGTAAACTATCGTGACAAAAACTCCGATTGCTCGACACTTGTCCATCCATCACCGACTCGACTGCACATTTAAAACAAACATGCAGGGCTAAGTACAAGATTGCACTTAGTGGACTCATGCCAAAATCATTTTATTAAATTACACTGCCCATTAGTATAACACGAGGGTTTTAGTTGAAATAACTCGTGAATACCAAAACACTTTATCATTTCTCAAAAGATTCGCCTGCGCAGGCATTTTCTGATTCGTATGATCCGTATCATTTACATAATTGTTCATAACTGATCTCACGCCGTAGAAGTAGGCCTCCTTCTACCGACGCCGTGATCGGCCGAAGATGTTGCTAACGGCTCACAACCACATAGTCAGGGATTCTGCATCTGACTAGGATCCATGACCGGCCGATGATGTTACTAACGGCTCGCGATCACACTGCTGGTGTACCGTTAACCTGGCGAGAATTACGCATCGACTGGGATCCGATATCGATTTTCGATAAAGTTGGGAGCTACCCAACAAGCGATTCACTTTCATAGTTGGCTCGCCCAACCACATGATAGGATACATCGTTAAAACATAAATACTTTGGGCGTGTAATTGAATAACGATTCATAATCATTTCTCAGTGAAAGCTTTATAAATAAATACTTTTCGAAAGAAAATAAAGAGTTTTCGAGTAAAGCCCACCTCGTATCTGAAGGTCGTTACACTACGGTCTCCTTTTCCTACGTTCTTGCCCGTCAGTATCGCATAGCGTAAGAATGATTTTAGTCGTCGGTCGCGTTTGATAGAGGCGAACATAGTCATAACGTTCTATGCATCAAGTAAAATAACGCCGGACTTATTTTAACGTTTCCTAATCGATTGATGTTGATTATGAATTTTCTTGATTTATAAGGAATATTCTATCTTTTTAATATATAATGTACGTTTTAATGTACTTACGTAACGTAAGTTACATTGTTACTAAACGTACTACGTCACATAGGTCACGTATTATCGAATTGTGTGCCCGTTGACCTTGGTCGACGTTTTTGGTCAACAATTTTGACCAAGTCGACAAAAAGTCGACAATTTTGACTTTGGTCGACAAAAGTCGACATTTTGACTTTTCAATTATTATGAAATTCTATCATTTTATGTGCAATTCTTGTTCTAAAATTCCCATAAAATCATACTATGTCTAAAACATTATTTTAGATCATATTATGTAATTACTTTGGTCAAATAAAATTATACTCCTTAGTATTGTCTTATATGGTTTCGGTTTCATAATTCACTAAGTAAACAATTTTTAAAAATTCTAATAAATTCACATAACACTTAATCATCCTTAACTATGCTTACTATAACATAATTGTTATTTATTATGGACTATTGAATTTAATCTACCTAAGTCGTATTTTGAAATTTTGACTTAGGTCGATTAATTTTATAAATTCGATAAATTCACACAACCATATATTATGAATCTACATCATCAATATGACATGATAACACTTAAATATGGTTTATATCTCAATATCATATCATATATTAAAATTTTTGAAATTCTTGAACTTAGGTACTAAAGTTCTCCAAAAATTCTATATAAATTCATATAAGCTTATTAAATACCCTAGATTATTATTCCATGCTCAAATCAACAATTAAAAATCAAAATCATCAACATATCATCCTCCTAAGTTTTCGGTCCAATTTTTAAATTAAATAGCATGCTTAATTTTATGATATAATCATACTACATGCTTAATAACATCATATAAACATAATATCTAAACATATTAGCATAGGTTATGTAATTTTCGAAAATCACATGAACATACTAAGCTTATAACATGAATTCTAACGTATATATGAAGCTCGTAAGAAATCTAACCTTTTAATCGGTATGGATTTGATCGGTGTCGTCTATACGATCTAAGTTTGGACTCTTGCACAAGGTGAACACTCTCTCTTTCTCTCCTTAATATTTTCGAAATTTTGGGGTGTGATGGAGAAATGAAGGCCTTCATTGGGTATTTATAGACTTAGGCCACTTATTTTTTTATTATTATATGAAAATATCTAAGGTACACTTGCACCAAATCTTATCCTTATCCTTATCATATCTTATCAAAAACCTTATCATATACAACTCATCCACTTGCTACCTTATCCTTTTAATTAGATTCATTGTATCTTCCTTAGATTAAATAAATTATCACATTGTATTTAATGTTGTGTGTGTCGGCCATATATTATAGGTTAGGAGTGATTTTTTTTATTTTTTTCTTGTATTATATATTTTAATTAATACTTGGTATCATAATTATCATGAATAAAAAGGATTTATCAAATTTGTATACCCATTGTGAATTGCTCGCCAACCTTAATACTTTAGACTAGGATTTTATATTTTTATTATATTATATACTATATTATTATTATATAGTATAAAGTTACTTTTGAAAAGTCAAATATTTCAACTATACAAGTGGCATTAATATATAGTGTGAAATAAATAAATTTCCAACCTTATTCTCCAAGTTTTATTTATTCAATGAACCTTGGATTACTTGTTCCACTTGATAACTATGTCCACTTTACACCTAATATAGGATAAGATCCAACTCATAGCTTATCCTTAATTATAGGATAATGTTTATCACATGAAATCATACTTAAAAATCTAAAAATTTCGCCACTTTGGAGCACAAGTGCACCCCCACTTGTGCAAGTTGTAATACACCTCATTTTGTCCTTAATGACATCATAATAATATAATAATATCATATATTATTAATTAGATAGGAATTAAATTAAAATTATACTTTAGAAACCCTAATTTTCGAAAATCACTAAGGAAATTCCAAACCTTTTATTTCCTTGTATAAAATAGCTTTTATATACTTATGTGACATATTATATGTCTTAGATAATAAATTTAATCATAGAAAAGTATTTACAATAATTTAAATTTTACAAACCCTAATTTCGAATTATTCAATTTTGAAAATTTCAAAATAGGGTACATTTTGTTCTTCAAATTTTCTAGCATTATTTGATGATAAATAATGCTCTTATATAATAAAATAATTATAGGAATTTGAATTTTATAATTCTGTGATCGTTTGACTGAGTTATCGACTCAATCTCTAAAACAAAGCGTTTGAAACATCTCAAAATTCTCGTAGGCCAATCGTTTCTAAAACGTATCAAAATAAAGTTATAACAACTTTATTTATTCCTATAATAATAGGAATTTCGAAATTAAGCTTAACTGCTTAATAATACTGTAAGACGTAGCTGTCGAATTTATTCGACGTTAGAAAATTACGTTTGAAGGAATATCAGAAATTATATTCCTTAATTCACTAACATCAGTGAATCTCACACAGAAAATATTTCAATTATGCTTGGTCAAAGTCAAGAGTTGACTAATTAAGATTTTAATTATCGAGTTAATAATACTAATTACGGAATTTATTATCGTAATTCAATATTAAAATTACGGGATATTACAGCCGAACTTCTAATTGTTGAAGAAATGGAGTTGACCTCGGTGCTTATAGAGGTGGTGAAGACAGTTTTTCCGAACTCGCGATAAAGGGATGTCTATGCCTATCCGGAGCGGCACATGGTTTAGTCATCTGGGGCATCGGTGGAGTTCATGTGGCGTCACGATTATGGCGGACCGCCACATTGACCACCACCGTTGCTCTAATAAACACGTCGAGCTAATGGCGTTAAACAAAGCGCTCCGTGGGAAGCGACCCGTATTTTAGTTTTGTTTCTTTCTCTTTTATCTTTTATTTTTGAGTCCTGTTTTTAATTTGTGTTTCGTCTTTATGCGTATGCGGCGTTGTCTTATGGGATATGATGTGTTGAGAATGGGCAATCCATTGGTTCACCAAACTTGAGTTCTCGTCCTCTTATTATTTGTGCTTTTATTGTTTAGAGCACCGAGGACGATCTTTCGAATTAAGTGTGGGGATGAGTTTTTGTGTGATGATTGTTGGTGTGTTGTTATATCCATTTGCAGTATTGTGGGCTTTTTATGGTGATAAAATTTTTGTGATGATGATTTGGAATGAAATTTTATTCTGTGCTCGTAAGGTTGGGATTTTGATTGTTACATCTGAACTCTGTGGTATTGGTCAAACTGATTTTAAATTTTCGAGACTTTTGGTGATATATGATTTGAGTGTAATGTGAATTGACGAGATTTTGATTGATAGAAAATGAATAGGGGGAAATTGATGTGATTTGTCCGGCTAATGTTAGGGGTAGTGTTAAGAATTGTGGTAATCTATATACTTGTTTCCTTTAAAAATTAAAAATAAAAATAATAAAAGAAAAAAAAATGAAATAATTGGTTGGATTGATGAAATAGAGGATGAAATTAATTATGACCCTCTTTCTCGTAAATCGAGAAATGGGCATGGGAAACCATGAAAGGAGACTCGAGTTCATCGAGATTTTACCTTTTGAATATTGTTTCAAAATCTGTTAAAACATTCTTTGTGCTTTAAAAAGAAACTTGTTGCTAAAGGTGACCACGAGTTGGGTTTGAGCAGAGGTTACCCTTTTATTTATTGGAAATCAATTGCCGTCCTAGATTTATTTCACATTATCTTTGAATACGTAAACACCAAGTGTGGGGGAAAAACAATAAGGTTTGATTAATTAGACTAATAGTGAAGTTGCATGAATTATCTTCCCTATCCTTATTGGTATAGAGTTTGCTTGAGGACAAGCAAATGGATAAGTGTGGGGGGAGTTGTTTAGTCCGAATCTGGTCGTATTTTCCTATGTTTTTGGATTTAAATTGTCGATCTTTTAGTTTTACTTTTAGCATAATTTATTATGTTATTATGTTATAAAGATTGAATTCTAATTCTTGGTTTGATGTAGGAAATAGATCATTATTTGGGCATTATTCGGATAAGAAACTCTACGGCGTGGAACTTAGTGCAGAGAGCCGACACTTTCAATGATTATCATGAATAGTGGAGAAGTAATCAAGGATTTTATCCTTCATAAGAAGTAAAGTATGTTGCGATAGAAGTCCTTAGGAGAAAGCCGTGCGCAAATCGGAGTTCAGACGAAGGAGAACGGGCCAAAACAAAAAGATCACATAGCATCGCCGCCGCACACAAGGCCTCATGCATGCGCAGCATGCCCGCCGGCTCACCTGGCATCAGCACGCGTTCAGCCCATCCAGCGCCCTCTTTGAGCACCCTCTCAAGCTTGAGCGCCCGCTCTCCCGCATGCGTTCACCTCCGTGCACACCTCCGCGCGCGTTCACACGTCGCGTGTCGCGTCACCTCGCCGTCCGGCACATACGGCGGCTCGCTTCCTAACGCCGGCCACGGCGGCATCGCCCAGCGCTAGCCCCCAGTGCATGATGCCCTCTCAGCCCGCACGACTCCATCCGGCGTTGTCATCCAGCGTGCACTCTACCTCTACTCGGCGCCCAGTTGCGCCTAACGCCCATCGCACTTCGTGCCACCCGACGCTCGACCGACACCCGATGCTCGACAATCTCCACCCTCGTGCCTCATCCAGTCGCTCGGTGCCGGCGCCATGCTCGGCGCCCCATCACGCCGCCAGCGCGTGTTTCGTATCGCCAGCGCCTGCGTCTTAAAACTATATATCACGCCCACAAAACCAAATACTATCAACTCCCCATTTAATTCGAGTAATCGCCCCGTTCAAAACATTAATAACATAAAATAGCCGATAGTGAGTGAGACTCGATAAAATATGGTATGGAATGTTGAAATGCAGCACGACGTAGTCAAGTGTCACTATTTCATCTCCGACAACTTTCCGTGATCTCGAGCAAAACAAACTCAACAACAAGCAGATCAAAGAACAACGAAACCAAACGAAAAAGAAAGAAAAGAAAATGTTAAACGTGGTCGCCTCCCACTGAGCACTCGGCTTAACGCCATGAGCACGACGAAACTGCATACACCAACGGACTATCCATATCACCCGCGAATACCATCTCGCCGTAACATCAAGAGTAACCATATATGCAATAAAGCGACAAGAAAGGAAGCAAACAACAAATCATTTAAGCTCAAGTCAAACATCCTATTCTCCAAAGAAAATAGATAACTATAATCCCAACGCATCGATACTTTGGTGAATTAGATGTCGATAAATTATCAGTTACCTCAACCTTTGTTATCATTGTGTCCTCCTCCGGGATCCCTGCATCTAATTGTTGAGGTAGTAATCACTTCTAGAGCTGGCCAGTATTCGAGCATTCAAGTGCCCACTCTTTCTTCATCCTCTCTTCATCCTCCTCCACGTGCTTTGGTAGTTCTATCACCTCCGTAGTGGGTTCTCGCTGTCATCTATTTCATGTACCCACTCTTCCTCGCCAACCATCCCTGCAACCACTTCCTCGTGGCTCTTATTATGCCCCCATCCTCACTGCCCACTGCTCTCACTTTCCACCTCATCCGGCTGCAATGTCTTGTGTCCTCCGCCCATCTTCAACAATCGGGTCACTTCCAAGAGTGGCGACCATCTCGCGCTTGATCGGGTTGGTGCGAAAAGCCCTTGCACGCCTTCCACCCCCGGATCGCAATGCCCATCCGATGTCTCTTCCATCCATTTTTCAACTATCGATCACTTTCAGAACAAAGGATCGATCGATCTCGATCGATTGGTTGGGAGTTCCATCCTTGTCGTAGAATAAATTATCAAGTGCTCGACATATCCTATTTATGCCTCCAAACAAAGTCGAGGCATTTGCAAAGATCCAAACCTGGACTAAAAGCACCGATGCTAATGATCGCGCCCTCGGTGCCTTCCTGACTTCGATCGATCGAGCGGCTCCGTGCGCCGCCCGCACGCATTCACCCGCACTTGTTCGCCCATGCCTCGCTCGGCTCGAAGCTCGCCCTATTTTCCTCACGTGTTCATGCATGAACGCTCGCTCACCACCGTGCTTTCGCTCACTTTCGAGCGGCGTTCATGCTCATCTGAGAATGCTTCCAAAGCCGCCTTCTCCAGAATCGGCTCTCCTTTTAGGCGAGCAGCGCCGTTCAACCTCGCTCCACATTGCAACCGGCGCTCACTCTCATTAAATATATATATATATATATATATATATATATATATATGTGTGTGTGTGTGTATATGCGTTAGTTCATTATCCAAGGGTTCTAGTCTTCCGCGGAATTTTTCGCCTGTCTGATTTTCTTCCGCGCAGCCGTTGTTTTAGTTTCAGTCTCCAGAGTTACTTTCGATTGACACACAGATAAATCTTAGTTTAATTTCTTCTTTCATTTCATCGATTGAATAATTTAGTTTACTGTTTTATTCTGTTGGATTTATGCTATTGGATTGTTCGATTTATGCTATTGGATTTTCATGTTCCTTTGATTTATATTGCTTCATGATTTCCTGCTTTTAATTAATTCATGTTCTTGTTGGTTGATTGATAATTATGGTTCATTTGCAATTAGATTTAGATTATGGCTTGATGAACCCTAAGAATAGGATTGCTATTGCTTTTGTTTATTACTTTCGTTTTACTGCTTTCATAGTTCAACTAGGGATTGACAACCCCTGGTTTAGAATTAATGCTTTATTAGTTTAGCTCAGGATTGACAACCAATAACTTAGGATTACTGTTTATTTTCCGTATTTGAATTCCTATTTATTCCAAAACCGCCATTGTTGTTAGAATGTTTAGGATTTAATTACTTTCTATGTACGACACGAACCATAGCCCTGTTAAGTTTTCCTTGAGAGACGACTTGAGTTAACTTATCACGCTACAATTACCTCGTACGATTGCGAGTAAATTTGAGTGGGTTAACTTATCACGCTACAATTACCTCGTATGATTGCGAGTAAATTTAAGTGTGTTTTTAGCTCAATCATTTGCTTCGATATTTGTAGGAAATCGGTATTAAATAGGATGAAAGGGATATGCCAAGAGTTATCCTATATTGAAGAACATCTTGATGGGAGTCCGTAGGTGCAAACGAATTGTAATTCAGAGTTCAGACGAGGGAGAACGAAACACATTGTCAAAGTCGCGCACGTGCACCCGTCGATTGTCGCGCAGCGCCCGCCTACGCCCGCACGCTTGGCAAGCGCCCGATTACCTGCAGCGCCCCCCCACGCTCATGACCTGCGCACGCGTTCACCATTGAGCGTCGGCTCACCGTTGCACGTGCATTCATCATCGAGCGCCCGCTCAGGGCGCTTTCCTCGTGCGTGCTCGCTCGCTAAACCGTGATCTCTCATCGCCCGTACTCGCTCATCGCCCTTCACTCACTTATCGCCCGCGCTCGCTCACCGCACACGCGTGCTCGCCCGCCCATCCACGCCCGCTCGCCTCACGCACCCGCTCACCTCCTTTGCGCGCCCACTCACTTCGAGCCAGCGCTCACTTCTGAGACAAAACCTCTCCATCAGCAAGCGCTCACTTTGAAACAGAAGTCCTCGCTCCGCGTGCAACCGGCGCTCACTCACTTTATATATATAAACAAGCAACGCTGAATTAGGTCATTTTAGTTTTATATTTTTGCTCAGCTGTTGTACTTCAGTTCATTTTCCGGGAGCTTTCCGACAGAGATAGATACAAAACATTAGAGTATTAATTCTTGCTTTTCATTCCTTCGATTTATGCATTTTGTTTTATGATATCTGTTGGATTACATTCCTTCGACTTACTTATTCTTTCCTTGTGATTTCTGTTGGATTCAATTACATAGTAGATATTGGATTATTGGTTTTTCCATTGATTCTATTTCTTCTGGCATTTGATAAATTTACGTCTATGCAATTGATATTGGAATTTAGTAGTATGTTGAATCTTTCTCCGTTGAATTTTATTGCTTTCTGTTTGATGATCTAGTTTAGTTTGTTCTACGCTTTATCTTCCTGCATTCGTGTTTTTCGTAAGTTCTCAACTAAGGATTGACAACTCCTAGTTAGATTGCTTTTATTTATATTTCCTTTCCTTTCCGCATTTCAATTTCTGTTTGTTTCAAAACCCCTGTTGGTATTAGAGTGTTTAGACTTTACCATTTTTATGTGCACATGAACAATAAGCCCTGTTAAATTTTCCTTGAGAGACGACTTGGGTTAACTTTCCCTCTACAATCACCTCATTCGATTATGAGTTAATTAAGAGAGTGTTTTTAGTTGAAACAGTAGCCTCGACTAGCCCAACCTGAAATCAATGCTGACAAAATACAGAGTCAACTCAATTGAAGAAACACGGAAGGATTTAAGCCTTGAGTGTTTGACTCACCACTTTGTAGTAGTGTATCTGTAGAAGATCCTAAGATGTCATTCCACCTTTTTAGAGTTGCAGAGCTACAATGTACGATGATGCGACCTTTGTCAGAAGACGTACGAGGATTCTCAACGGGAAGAATTCAGACGACAAATAGAAGGATTTGCAAGGTAGTCCCTTCAATGGCTCTATTCCTATTCCTCTCTATATATATTATGCAGAATATAAGCTTTGAAGGTTATCAAAATGCTACAGATTTGAAATGTCAAAGTACTCTAGCTCAAAACTCAAGCCAATCAAACAGTGATTTCAAAGAAGGAAGCAATCATTGTATCAGTAAATCTCAAGAGCTCACATATACTTATCAGCTCGAGACTTCAACATACATTTCCTTACGTCTAGAATATCACCTTGTATATCTTAAGCCTAGACATACTGAGTTTATCATCTGTGATAACTCAGTTTCATATCCAGCCTCACCGGTCTAGAAATCTCGCCTCACCGGCATAGGATATGCACGTAGCTAATGACTCACCGTCAAGGCTTAGCCTCACCGACTTAAAATCCTACCCACCGGTATAGGATATACACATGGACAATGACTCACCGTCAAGACTTTCCACTTACATACTCACTGCATGCAATAAATATCGTATCACAATCCAATCCATGATATACACATTGGACATAGAAGAATATTTCTCAAACCATTTTCATTTTCACAATAAATATGTTTATTTTAAATCACATATTTGCAAGTTAAAGAAGATTTCACCTACCTTATTGTCGAACAAAAAATCAAAATCAACTTAATCTGGAGACGAGGGTCCTAGTTGTGCCTCACCTAGTCCAATAAAATCAATTATCTTATAAAGATCTATAAAGAAATCTTAAACACAATTTCTTAAGGAAAAAAAAGCTAAATATTATTACAAAATTAAAGGACCAATTTATTTAAAAATTCATCATAAAGGTACTATTCTTGAGAAACTTTAGGATCAAAATATTAACTATAATTTTTGCATACTAGTTAACCGATTTTAATAATCAACCTAATAACTTTATCCAAATAAAATAAATTAACTACTTGGAATTTATAATTAACTGCTTAAAAAAAATAAAATTAAAATATCAAATTGCTAGGTCAAAACTTTTAATTCCCATGAGCTCATACACTATATGTATTTATATATATATATATATATATATATATATATAACCTTGCCATTAAATTGTTTAAATAGAAAATTCAACAATTTTCTATTAATATAACTCCATAATAAAATAATTAACCAAGGCAATTAACTTGATTAAAAAAAAAGCAACCATCTTCATAACTTGAATCTGGGCATATTAACTTATGAATATAATTTTAAGTTTAAGAACACTTCAAGTCATATCTAATAACTCATTAACTATTATTTAATTCCTTTACCAAAATTTAAAGGCAACAGAAACAAAAGTATTATTGTTCATTGAAGAAACATATTTTATAAATTCAAATTTTTATTCACTTAGGATTGAGAACAGAGAAATAAGTTAACCAAGGGAAAAATGTTCTTTATATGTGCTACTAGTTTGAACATGGTTTTGCACAATACCTAAGTTTTATACTACTGCAGAATCAACTAATCATGCACTCAAATATTACTAAAAGATTTTTTTTTGTAATTAAACTATAGAAACATACCGGTACTTATGGATAGATAACTCGACTATTGTTCCTGCAGCTCAAATATTCCAGGACAAAGAGGCTTTGAATGCTAATAAAATTTGATATCTTTCATATGAAATCGAATTACTTTAGCAATGTAGCACATATCTAAATATATTAGTTTAGCACATCTTTCATTGCAGTAGAAGACAAGAAGAGTTATAGTGTTGCACAATAATCCGTGTAGCACAAAACACAAAATCAGAAAGACATTACTTAAAATTAAATATATATATATATATATATATATATATATATATATATATATATATATATATATATATATATTTGTATATATTACGTGAAGAATGGATTTTAAAGTAATAACCCTAAAGGTGTTCTACTCTTACTCAAACTCTTGTTAATTAAAGCATCATTATACATAAACATAAAATAAAACTTGGACTCCACAAAATAGTGTTCTACAAAGCCCAATTTAAGGATAAATAATATAATTTGACAATTATATAAGACCAAAAACTATTTTATTACCTAACCCATATATTTTTTATATCTTTATAAAGTAATTTTTGAATGCCCTAAAATAAATTCTGAAGTTCGTATTCTAGTTAGGGGTGCAACTACGAACTCCCTCAAGTCCAATATAAAATCAATCATAACAAATATTCACAAATCCAACACAAAAGATTTAAATTTAAAATAATTTATCCCAAGTAAAATATGGGGCGTTACAACTCTACCCACTTAACAAAAATTTTGTTCTCGAAGTTTGTCTTACCAGGTTCTATTAGGAACGGGTGCTTAACTAGAATTTCATCCTTACACTCCCGAGTAGCTTCCTCCGGGCCATGACGACTCCAATATATTTTAAATAAAGTCACGTGGCGGTTCTTTAACTCATGGATTTTTCGGTCTAGATTCGCGATGAACCTTTCTTCCTCGTAGGTTAAATCCCTATTAAGTGATATACCACCATAAGAAACCACATGACTCGGGTCATGCATGTACTTCCTCAACATTGAAACATGAAAAACATTGTGCATGGATGACAGCTCAGACGATAACGCCAAACGATAAGCAACATCTCCAATCTTTTCTAAAATTTCAAACGGTCCAATGAAGCGAGGCATTAACTTTCCTTTCTTACCAAATCTCAGAACTCCCTTCATTGACGCTGTTCCGACCTAGTTGTTCTCTAAGTCGCTCTGAAATTGTACGAGGTCCTTATAGAGTGGTAAGATCAACCCAAGTCGTATCTCTCGAGGAAGGCTTAACAGGGCTATGGTTTAATGTCGCGCACAAAAATATAAAAGAAACTAACGTCCTAACATAAAGGAAGGTGTCACGGAACGGACGAAAGCAGGAAATGAAAGTAAGCAGGAAAATGGGTGAACTTGGACAACAAGAGTAATTGGCATATACATTAAATTGGAGACGATATTCTAGGGTTCAAACTATATCCTCGCTATCAATGAACCGGTGCATAGTGCAGTAGATTACCCACGTTTTCTTACCTAGCGTTCAACATAAACTAGTCTCTCGACCCTATCTATGCTAGACTCGCAATCAACGACAAACTAGCCTCTCAACCTCGTTGTCATCAACTACGAAGGATAACCAACACAAACGCACTCGATAGCAAACACCTATCCACATATATTAATCACTCAACAACAAACTAGTCTCTCTACCCCGCTTGTTATCAAACTTATATTCAACATAAATCTACTCTCGCATTAATTCATATCAAACATAAGCACATAATCAACCTACACTATTCTTTCAAGTCCGTGTATGAAGATCGTGAAATAATCAATTATATGGATGAGAAATTGCAAATTATCAACACAACAATCACGATTCAAGATAAGAACAATCCAACATTTATTTCATTATAAATCGATAATTCATTCTCATGGTAGAAATTATTCCCATAGCAATTACATAGACATAATGAAATGAGAAAAACTTACAAACCATTCATTGACGAATTCGTCATCCAAAAATCCGGAATCCCACAGTCCAATTGTTAATCCAAGTGCAAGAATAAAAGAGAAGAGAAAAAGAAAAAGAAAAGAGAGAAAGAGGAAAAGTAAAACGTGTGAATGAGAGATCCTTTTCCCCATGCGGTTGTTCTCGTTTTTAACATAAACCCTCGAAAAGCCCATAAAAATTACACTGAAATGGGCCTGAAAAGCCTGCCTAGCGCCGAACGGGATGAAGCCGGCATTGGTGGTATCCCTGTGGATAGAACCGAGAGGCCATCCCAACACCGGATGGGTGCGGAGCATCGGACGCGTGAGGGCTCGTGAGAATGCCTAGCGCCTCCTGGGCATGGAGCATCGGACGGCTCAGTCCACGGACACTGGACGTGCTGGGTACTAGGGTCGCACAGAGATAGAACACCGGATGGGAGCTCGGCGATGGGCATGGCGCTGGCAGACGGAGAACGCTGGAGACGCGAAGCACGGACGTTGGGCGATGCATGAGATGGAGCACCGGATGGAGGGCACTGGAGTGGATCACCTGACGACTCGGTGCTGGACGTGCTGAAACATCGGATGGGCTGGGCACCATGGAGTGCAGGCACTGGAGCGGTGTGCGAAGCTGGCGCTGGACGAATGCCGCGAGCTGGGCCAGAAGATGATGGGCTGGGGTGCTGGAGTGAGGTAAGGGATGGATGTGGTGTGGCACTGTGACGCAGAACATGGACGAGCACTGGATGAAGCGTGACACACTGAGTTCATGTGAGGGTGCGCGAGGCGAGGCGGAGAGCACGCGCACTCATGTGTCTTTGCTGATTCGCTCCGTTCTCCATCGTCCGAATTCCGAATTACGATCCGTTTGCGTCTACGGAATCCTATCAATATGCTCTTCAATATACCTCAGCTCTTGGTAGATCAATTTCGTCCTATTTAATGTCGTTTTCTACAAAACTTCGAAACAAACCAAATAAGTCTAATCGATAAATACTAATCAAAACAACGACATAAATAGAACAAACCACGAGAAACATCATGCATTAAAAATACTAAGAATAAGCACAAAATCATGCTAAACAACTCCTCCACACTTAAAACTTTGCTTGTCCTCAAGCAAATATTATCACCACAACACGAGAAAAGAAATCGAGAAAACATGCATTCAAGTGGATCATACCACGACATCACATCTATCTTGAATTTATAAACCGATACACTTCTCGACATGGTAATGAATCAACAATTGATCGAGCATGTGGCGTAATCTAAGAAAATCACAAATCTGATCCACATGCACTTAATAATCGAAGAGCCAACTCATAAAGACCCCTTGCATAAAACATCTTATTTTCAACATAACACACAACTAAAAATACCAGATGTGATGACTCAAGGATGATTATAGGACAATATTCATTAAGTCAAACATTCGAATTGAAAACTCGGGTATCCTAATGTGGTTTTCCATACTCATCACTTTTGAGCTGCCATTCGAGAAGCAACATAAAACGAAGGAATAGATGTAGGGAAATTTGATTTTAATCCTCTCCTGATGATCTATCTTGGATGTTTAATTCACCATACATTGATTATATACGTAGCATGCACCTATATAATTAATTGCAACGCGTTGGTGTTTTCTTGTGTTTACCTGTGAATTTGTCAAACAAAAGTAGGATCAAGACTAGTGCTTTGATCTTCTGGACTGTATCCCATTTGCCAAAACTCCAATGCTGAGTGAGAGCAATCTATGGAGAATACTGCCAATTTTGCATTCTTCCACACTATGAAATTTTTGAGAATCTCAATTAAGGGAATAGTTCTATTTTGATTTTCTATCACCTTGTATTTATAATGCATCCCTAGAATCCTATTAGGATAGGATCTCTACATATCTAATAAATACAATCTTATCTCTAAAGATACACCATATCAAGAATAATATCATTTGATATCTTATGATATCAGATATAATCTATCTAGATATAGGAGAATAAGAACATAGTCCCATTGGGACTCTTCTATGTGGGGGACGAAATTTTTGCAGCAATAGGCCTAGATGAGCCAGCCCAGAGATCAAATGCAAGGAATAAAGATGGGCCTCAAATGAATTAATTATCTTATGTTCAGCTCATAACAAAAATTAATTCATAAACATTTATTCATAAATGCTGACTTACCACTTTGTTTCCGAAGTTGAGTCGAGCTTGCACTTAGACTTCATGAATCCCCATATTTAAGATATCGCACGTCCATTAATTATTTATAGCGTTCTGACTGCTTAAAATAATTAATCTCTTTAATTCCTTAAGTAGTACAACTCAACCATATTATTGTACTTGAGATAACTCAACCTTATTATTGTAATTGAGATAACTCAGCCTGCAGGGTTTAGTACAATAAACCTTTTGAGCTCTTTAAGGGGACGTCATTATCCTAAACGGATAAGGTGACTCGATACAGGTAACTAGCATGATACAAGCTCTACCACCACCCAAGATGCGGAGAATATTGGGTTATCTCATGTAACCCTCACCCATAAGAAGTTAAAGTGATGGTCAGCAACTCATACTCACCTAAAACCTTTTCGAGGTTTAGATCAACATAAAGTCACTGAGATCTAGGTTCTTCACAACGGTCAGATAGAAGAACTCATCTCACTGTGATCCATCAATATGTCAGCGACATACTGATCGAGCTAAAAACACACTCAAATTTACTCGCAATCGTACAAGGTAATTGTAGCATGAAAAGTTAACCCAAGTCGTCTCTCAAGGAAAACTTAACAGGGCTATTGTTCGTGTCGCGCACAGAAAGCAATTAAATCAAAACTTTCTAATACCAACAAGGGTTTTGAAACAAACGGGAATTGAAAATATGGAAAATAAATAGCAAACCTAAGCTAGGGGTTGTCAATCCCGAGCTAAACTAATAAAGCAATAAATCTAAACCAGGGGTTGTCAATCCCTAATTGAACTACGAAAACAGGATAAATCAAAGCAATAAACAAAAGCAATAGCAATCCAATTCATAAGGTTTGTCAAGCCCTAATCCAATTCTAATTGCAAATAAACCATAAATATCAATCAACCAACACGACATGAATTAATCGAACGCAAGAAATCATTAAGCAATGTAAATCAAAGGAACATGAAAATCTTATAACAATAATCGAACAATCCAATAGCATAAGTCTACCGCAAGAATCGAATGACAAATGTGTCAAGAGAAGAAATAAAAGCAGAAAATTAAACTAAGAATTATCTCTGTGTCGTCGCCTGAAACTCCGCGAAGAAAAATGTAAAGAACAGCGGCACAGCGCCGCGGTTGAAATGAAATAAGAACTGAGAACAGAGAGCCCTGACCTAAGCGTGTATATTAATATAAATGAGAGTGAGCGCTGGTTGAATGTGAGCGCAGGTTGAACGGAGGCTTCTGTTTGTAGGTGAGCACCGGTTTGGACTGAGCGCTCGCTCAGAAAACTCATTGACTCACAAACGAGCGCCGGATGAAGGGCGAGCATGCGCGCGGGAAGGTTGAGCGCCAGATGAGCACGCGTTGAGCTGGCGAGGCGCGCGGAGATGGCGAGGCGTGCGGGCGAACGCGTAGCAACGAGCGTCGGCTGCTTGGGCAAGAAAACGGCGGATGAAACCTAGCTCTGGATGGAGGGCAGACGAATGCGCACGGTTGGTGAGCGGGCGTTCAGGCAAAACGCATGAGGGAAAATGCGAACGCGCGCTCGGATTGAGATAGCACTGGATGGCCGAGGGCAGCGGTGCACGGGATGGGGCGAGAGCTGGTGTTGGAGACGCTGGGCGTTGGCCGAGGCGAGAGCTGGCGCTGGACGAGTGAGCGAGGGTGAGGCGAGCGCTGTACATCAAGCGCCGGTTGCACGGGTGAGAAGGACAACGGGCGCAGGCTTCGCAGCGCCAGACGGAGGCGAAAGGCATGGGAAGAGCGGGCGCTGGGGCGCGGATGCTGCGGAGTGGGTGCTGGCCTTGCACGAGCGCTGGGCGAGCGGCATGGGAGAGCTCGGCGTGCGGGGTGAGGACGGGTGTTTTGTGGCCGAGGGGTGCGGCGCACGACGGGGCGAGTCACCGGACTCGCTGGGCGAGTTGGGGGCACGTGCGCGACTTTGATGTTTCACTCCGTTCTCTCGCGTTCGAGCTCCAAATTGCAAACCATTTTCGCCTATGAACTCCTATCGCAATGCTCTTCAATAAAATTAATCCTTGGCAGATCCAATTCATCCTTTTTTAATGCCATATTTCTACAAAACATCGAAACAAACGAAGTAAGTCCGAATCGATAAATATTAATCAAACCAACGGCATAAATAGGACAAACCACTGAAAATGACATGTAAAACAATACCAAGAATAAGTACTAATTCATACCAAACAACTCTCTCACACTTATCCATTTGCTTGTCCTCAAGCAAAGTCTATACTAATAAGAGTAGAAGAATAACCCTTGCAACCTAGCTTTTAATCCAATCAACCAAACCTCTTTTTGCAATTCCCCCAAACATGATGAATACATAATCAAAGTAAATGTGAAACAAATCTAAGATTGTGAAAATATCAAATAAACAAGTAGATTATTTTTGCTTAGACCCAACTCTCCGCTAGAGGTGAATTAACTAAAATGGTTACCTTTAGCAACAAGTTTCCTTTGATAACATAGAAAGTATTAACAGATTTTGGAATAATATTCGAAAGGTGAACTATCGATGAACTCGAGTCTCCTATCATGATTTCCCATGACCATTTCTCGATTTACGAGAAAGAGGGACAGAATCCCATCCTCCATTTATACAATCTCAACAATTTACTGGAGTTTTCATTCTCCTTCTTTCCTCTTCTTTTTCACACACTTTTTTTTTAATTGAAACAAGTATATAGGTAACCACACTATTAACACTACCCCTAGCATTAGCCGGACAAATCACATCAATAACCCCCGATTTTAAAATCAATTCACACGATCTAGTCAATTCACATTGCACTTCACTAACATAACATCAAGATAAACGAGAAATACGTCAAGGTTTGACCAATACCACGTAGTTCAACAGCACAAATCAAAATCCTAACTTACTCGCATAGACAAAACTTAAGTCCGCATAATCAAAATAAGCACAAGGGCACATCATTACATACAAAAATATATATGTCACGCCCATTAAAACTAAATACTCTCCCCACACTAAATTCAAGACTTGTCCCGATTGCTCAAAACATTAATAGCACAAAATAGCCATAGAGGAGGAGACTTCCCTGATAATAGATGGCAGTGGCAGGGTTGGAATGTGAGCGTGCACAGCAGAACCGGAGTATCACGGCTATACGTCACGGCTGACAACGTTTTAATTCCGAGCAAAACTAACACAGAGACAACAGAAAGATCAAAGAGAACAACAAAACAAGCAAAAAGAGAAAGAATGAAAAAGAAAAGAAAAAACCGTGGGTGAACTCCCACGTAGTACTTAGTTTAACGTCGTGACCACGACGTAATCTAGTCAACTTCGAACTATCCATAGTCCTTAACCTGCAGAAATACCATCTCAGCCAGAGCATCAGTAGTAACCATATAAGCACAAAGGACAATCAAGGAAGAAAATAATAACTCATTTAAGCTCAAATCGAACATCCTATTCTCCAAAGTGAAATAGATAATTTCAATTCCCAAAGCACAATACTTTGGTGAATTAGGATGTTGACAAATTATGGATGTTACCTCAACCTTTGTCTTCACTTTGTCCTCCTCTGGGAACACGTACTTCAATTGTGGAGGCAGTTCTTTCACTTCCAGAGTAGGCTTTGGCACGCTAGTAACTTCACGTGCCCACTCTTTCTTCATCCTCTCTTCATCATCCTCCAAGTGTTTGGGTAGTTCATTCACCTCCAGAGTGGGTTTTGGCGTGTAATCAACTTCATGTGTCCACTCTTCCTCGTCAGTCGTCCTTGTAACAACTTCCTCGTGGCTCTGATCCTGCTTCTCATCCTTACGTGCCCATTCTTTCTCATTTTCCACCTTCTTAGGCTGCAGCGACTCGTCAGGTGTCTCTCCCACCCCATTCTCAACAATTGGGTCAGTTTCAAGAGTAATGATCGTCAGAGCTTGATCGGGTTGGTGTGGAAAAGTTATGACTTCAGTCACTTTCTCGTTTTCTATCCTCTGTGACTGCAGCAGCTCATCTGATGTCTCTTCCACCCAATTCTCAATAATTGGGTCACTTTCTAAAATAGTGACCGCCTAGACCTGATCGGATTGGTTTGGAAGTTCCCTCCATTGTTGCAACAGCTCATCAAGCAGGCTATTAACATGTCCCACTTGCATCTCCAAACTCTGAAGTGGGGCGTCTTGAGCATCCAAACTTTGGACGAACCTATCATCCCAAGCTGGTTTCTGAGGCGGAGGCGGTTGTTGTGGGTATGAATACTGAGGTGGAGGATTTTGTTATGGGTACGGATACTGCGGCGGAGGTGATTGCTCCCAGTAGGGATTGTAGGCTTGATCTTCATACAACGGAGGAGGTAGTTGGTCCCAGTAGGGATCATAGGCTTGCTGCTCATGGCCTGACGGATATCCCTCAGAATAGTCGAACTGGGCTCCTTCTTTGTAAGACAAATTTGCCCAGTATGATGAACTTTCCTCGCCCCAGCCTGTTTGACCATATTCGTATTGCTGGTAACCCTGCATTAACAGACACCAACAAAAAAAAAAAAAAAAGATCACACGCACCGGGGGGAGAAAATAACCAAACAGAACGAAAAGAAACACAGAAAACAAACAACACAAACAATACGCCTAAAGTTTTCCCCGGCAACGGCGCCAAAATTGATCGATCTAAAAACACACTCAAATTTACTCGCAATCGTACGAGGTAATTGTAGCGTGATAAGTTAACCCAAGTCGTCTCTCAAGGAAAACTTAACAGGGCTATTGTTCGTGTCGTGCTCAGAAAGCAATTAAATCCTAAACTTTCGAATACCAACAAGGGTTTTGAAACAAACGGGAATTGAAAATACGGAAAATAAATAGCAAACCTAAGCTAGGGGTTGTCAATCCCGAGCTAAACTAATAAAGCAATAAATCTAAACCAGGGGTCATCAATCCCTAGTTGAACTACGAAAGCAGGATAAGTCAAAGCAATAAACAAAAGCAATAGCAATCCAATTCATAGGGTTTGTCTAGCCCTAATCCAATTCTAATTGCAAATAAACCATAAATATCAATCAACCAACACGACATGAATTAATCGAACGCAAGAAATCATTAAGCAATGTAAATCAAAGGAACATAAAAATCCAATAACAATAATCGAACAATCCAATAGCATCAGTCTACAGCAAGAATCGAATGACAAATGATTCAAGAGAAAAAATAAAAGCAGTAAATTAAACTAAGAATTATCTACGTGTCGTCTTTGAAACTCGCAAGAAAATGAAGAACAGTGCACAAATACCGCGGTTGAAAAGAAATAAGAACTGAGAACCGAGAGCCCTGACCTAAGCGTGTATATTAATATAAATGAGAGTGAGCGTCGATTTGGACTGAGCGCTCTCTTAGAAAACTCACTGACTCACAAACGAGCGCCGGATGAAGGGCGAGCATGCGCGCGGGAAGGATGAGCGCCGGATGAGCGCGTGCGTTGAGCTGGCGAGGCGCGCGGAGATGGCGAGGTCTTGGGTGAATCGCGCCAAAGAACGAGCACCGCCGCTTAGGAAAACGCGGATGAAACCCAAGACTTTGGATGGAGGGCGCGCGGTTGGTGATCGGGCGTTCAGGCTAAACGCATGAGAAAAATATGAACGCGCGCTCGGATTGAGCTAGCATTGGGTGGCCGAGGCGCGCGCGCTGGATGGGCGAGAGCTAGTCTTTGACGCTGGCGCTGCCGAGGCGAGCGGGCGGGCGCTGGCGAGTGGCGGGCGAAGCGGCAGACATCTAGCGCCGGTTGCGGGTGAGAAGACAGCGGCACAGGCCAGAGGCCGGACGGAGGCGAAAGGAGTGGGATGAGCGGGCGTTGGGGCACGGATGCTGCGGAGTGGACGCTGGCCTTGCATGAGCGCTGGGCGAGCGACATGGGCGAGCTCGGCGTGCGGGCGGAGCTCGGCGTGTGGGGCGGGGCGCTACTGCGGGGTGCGGATGTTTGCGGGCGGGCATCGCCTTGCGCGAGCGCTAGGCGAGCGGCATGGGCGAGCTCGGTGTGCGGGGTGAGCTCGGCATGGGCGAGCTCGGTGTTGGGCGGCCGAGGGGTGCGGCGCACGACGGGGCGAGGCACCGGACTCGCTGGCGAGTTGGGCGCACGTGCGCGACTTTGATGTTTCACTCCGTTCTCTCGTGTTCGAGCTTCGAATTGGAAACCGTTTTCGCCTATGAACTCCTATCGCAATTCTCTTCAATAAACTTGATCTTGGCAGATCCAATTCATCCTATTTTAATGTCATTTTTCTACAAAACATCGAAACAAACGAAGTAAGTCCGAATCGATAAATATTAATCAAACCAATGACATAAATAGGACAAACCACTGAAAATGACATGTAAAACAATACCAAGAATAAGCAAAAATTCAGACCAAACAACTCCCCCACACTTATCCATTTGCTTGTCCTCAAGCAAAGTCTATACTAATAAGAGTAGAAGAATAACTCATGCAACTTAGCTCTTAATCCAATCAACCAAACCTCTTTTTTGCAATTCCGCCAAACATGATGAATACATAATCAAAGTAAATGTGAAACAAATCTATGATTGTGAAAATATCAAATAAACAAGTAGATTATTTTTGCTTAGACCCAACTCTCCGCTAGAGGTGAATTAACTAAAATGGTTGCCTTTAGCAACAAGTTTCCTTTGATAACATAGTAAGTATTAACAAATTTTGGAATAATATTCGAAAGGTGAACTCTCGATGAACTCGAGTCTCCTATCATGGTTTCCCATGTCCATTTCTCGATTTACGAGAAAAAGGGACAGAATCCCATCCTCCATTTACACAATCTCAACAATGTACTGGAGTTTTCATTCTCCTTCTTTCCTCTTCTTTTTCACACACTTTTTTTTAATTAAAACGAGTATATAGGTAACCACACTGTTAACACTACCCCTAGCATTAGCCGGACAAATCACATCAATAACCCCCGATTTAAAATCAATTCACACGATCTCGTCAATTCACATTGCACTTCACTAACATAACATCAAGATAAACGAGAAATACGTTAAGGTTTGACCAATACCACAGAGTTCAGTTGCACAAATCAAACTCCTAACTTACTCGCATAGATAAATCCTAAGTCCAAACAATCAAAATAAGCACAAGGGCACATCATTAAGCATACAAAAATATATATGTCACGCCCACAAAACTAAATACTCTCTCCCCCACACTAAATTCGAGCACTGTCCCCAGTGCTCAAAACATTAATAGCACAAAAATAGCCAATAGAGGAGGAGATTCCCTGATAATAGATGGCAGTGGCAGGGTTGGAATGTGAGCGGGCACAGCAGAACCAGAGTATCACGGCTACACCTCACGGCTGACGACGTTCCAATTCCGAGCAAAACTAACAAAGAGACAACAGAAAGATCAAAGAGAACAACAAAACAAGGAAAAAGAGAAAGAACGAAAAAGAAAATAAAAAACCATGGGTGAAATCCCACGTAGTACTTAGTTTAACGTCGTGAGCACGACGTAATCTAGTCAAATTCAAACTATCCATAGTCCTTAACCTGCAGGAATACCATCTCAGCCAGAGCATCAGTAGTAACCATATAAGCACAAAGGACAATCAAGGAAGAAAATAATAACTCATTTAAGCTCAAATCGAACATCCTATTCTCCAAAGTGAAATAGATAATTTCAATTCCGAAAGCACAATACTTTGGTGAATCAGGATGTTGACAAATTATGGATGTTACCTCAACCTTTGTCCTCCTCTGGGAACACGTACTTCAATTGTGGAGGCAGTTCTTTCACTTCCAGAGTGGGCTTTGGCACGCTAGTAACATCACGTGCCCACTCTTTCTTCATCCTCCTCCAAGTATTTGGGTAGTACTTTCACCTCCAGAGTGGGTTTTGGCGTGTAATCAACTTCATGTGCCCATTCTTCCTCGTCAGTCGTCCTTGTAACAACTTCCTCGTGGCTCTGATCCTGCTTCTCATCCTCACGTGCCCATTCTTTCTCATTTTCCACCTTCTTTGGCTGTAGCGACTCGTCAGGTGTCTCTCCCACCTCATTCTCAACAATTGGGTCACTTTCAAGAGTAATGACCATCGGAGCTTGATCGGGTTGGTGTGGAAATGTTATGACTTCAGTCACTTTCTCGTTTTCTATCCCCTGTGACTGCAGCGGCTCATCTGTTGTCTCTTCCACCCAATTCTCAATAATTAGGTCACTTTCTAAAATAGTGACCGCCTGGACCTGATTGGATTGGTTTGGAAGTTCCTCCATTCTTTGTGACTCATCAAGCGCTATTAACATGTCCCACTTGCGTTTCCAAACGCTGAAGTGGGGCGTCTTGAGCATCCAAACTTTGGACGAACCTATCATCCCAAGCTGGTTTCTGAGGTGGAGGCGGTTGTTGTGGGTATGAATACTGAGGTGGAGGATTTTGTTATGGATACGGATCTTTGCGGAGGTGATTGCTCCCTGTAGGGATTGTAGGCATGATCTTTATACAACGGAGGATGTAGTTAGTCCCAGTAGGGATCATAGGCTTGCTGCTCATGGCCTGACGGATATCCTCGGAATAGTCGGCACCACCTTCGTGAAGAATTTGCCCGATATGATGAACTTTCCTCGCCCACTGTTTGACCATATTCGTATTCTTTGGTAACCCCACATTAATGTATACCAACAACAAAAAAAAGATCACACGCACCGGGGAGAAAATAACCAAACAGAATGAAAAAACACGAAAACAAACAACACAAACAATACGCCAAAAGTTTTCCCACAGCGCGCCAAAATTGATCGAGCTAAAACACACTCAAATTTACTCTCAATCGCACGAGGTAATTGTAGCGTGATAAGTTAACCCAAGTCGCTCTCAAGGAAAACTTAACAGGGCTATTGTTAGGTGTCGCGTCATGAAAAGCAATTAAATCTAAACTTTCTAATACCAACAAGGGTTTTGAAACAAGCGGAATTGAAAATATGGAAAATAAATAGCAAACCTAAGCTGGGGTTGTCAATCCCGAGCTAAACTAATAAAGCAATAAATCTAAACCGGGGTTGTCAATCCCTAGTTGAACTACAAAACAGATAAATCAAAGCAATAAACAAAAGCAATAGCAATCCAATTCATAGGGTTTGTCAAGCCCTAATCAAATTCTAATTGCAAATAAACATAAATATCTATCAACCAACACGACATGAATTAATCGAACGTAAGAAATCATTAAGCAATGTAAATAAAAGGAACATGAAAATCTAATAACAATAATCGAACAATCCAATAGCATAAGTCTACAGCAAGAATCGAATGACAAATCTTTCAAGAGAAGAAATAAAAGCAGAAAATTAAGCTAAGAATTATCTCTGTGTCGTCGCCTGAAACTCCACGAAGAAAAATGTAAAGAACAACAGCACAGTGCCGCGGTTGAAATTAAATAAGAACTGAGAACCGAGAGCCCTGACCTAAGCGTGTATATTTATATAAATGAGAGTGAGCGCCGGTTGAATGTGAGCACAGGTTGAACGGAGGCTTCTGTTCTGTAGGTGAGCACCGATTTGGACTGAGCGCTTGCTCAGAAAACTCACTGACTCACAAACGAGCGTCGGATGAAGGGCGAGCGTGCGCGCGGGAAGGATGAGCGCCGGATGAGCGCTAGCGTTGAGCTGGCGAGGCGTGCAGGCGAACGCGCGCTCAACAACGAGCACCAACTGCTTGGGTGTGAAAACGCCGGATGAAACCCAGTGCTAGATGGAGGGCGGACGAATGCGCGCGGTTGGTGAGTGGGCATTCAGGCTGAACGCGCGAGGAAAAATGCGTACACGCGCTCGGATTGAGCTGGCGCTGGGTGGCCGAGGGTAGCGGCGCGTGGGATGGGACGAGAGCTGGTGCTGGAGACGATGGGTGCTGCCCAAGGCGAGAGCTGGCGCTGGACGAGTGAGCGAGGGTGAGACGAGCGCTGCACATCAAGCGCCGGTTGCACGAGTGAGAAGGATAATGGGCGGCTTCGCAAAGACGGACGAGACGCAAGGCGTGGAGCGGCGCTGGGTGCGACGCGTCGAGCGGGCGCCGCCTTGCACGAGCGCCGGAGACCGGCATGGGCGAGCTCGGCGCGGGGGCGAGGACGTCTTGCTGGGCACGGACGCTGGAGCGGGCGGCGCCTTGCGCGAAGGCCTGGCGAGCGGCATGGGCGAGCTCGGCCTGTGGGGTGAGCTCGGCATGGGCGAGCTCGGCGTTGGGCGGCCGAGGAGTGTGGCGCACGGCGGGGCGAGGCACCGGACTCGTTGGGCGAGTTGGGCACACGTGCGCGACTTTGATGTTTCACTCCGTTCTCTCACGTCCGAGCTTCGAATCGCAAACCGTTTTCACCTATGAACTCCTATCGCAATACTCTTCAATAAACTTGATCCTTGGCAGATCCAATTCATCCTATTTTAATGCCGTTTTTCTAACAAATATCGAAACAAACGAAGTAAGTCTGAATCGATAAATATTAATCAAACCAACGGCATAAATAGGACAAACCACTGAAAATGACATGTAAAACAATACCAAGAATAAGCACAAATTCATACCAAACACATACCAGTATAGACAAGCAACCAAGTCAAGTCACTTCATATCTATACAGTAACCTATACCGACCACTCGTCCTCAAGTTGTCTCTGCTGTGATCTTTTTTTATATCTCATTATGCTTAACCAATCATACAAACTTTTATGATCTTCTACACACTGTATGATCTAACTTATATATGTGATAAAGGGACATGCATGTGCAATCAAGTAAACAATTCAGATAGGAGATTGTAATAGTGGTAACAGGAAACATTGTATACAAGCTCAACCAAAGAGCTTTCAGTCTACAAATCTAACAATCTCCCACTTATACTAAAGCAAACTTTAGTATACAGTGTGTCTATCTACTAGCTATTACAAACAACACCATCACTTTGCTTCTCCCACTTTTACAAAATTTTCTTTCTAAGTGGGGGCCATCTTGCGAAAACCAAGTGCTCGAAAATGCTCGTCGTATACTTTTTGCGGTAGACCCTTCGTGAATGGGTCAGCTAGGTTATCCGAAGTACCAATCTTCTCAATCAACACGTCTCCTCATCTAACGATTTCTCGTATGACATGGTACTTTCTCTCTATGTGTTTTGTCGCCTTGTGGGTCCATGGTTCCTTCGAGTTTGCCACTGCACCTGATTTATCACAGTACACTATGATACTCTTGGGCAAACAAAGTACCGTATTTAGATCCATGAGGTTGTTCTAAAGCCATAGCGCCTCTTTAGCAGCCTCCGAAGCGGTTACATATTCGACTTCCATGGTAGAGTCTGTTTGGTGTCAATTTGGTTGTCTTGTCGAAGGGTCTTGTTCTCATTTATAGATCTTATTATTGTTCTCGGCTTAATGTTGGGAATTTGCTCATTATTTGAACAAGAATCCGGAGCTCGTGGCCCATCGTGAAAGCGAACACCGCACGCCTGTCCGCAGTGCTCGACGCCTAATAAACCTCATTTTTACCTAATTTATAAGGTTGTTTCCATTCGTTTTATAATTGATAAGTGATCACTTGAGCTACCATTTGATATGTTTATGTTTAACTTGAAAGATATTATGCCGTGTGTATTTTGTGTTGTTTTAGCACAGGTTTTGATGTCAAAAAGGCAGATCATGATAAAGAGAAATTCTGACTCACGACGCTTCGCGACCTTCCCTCGCGACATAGCCCCATGAGGATTACATGCGAAGAAGAAAGACGAAAAAGCCTCGCGATAAAAGGTCGCGAGCCAAACTCGTGAGGAAGCACGGACGCAGCCAGAAGGGATCATTCGTGATATTCCATCACGACTCTTGCTCGCGAGCTGTTTCAATCAAAAGTATACTCTTAATTGACTCCTAATCGAATGAGGTGTTATAGTAGGGAAAGTTAACCCTAGTCGTCTCTCAAGGAAAACTTAACAGGGCGTTACTAAGTTACCACACGAAAGTAATTAAATTCCTAAACACTCTAATCACAAAGAGGGTGATTGATTACCTAGGCGATGAATTATTAAAGAAAGAAAGACGAATTACCTAGGCGGAAATTGACAAAGCAGATAAATTATCTAGACAAGAATTGAACCCTAAATCGAAGAATATGGAATCAAAAAGATGAACCCTAGGCATGAATCGAATAGATTAACAGGAAAATACGAATAACTAAAACAATACCAAAGCGTAGAAATCAATATCAAATAAATACGAAAGAGCAAAAGAAAGCGATAAAGAACACTTACGGAAAAGAACGAACGATGGAATTAAAGTGTCGGAGTAGAAATCCGATAACAATCATCCTTACAATCAATGCTTGAATCATAAAGAAGAAAGAAAAATACTAGAAATCCTTGAAGAACTAGAGAAAATTCTGTGAGGAGGCGTCCGAAAATAAAAGACGGAAAAATAAAAATATGCAAAGTGTGTTAGGGTTTCAGCGTTACAAAACATATTTATAGCGTCGAAAAAGTAATGCGCAGCGCAGGACACGACCCAAGCACCGGAGCGCGCGTTCAAAACGAAGTCGAAACGCGCCTCGCCCATCGCCGGACGCAAGGACAGCGTCGGACTCTTCCACTCTCGGAAGCGGAGCAAGCACCGGACGCAACGCAGCGCCGGACGCGCGGAGTCTCAGGACGAACCTCACTTCAAGGCGCAGCACCGGACGCACGGACTCTCGGGACGATTATGCATTTTTCGAGTCCAGCGCCGGACGCGGGCGTTCTTGGAAGTGCACCCAGCGCCGGACGCAAGACAGCGCCGGACGCGAGCCTTCAGTTGATGCCAGCGACCCGATGCGCACCCAGCGCCGGCTACGCATAGTCAGCGCTTGGGTGTGCTCTTTATGCTCGAAACGATGAAACGCAATCATTCCCTACACAGAACACAAACGAACATGATTCCAATTAAAAGATGTTCAAATATAACCAAAAAGGAATCAAATCGTCGAAAACAAACAAAGAAAAACAAAACAAAAACATACAAAACAACATCCCCACACTTAACTCTTTGCTTGTCCTCGAGCAAATTTTAGTTTCTCGAAAGGAATGGTACACATAGAATCAATACTTCAAATAGAATCAATCACATATTCACATCCCTTCAATGCATTTCAATAATATAGTTCTCAATACAATGTTCCTCATTCATCAATCCAAACATGTGACTTATCATAGAATAGCTGTGCTTCGACTCAACATGATTTCAGAAATCAATATACAACTTATATGGTTCCCTTTCATGTAAGATATCCCAATGACAAAAACAAATAAGAACTTGTGGAACTTAAAACCGATTATAGGACAATAATCGTTAGGAGGAACCTTCAAGTTGTACACTCAAGTATCCTAACGTAGATATCTATACCCATAGCAAAGAGTCTCCATTCGAGACAACACAAGCAAGAGGGTAGAGCCCTTATTCAATTTTAAGTCCACTTATTTCACAACAACGACTTTTTTTTTATTGTCCACGTTTTTTGAAAGATCATACAAGAGACGGGTTCCATTTACTGAAGCATATGACATCCGATCACACACCTTGTCTATACACGCTTCCTAATTATGTCCCACAGCTCAAATTGACACCTAAGTTTCATCAAACTAAAACCATATACCAAGATGCAAAGAAATTCAGATCAAAACGCAATTAATTCAACTTAAAGCATAATTCTTCATACACCATTGATTTCAAGAAGATAAAATCATCTCTAATCCAAACAAAAAGTTAAGAAACGACAAAACACAACAAAGAAGTAAACGACGTAAAACAAACAAAACAAACCAAACGGAAAGAAACCCCCACACTTAAAACAAAAAGGTCCTCATTGCGGATAAATATATAAGTGAAAGGTAGAAACTTCCCGAAAGCGAAGAAAGCGGGCACCGGGGGATCAACAAAGGACAAAACCTACAAAAACAGGAAATAGAGAGAAGCAAAACAACGAAACAACACACAAAACAAAAAGGAAAAACACGAACACTCCAATAGTGAAGAATCACTATTGGTCAGATGGTGGTGGTGGAGGAGGAGCGCCATGAAAGGTAGTCCACGCGTTCCACTGGGCTTCAAGGGCGGCCATGCGTTGATTCTACTCGATCATCTGCTGATTATACTCATTCCAACGCTGGTTCTGCTCATGCCACAACTGATTCTGTTCGTCAAGATGTTGATTTTGCTGATCAAATCGAGAATATATGTCTTGACGAAACTCTTTCCAGTGGCCTGCCAATTCACCTAAACTGTCCCAGCTCCTCACGTATTGAATTATACCCTTGACCCGATGCATGTTGCTGAGAATGGAATTGCGGATTATTTGGATTGGCGTCGCTCTGAATGGGCTCTGTATCCCCTTCTGCATCGGTATGCTGGTCGTCTTCATCATCGGATGGAATAGTGGTATCGAAGATGACCATATCACCCGAAGGTGCATGGGATGGTCCTACACCTGCTGCTTGGGCTGCTGCGTACTGCCCAAGCATATATCTCTTCACGTAATTCCTCTGATTATGAGGTACCAGAGTAGTCTCGTTATATGCAAATGGAGCGCCTCGCAGCTCACTAAGATCAATCATCTTAGGTCGAATGTGATCTTACCCAGGAACTGGTCGTCCATCATTATTTATGATCCCTAAGTTCACTGCCAAACCAGTAGGGATTTGGCACAAGGTTGGCCGACATTTCTTACGCCGCTGGACAAGCTGCAAGTGGTCCCAAATAAAGTATGTCGGCGAAATCTTCGTCTTCTTTACAGCACATGTGAGCAGGAAGACCTCAACATTATTCACCTTATTAGCCAGCTCATTTCCGAAAACATTGAATGCTATAAATTTGTGGACCATTGCCAATGCTTCATCCTTGATAAAACCACTCGGCATTCCGATCGATGACCGCTTATTAAACCCTGATAACTCCTGCCAAGCCTCTCTAACATTGAATGAATGGGGCACACCACGTGCACCAGAAGTCAAAAAACCAAACACCCCTTCATAATACGAGGTGTTATAACATACTCTTGCCCCAACAGATTTACAAGACAAGGAGTCGGATTCATCATCAATACACATCGTATAAAGAGAATTCAATCAACAATGGGTTGTAACCAGGTAAATCCATCAAAGCATATTGAAGCAATCCTAAATTCTTCAAATATTTCTTAACCCTATCCTCAAGACCTAAACTTTGCATCAATTCCCAATTGAATTGACGCGGAGAAGTGATATCTTAAAATGCAAAACGATGATAATGTGTACCTTCTATCGGATTATAAATTGGGAAAGTGGCAGAGTACATAATACTGATATCCTCCTCTGGTTCCTCCATAGGAACATCGTTGGCTCGAAGATGACGGGAACTGGACCCAGCAGCATTCTTAATCCGATCCATAATGAAATACTAGGAGGCGGGCTCTGAATTTCAAAACGAGGCTGAGCACAGGAGCTGAAGAACGAGGTGCGTGAGGAATAAGGTAGCGCCGGACTGACCCAAGCGCCGGACGGAGAGTGAAGGAGCTGAGGCGTGCGATGCTTCGAGGAAACGCCGGACGGGAGCGGCGCTAGGGCGCGAGGCGTGAGGTGCTAGAGGCAGTGCCAGACTGCTGCGGCGCTGAGGAATGAGGCACGCGGTGCTTCGAGGAAATGCCGAGCGGGAGCGGCGTTAGGCGCGGCGTGAGTCTTGAGGCGGCGTCGGTGACCGTGGGCGCCGAGGAATGAGACGCAGCGCTTGTGCAAGCGCGGATGGAGGCGGAGGACGGACGGAGGAGGCACCGGACGGTGAATGAAGCTTGGAGTGAGACACGCGACGCTTCAGGCAAGCGCCAGACGAAGACGATGAAGCGGCGACGGGAGAGGGGCAGCGTCGGACGGAGGAGAAGATTTGTTCTGAGAGTGAGGCTGCGCGAGAGAAGAAGAGAGCGTAAGCAGCGCAAGAAGAGGGTTAGAAACCCTAATTCACGTAAAACATATATATATATAACTATTTTTTTTTAAGGAATAATAAAATCAAAAATGGACCCAGTATGACTCACCGCCTAAGTTTAGTTTCGCACCAGTAGCCGGTTTACCAGCGTCCGTACTGGGTGTGTTTCACGCCTAACTTTTGATTATCACCCCGTCCGGTGCTTCGCCACGTCCGTGCAGGGAGAGCCTCCCGACAAATTCGTTGATCGTGCCCAGTATTGGTTTCATCGCGTCCGCGCTGGGTACCTCCTGATGTTATTTTACCCGCTTCAACTTTTTCGACCATGTTCGATTCTAGATAAAATTACTCAACAACTGCACCACACAAAACCACAAAAAGAAATCAAAACACAAACAAAGACAAAACCAAAGGAAAACACAAACAATACATAAAGAAACGTGGGTTGCCTCCCACGAAGCGCTTGTTTACTGTCATTAGCTTGACAAGAATAAATCATGACAATTAAGGGTCAAGAACGAAATAGATTCCACCGTGAGGAGGTCGGACCCCTTCCACATAGGGCTTCACACGTTGGCCATTGACCTCGAGCGATTCATCGTAACTTTCTTTTGTGAGCACAACCGAACCATACGGCTTCACTTCCTTGATAATGAACAGGCCACTCCAACGAGACTTCAACTTCCCGGAAAAAGCGATCGGAATTGAACAATAAAACTTTCATACCGGCTTCAAATCCTTATGCACAATGTGTTTGTCGTGGATGGCCTTCACCTTTCTTTGTAGATTCGGGCATTATCATATGCCTCATTACGTAATTCTTCAAGCTCAGGAGTTGTAACATCCGCTACTGGAAGCATCTTGCAACTCAAAGAAGTGGTTTGATGGCCCAATGCCTTGTGCTCAATCTCCACCGGAAGATGGCACGCTTCGAAACACCAAACGATAAGGACTCATTCCAAGAATGCTTTTGTATGCGGTGCGATGCGCCCATAGTGCATCGGGTAGTTTGGTGGACCAATCTTCCGAGAAGGTTGGACCATTTTCTAGATCCCTCGATTTGCCGATTGCTAGTCTCGGCTTATCCCGATGTCTGTGGGTGGTAAGCGTCGCCACCTTGTGGTTAATCCCACTCTTCTTCATCAACTTCTCGAACAACTTTTGCAAAATGCTTCCTCCATCACTAATGATTGCTTTGGGAAAACCAAACTGCAGTATATTCTCTCGCACAAACTTCAAGACGTAAATCCGATCAGGAAAAGGCTGACGATGTAACAGGGGGCAATATAGCTCATATCACAGCCGAGGCTCTTGACAAAATCTTTGACGTCATGGTGAGAAATTCCCTCCAGAAGGCATCTAGTACGCGCCGATCTTATGTCAACTCTGTGGAGACAGGATCGGAATTGACGAGGCAGATGGCGCAGCTAATGAGAGAGATGAACGAGATGAAGATGAACCAGGCTGAGTTCCCTTCACCACCCCAGGAGTTCGCAGGAGTTCGGCGCACCTCCATAGGATTTCTCTATGCATCCTTGTGGAATTTGCATGGAAATGGGACATCTGAGAGATATTTGTCCAAATATGGGAGCACCCGCTATGAAGGCGGAGTAGAGGCTTATTCTATGCAAGGTTTCCACCGACCACCTTATGAGCCGAGGCCGACTTATGAGCAAAACCACCGCGAGACAACTCTAGATGGAAGAATCGGAACCAAGGTCGTGGTTCGGGTTCAAACACACGACTCGACGCCCTCCCCGCACGCAAGCACCCATCGCAGAAAGACACATCTCGGTAGTATCCGCCAAGGCAAGCTTATGGTCGTGATGTCGATATCCGCAGCACCATATCGACACTGCCTTACCCACAATATCCTTACTCAAGCCAGCAGCAGCCTCCGCAGCAGTGCATTCTTTACCCACAACAGCAGCCTCCGCCGTAGCAGTACCCTCAACAGCCTCCGCCGTAGCAATAATTTCCACACGGTCCCCCACAATCTCAGCAGATTCCTGCTGAGGATCCTCTCGGTGCCTACATCGCTAAAAACAATCAGAGGAATGAAAGTACGGAGGCGACGATGAGGCATCTTGAGGAAACTATGGGTCAGATTACCACTTCTCTTAATGAGATGAGGCAGCAGAGTGAAAGGAACAAGTTGCCCAGGCAAGCTCATCAAGCTCATGCCGTGACGGTGCTCCGAAGTGGAAAGGTTATCGATAACATGGTGACTATGCCGACTCCAGTACCTTCACCGGCACCCACTGTCGACGTTGAGCAACCTCATGTTGAAGAAGAGGATCCCGAGAAGAAAGATGAGAGGGAGTTGCACAAAGCAGCCAATCCGTATGTTCCGCCGGGACAATCTACAAAGACATTGTTCAAGCCCCGGGTCCCTTATCCCCATCGGTTGACGAATGCCAAGCAGGACCAACAGTTCAGCGATTTCTACAAGTTGCTATCTCAAGTACACGTCAACCTGCCTCTGCTGGACGTCATCCGGGCTGTCCCCGCCTATGTGAAATTCTTTAAAGAGCTCACCTCAAAGAAGAGGAACTGGGGAGACATTGCCAATGTGGTTGTCTCCGAGACGGCTAATTCAATCATGCAACTTCCCCTTCCACCCAAGCTTCGTGATCCAGGTAGCTTTATCATTAAGATTGCTATGGGGAATGGGAAAGAGGCCTTAGGTATGCTTGATTTGGGGGCGGGAATTAATTTGATGCCTTATTCTATCTTTCAAGAATTAGGTCTTAAGGAATTGAAACCAACTGGCATGACCCTTCAATTAGCTGATAGATCTATGAGATACCCCAAGGGGGTAGTGGAAAATGTTATGGTTAATGTGGGGGTCTAATAATTTTGATGGATTTTGTGGTCTTGGAAGTTGGGGATGTACGGGAGGATGGTAGGTCTCACATCGCTCTCCTCGAGAACCGCTTATGGCCACCACTAATACCATGATAGATGTTAAGAGTGGTCTTATTAAGATGATATTTTAGGGACCATGGTTACATTTTCTCAGAGAGATAGCCATAATGCCCCTACTGCTCATTATATTGATGATTGTGCTTTTGTCGATGCTATTGAGCCCTTGGTCGAGAATGTGTTTTGCAGCACACACGCTTGAAGAGGTTTTCATGGGATCGGTAGACGAGCAAGAATTAGCACGGTGGTAAGCTTCCCGAGCCATCTGTTGAACTCGAGGAGCTTCCAACGATCTCAAGTATGTGTTCTAGAGGAAGGAGAGCTGCCGGTGATCATCTCCTCGACTTTGGCTCGATATGAGGAAGATGCGTTGATTGTGTTTTGAAGAGGAACAAGCTTGCCTTTGGGTGGAGTTTGGCTGATATCCGGGGTATTAACCCCGCCACGTGTATGCATCGCATCACTTTTGAAGAAGGAGCTCGGCCAACGAGAGACGGTCAAAGAAGGTTGAACCCTGTGATTTCTGAAGTAGTGAAGAAGGAAATCTACAAACTCCTAGGCGAAGGCCTCATCTTTCCTATCGCCGATAGTGAATGGGTGAGCCCCGTGCATGTAGTACCAAGGAAGGGGGGCATCACTGTTACTGAAAATAGTAAAGGGGAGTTGGTGCCAATCCGAGCCACCACGGGATGGCGCATATGCATTGACTACCGGAAGTTGAATGCCACCACCAAAAAGGATCACTTCCCTCTACCCTTCATTGATCAAATGCTTGATAGGTTAGTCGGTCACGAGTTTTATTGTTTTCTTGACGGTTTGTCTGGTTATTATCAGGTTGCCATAGCTCCGGAGGACCAATCCAAGACGGTGTTCACGAGCCCGCATGGGACATTTGCTTACCGCCATATACCGTTTGGCCTTTGCAATGCACCTGGAACCTTCCAACGGTGTATGATGTCCATCTTCTCGGAAATGATCGGCGACTACATGGAGGATTTATGGATGACTTTTCTGTCTTGGGCTCCTCGTTTGATGACTGCTTGGCTAAAATTGATCATGTGCTTAATAGATGTGTTGAGAGTCCTTTAACTTTAAGTTGGGAAAAGAGTCATTTCATGGTTAAGAGCGGTATAGTTCTCGGACACTTGGTTTCTCGTGATGGGATTGAGGTGGATAGGGCCAAAATTGATGTTATTGGGAAATTGCCCCCACCTGTTAACATTAAGGGGATTAGGAGTTTCTTAGGGCATGCGGGTTTCTACCGTAGGTTTATTAAGGATTTTTCAAAATATCTCAACCCTTGTGTCGTTTGCTTGCCCAAGACGTGCCATTTGTGTTTGATCATGATTGTATGCATGCATTCTCTGTGTTGAAAGAGAAGTTGACTAGTGCCCCCATGGTTGTAGCCCCGAACCGAATGAACATTTTGAGATCATGTGTGATGCTAGCAATCATGCTGTAGGGGCTGTTTTAGGGCAACGTGTTGATAAGATGCTCCGTGTAATTTACTATGCTAGTTCTACCTTGAATCATGCGTAGGTGAATTACACGACAACTGAAAAAGAAATGTTAGCTGTGGTTTTTGCTTTAGAAAAATTTCGCTCTTATATCATAGGTTCTAAAGTGATTGTTCATAGTGACCATGCAGCTTTAAGGTACTTGTTAACCAAACCTCAAGCGAGGCCTAGGTTGATCCGTTGGGTTCTTCTCCTTCAAGAATTCGATTTAGAGATTAAGGATAAGAAAGGGAGTGAGAATTGTGTGGCTGACCATTTGTCTCGTCTTCAATCCCCGAGTGTTAAACTCTTGCATGAGACTGTTGCTAATGATTTTCCTTATGAAAATGCTTTTGCGGTCTCATCTTCCCCGTGGTTCGCTGACATTGTGAATTATCTTGCTTGTGGGGAAATGAGACCTGATCTTACCTTTCAGGAAAGGAAGCGTTTTCTAACCTTGTGCAGGCAATATTTCTGGAACGAGCCATATCTGTTCAAATTCGGGAAGGATGATGTGATCCGTCGATGTATGCCTGAGGAAAAGCAATTCCAAGTGTTGGAAAAATGCCACAATGGTAATTATGGAGGGCATTTCGGCGGACAAAAGACTGCGTTCAAGGTCCTCCAATCGGGATTCTACTTGCCAACATTGTTCAAAGACGCCCAAGTGTTCTACCGTGCTTGTGATCGATGTCAGCGCACGGGATCTATAGGTGCCCGGAATGAGATGCCCCTCAATAATATTCTTGTGGTAGAAATTTTTGATGTATGGGGAATTGATTTCATGGGACCCTTCCCTAAATCTTTTGGTTTTGAATATATTATGCTTGCTGTTGACTACGTGTCCAAGTGGGTCGAGGCTATCCCTACTAGGACATGTGATTCTTATATCGTCTTGAAGTTTGTGCGGAGAATATATCGTGCGGGTTTGGTTTTCCCAAGGCGATCATTAGTGATGGAGGAAACATTTTTGCAACAAGTTGTTCGAGAAGTTGATGAAGAAGAATGGGATTAACCACAAGGTGGCGACGCCTTACAACCCACAGACATCAGGACAAGCCGAGACTAGGAATCGGCAAATCAAGGGGATCCTAGAGAAAATGGTCCAACCTTCTCGGGTAGTTTGGTGAGCCAGCGTCGGACGCAACGCAGCGACGGACGCGCGGAGTCTCGGGATGAAATTCACTTCAAGGCGCAGCGCCGAACGCGCGGACTCTCGGGACGATTATGCATTTTTCGCGTCCAGTGCCGGACGCGAGCCAAGCACCGGACGCGGGAGTTCTCGGAAGCGCACCCAGCGCTGGACGTAAGACAGTGCCGGACGCGAGCCTTCAGTTGATGCCAGCGACCCGATGCGCACCCAGCGCCGGCTACGCCAAGTCCGGCGCTTGGGTGCGCTCTTTATGTTCGAAACGATGAAACGCAATCATTCCCTACACAGAACACAAACGAACATGATTCCAATTAAAAGATGTTCAAATATAACAAAAAAGGAATCAAATCGTCGAAAACAAATAAAGAAAAACAAAACAAAAACATACAAAACACGAGCCAATGCACGCTAGGGTTTTATATAACCGCGGACGAGACAGAGAGAAAGGACGAAGCTTTTCCTTACGCAATTTTACAGAACACTTTTAGCTTTTATTCTTTTTGCACGTTTTTCATTCCAGAATATTCTAGCTTAACTTTTCAATTCCTTTTCGTTTACAGATTCAAGTTGCTACATTGTTTATCTTGGAATCCTACGGTTTTATTTATCTATTTCAGTTTAGGTTATCTTTATTTAATTCTTTCTTTAGTGTTTTTATTATGAGTAGCTAAATTCCGTATTGATCCTAAGGTTTGTATGTCTGACTAGATTCGTATAATTTATCTGTTGATATTGTTTTGCCTTCCCATTCATGATTTATGATTCTTAGCATTAATTCTCATGTGTTGCTATCTGACCAATATTGATGCATGCTAGTTATATGATTGATGTCCTGGCGGAATTAATTGCATAGTCGATATCTTGAATATATAATACAAATTTTACCTTAAAACCTGGCGGAGATAGGTGAACTATAGGAGGTTATTCTTTATGTGCCTTTGGTAATTATCTTACTTCTCTTGAGACCCGACAGAGATAGAGTTTAGACTAACCTACTACTATAGTTTGTCCTGGCTGAAACTATAGTTAAGTGATCCTTCATATGAATGTTGATTAAATTGATAAACAGATTAATAGGTTAAATTGTATGAATCTGGTTAGGTTAAGTACATCCCTAGGGCCAGTCAGTCTTTCATATTTGAGTTTATTCGTATTCTATTTGTGTCTAGTTTTATAACCATCTCTCTTGATATTTTGTTGCCTGAATAATAATAAAGTTTATGTGTTAATTATTTGCTGTGGTTTTGAGTTACAATCCATGTGGATACGATATAATATACTTGCTATTTTTACTATCATTTATTTTGGTAGAATTTATAGCGATTAATGCCCATCCACACACCGAGCGCCATCTCGCCATCAAGTTCCCTTCTGCATACCGAGTGCCCGCTCTTGCCGAGCATCGGCTCGCCCGCAGTGCTCGCTCCCTCCTCGTATGTTCACGATCGTGCGCTCGCTCACCCCTCTCGCCACCGAGCATCGGCTCATCATCGAGCACCCGTTTGCGTCCTCTCGCCATCAAGCACCCGCTCGCCACGCATGCTCGTTCGTACCTGCACGCTAGCTCACCTCGATCTGGCGCTCATCTCTGAGACAGAGACACCCACGCAGTGAGCGCTCGTCTCTAACCGATGCTCAACTTTAAAATAGAAGCACCCGAGCGGCGAGCTCTCACCCTCAACCGACGCTCACTATAAGTTTTACGCTCCGCATCACGCTCGCTAAGTGTGCAACCGAAGCTCACTCATTCGATATATTTAAACGCCACGCACGCTGAGTTAGGGTTGGGTCACCAGTTTTATTTCGAACTCCCAATTACGAAGAGAGCAGAGCGTTGTTTTACTTTCGTTCCTTTTTATTTGCCCACCATAGATTGTTAGCTCGATGGGATTCAGATTCAGAGTTGTTTATGGATTATTATTAATGTCTTGAAGCTTTCTCTATCGTATTTTACTGTTTTCCGATTTATGAAGTTGGTCCCGAGTTATTGTTGATGTATGAACCGTTGATTACTTGATCCTTTAATTGTTGTTAAGTTTTGTTCTTTGCTATTAGATTGGAGAATTATGTTTTAGGTTAATTTGCTTAGATTGATTTTATTGGTGATTGATGGAATTGGATTAGTTTTATTCGATGCTTTTAGCTACACGTACTCGATGTTTCTTTAGGTCTCAACTAGGTATTGACAACCCCTAGCTAGGATTTCTTTTCTTAAATTTACTTTTCCATATTTCAATTCTCGTTTGTTCCAAAACCCCCTTTGGTGTTAGAGTGTTTAGGACTTACCGCTTTTTGTGTGTAACATGAACAATAAGCCCTGTTAAGTTTTCCTTGAGAGACGACTCGGGTCAACTTTCCCACTACGATTACCTCATTCGATTATGAGTCAAATAAGAGTGCACTTTTTGTTGAAACAAATTTTGGCACCAATGTCGGGGAAAACTTTAGGCGTATTGTTCGGGTTGATTGTGTGATCTGTTTTTTTTAGTGTTGCTGACAAACACGTTTTTTACACGTTTATTGTTGATATTTTAAGATGAATTAGATCTATTAAGTGGGTTTATGTATTGGATCTTAATGCTTTTATCTATTTTTGGAAGATATTGCTCTTGGGTTCCTCTTTGGTGTTGTGTAGGCTTATAGGTTGATAATAGAAGCATGAAACGAAGCACGAGCCAAAGGAGGAAGAAAACAGGGGCTAGCGCCCTTCCTAGCGACCGCTAGCCCAGTTGCGAGCCAAATACCAAGTTTCGCCCAGAACCTATCGACCGACCTCGCGACCGCGAGGTCAGCCACTAGGAAAGATGCCACGACCGCGAGCCCTGATCGCGAGAGCCAAGGAAAGTCTCTGCCCGATTTCTAGTGACCATGGCTAGCGACCGCAGCCAGGTCGCGAAGCACACCTAGCGGGCGCGAGTCCAGCCGCAAGTAGTCCGAAGGAGCGCGCGTCCAGATTCCTCACGACCGAGCTAGCGACCGCGAGCTCGGCCGCGAAGCGAGACGGCTGGACCAAAAATTAGGGTTTCACCCTTTGCCTATAAATAGGGCATTCGCCCCCTCGCGCCCCCAGAACCTTTTAGCACGTTTTACTCAGTTTTTCTCCAGTTTTTCATATTTTTTCACTTTAGATTTGATTTGGATCCATCTAGCATTAGTTTTTACATTGTTCTACATTAGTTCTACTTATTGTTAATGCTTTGAAACGTTTTCTTCCGAACAAATTCCGTATTTTCCCGTTTTTCGCTGAGGTTGGGATACGAACCCAACGATTGTTCTTCAGACACCACATTACGGGTTTTATCTATATAATTTATACTTCTATGTTTAATTCGTATTTTATTTCGTTTATTATGTCTAGCTAATTTTCGTTCTAATCCTAGGGTTTGCATGATTCTATCCTAAATGTTGTGATTCCTGCTATTATTATTTACCTTCCAGGCATTGATTTATGATTCTTGGTACTTAATTATATGTGTTAATTTCTGATCAATCTTGATGCATATCTAGTTGCCAGTTAATTACTTAACCGTTTTAATTGTCAATCGATCTTGAATGCAAAATATCTATTTCTGCCATTAAAAAACAATAATACAAAATAGATATAAAATATATATTATCTCATAAATAGAGAAATCAAGGTACAATATATAAACGTTATATACCGGGAAAATCCCCAATCAACAATTGTAGCAGAACAAATATTGTCTACCTAGCTATAACTTCATCCACGATTTCTAGATCTAAATACTTTGGAATAAAACCGGCTCAATCCCTTTAATTTTGTGAGGACTGCGGTTTCAATTGCGATTTTAGAGAAATGACTACTTTAACCTTGTGGATTGACAAAGTCACAAAGCTAAGTATAGAGACCGTAAGTTTACGGGTTCACCACCGCTAGTATATTACTTTACATTGGTTCCACTCCAATAACCTAATTCAACGAGGACAAGCAATAAAATGATGCACTAAAGAATAAACCTAAAACAAATAGAAAAAAGAGATAAATCTTTGAATGAACAATTATCTAACAAAGATAAATCATTTGAATAGAAAAAAAGAAAAGAAACTACCTTGATATTAGGATTGATTTTTTGAGGTAACCACGGTCCTTGAAATAGTTCCACCCAGTGCCGATCCACAAACTAGTATGTCCACCTTGCCTTTTGTATCTTCCCGGATATCCGGGCGATGGTTTCGTAGTGAATCTAACAACAAGAAAAACCCTCACTAAATGATCTAATGTAATCTTATTTTAAAACAACATCGATTTAAGCGAACACAAGGTGGTGTTCATATAGACAAACATCTTTAAGTAATAAGACACTAAAACAAAGCATATAATCGGTTATCCACAGGATAATTGAACCCATAAATGCCAAAATCGATTGAACAAAATACTTATTAAATGAAGGAATCGGTCGGAAAATCAGTAAGAAGAAACACAGGGGTTTGCAAGGTTGTCGAATTGCCCAAGCATATAGGAATCCGGAGTGCTATCCAATATTTCTTGAGCTTTTTGAAGAGCTCCATTCACGCCTTTGGCTGCATCAGTTAAAACGAGCTTAGCTCCAAAAGCTTTCAGTAGAACCTTTCTCTCAAGACTGAAGATTTTACACATATACTTTTCCATATACTTTTACACATACATGTATTCAATAATAATAAAAAAAAAAACTCGAAAGGAAGTCAGCACCTAAAACAAATGCACTGGAAGATTTTTTCCAGGATTTTATGTACACATAACTTGATAAGTGGAAACAATAAATTTTAAACTGAAGATTAATTGCAGGATTATATAAAAATCCATTTTCCTGATGTTCTGCTGTTCCTTGTTTGAAAATGACCAAATTCTTCTATTTGAGAATCTTACATTAGATGATTCATTTGTGTTTTTGTTTAAGTCATGTGTATTAACTCTTCTTAGTAAATTGATTACTCACAAAGACTTAATAGGCGGAATTAACTGAATGCTATTTCTGTTTTGCAGTGGATAAGACTTTATATTCTGTGCCCTGTGATTTAAGTATGTTGGATATTAGTTGTCGGCTTGTCGCTCTTAATTGTTGATACGATGATTGTTGGTGTAATAACAAACTATTTGAAAGAAGGCTAAAAAAATGTTCATATATCTAACTGGACAAATCTAGAAAATCAAACAATGGGAAGGGAAAATCATAATCGCGGGCCCTGTTATTTTGTATTCTTTTTAGTATCATTATTATATGGGGAAATTTTGTTTTAGAATTAGTTTTGCTGTTTCTGTTCAAAGGTTTTTAGAATAATGACTTGGTATCATACTTTGCTCAACAATAATATGTTGCTAACTTACTAGGCAGATACTGATATAAGAAGTATATACGACAAAGTCATTAACCTAAATTTTCTTTTTTTATACAGAATTATTTGAGTATTTTTTTTAATTCGAATAAAGACACTACACATTTTTTGTTTACTTATAATCGACCAATGAACCCAAAACATTAATCCAGTGGAATGGGATCCCATTCTTATACACTACTAGAGAGTTGGGACACAGTCTCACATGTCAAAACCCATACTCGGCTATATTTGGATCCATGAAAACCAACATAATTACAAATATAATATAAAGATTAGCCTGACTAGATAAATTATCAGATTAATCCATTGTTTATTTTAATAAATTAAAACCTTGAATTATCTATTATTTGAAATTAAATATTCCATTAAAAGGTAGGATTGATGAAATCCTAATAATAAAAATAAAAATACTCAATCATATATCATATCAATTATGAAAATAAAAACCCTCATATCCTAGTAAATACCTTGGAACCGTACAATCAATTTATATTGGAAGGAAATCACGAAGGATCTAGAATCCTGATGAGAAAATACATATGCAGACAACGAAACGATGCTACTAGTGTTTATAACCTAAAAATTCAAAGTGTAAGGCACACCTTGACTATGCAAATGCACAATTCGTGATGAAAAAAAAAAGATTCCAGCATGACAAAAAAGTTGAAATTTTGAAATTGGATGTCAACAAGAAAAACAGAACCGAGTAATATAATACATACATAACACAGGGCACATAATATATACTTTTATATGCTAAAGAGAGCTTAGGATAATCTTCAAGAACGGTGAAAGACAGATTTTATTGACTCTGGAATCTTAGTATTGCAAGTAGTTAGTTAGAGACGAAGAACAAGGTGGGTGAAAAATGGACAACTCTCTTAGAAGATAATTCACCACAATCAACTACGACAAATAACCCAATAACCATGATTATGAAGGAAAGTCAAACTGTCAAAGATAGCAAACAATCAGCACCGGAAGCTTATCCTATTGAACTCTCATTAATAAAGGAGACAAAATCTACAAAAATGTTTCTTCATATATTCAATGTTATTAAAGAACGAACCTTTTCTTTGGGTATACTTTCTTACCATGCAACCTAGAGAACTGGGAGTTTCAATGAGATACAGCTTTGTCAAGCTAGTTTTGAGCAGATATCGAATTCTGTATTTTAAGCTATACAGCCTATACTATCTATATCTCGTTTAAATCAAGAGAGCAGTAGAGTTCATAACAGAATGCACATAACAATGAGCTATCTAAGTACTCAGATCAGGTATAGACATTCTCTCAACGGCCAGCACAAGTGGTCCAACAATGAACCGGCGTTCACATTGAATCACCTAAACTGAAAATTCAGTAACAGACTCACAGTTTAAACATTTTCCTTCTTTTTTAGTTCACATAATGATAACAATGATCTAATCTATTAAATGTTCAGTGAAAATGAATTCGAAGTTCATATCAATTCGAGATGACAAACTGATTATAATTCAAACTAAATTCCACACAAGTCATACTGCATTAATCAAAGACAACAATGGGTATCGAAGAAATTGAGCTCAGAAATTACACAAAAGCCAAGGTCTAGAGACTTAATTATTTACCCTAATCAATCACAAATTGATCAAAATCAAATTACAGAAAAGGAATAGCAACAATCACCTCTACAGCACTACCCACCAGTCGTCCAACTTAATCGTAGCCATTTAAACGTCAACCAGCAGCAAAAAAAAAAAAAAATCAAAGCACATATAACGGAATGCGAAAGAAATAAAACTTAATATGGAAGGGGAGAGGATGAAATTCTTACACCCAGGCGAAAATTCAGCAGCTGATCACAAAAATAGCGCACGGAGTAAGAGTTGGGGCAAGTGATTGAGAATTTTGAAGAGGCGAAGACGAGAACAAGATTGCAAATGCTATTTATGCACAATCGTATTACTTCAGGCTGAGGGCATAGCCCCTGCGTAGCCACAGATTCACCCTCACACACAAAAAGAGAGAGAGAGAGAGAGAAGAGAGAGAAATCTAGGCGCCCAAGTGTTGAGTACTGCCCGCAATCTCTGCAGCGGTTTTCAGGACAAATGGGAATGGGAATGGGGATGACGCAGTTAGGATTTAGTCAAACCACGTGGATAGACCACGCGGATTGAATGAGTGTTGGTGGAGTGGACGGTGATAGACCACGCGGTTAATGACCCGTGGTATTTAATCAACACGAGACGAAGACAACGTGGGCTAAAGCCCGTTGTCTATGAAATTTTTGCGCTAATAGACCACACAGAATGAACCTCGTGGTCTATAATATGAAAACCACACAGATAGTGTAATATTCCAAAGAAACGAACGTATGATTACGGTAATTTAAACCCATGAATTAGGGTTTTGCCAGTATATTATTTTTATGACATCGAATATTGTGATTTCGATTCAAGATTATATTAACGAATTCCTTCTTATATTCACTAAGGATTGTGAATTAAGGAATCAAAATATTACGAAATGATTAGTCGATATATTTTAACGTCGATCGTGTATCGAGCGTCATGCTTTATGGAAATTTACGGTTGTAAAGCTTGGAATTAATTTCCATCTTAATTCCTTTATTAAAAGGAATATATTTATAAAGTAAGTCGAGCTTACTACGACCATTTTGAGATGAGTCGATTTTGAGCGTTTTGAGGCGTGTTGAGCGTCAACGTCGAGGCGTTTTGAAAAATGAGTTTAATGCTCGTGAAATTATAATAATTAATTTCCTATTATTATTTTATATAATTATAGTATTAATAATTATTAAAATCAATTTATATGCTATGAAAACTCGATAATTCCAATTAAGGAATTCAAACCCTAAGTTTATAAACTATGGTTTTCACATGAAATGATACCATTAAATTATCATATGGTATCTAAACTATATGTTATGATATATATGAATATTATCAAGCATTAAAATCATTCTTGAATCATTAAAACTCGATAATACATATATATGGATTTCGAAACCCAATTTTTAAAATTAGGGTTTCATATGCATGAATTAATGCAATTATTTTATCCTATGCTTTTATTTATTATCTAAATCATATATTATGATATGTATGAGTATATTTTGATCGAAAATAACATGAGTATCAATAATAGGTGTAATTTGTATTTTTATTCCTATTTTTCTAATTACTTTCGGTAATTTCGAACATGTACCATATGTTGGTTTTAATTATTTTAATGGCTTGTATTATATACCTATGACCTATACTATGATTAATACATTGAATTAATGTGTAAAAAAAAATTAAATCACCCAAACCCCTAAACGCTACCGCCACCTCTCTCACTCAACCATGATTACCACCTTCTTAACCCCAACGCATGGAGAGCCTTTCCAACCTACACTAATCATCACCACACTCTCACCATTAATCCTCTTGTGTGTGTGTGTGTGTGCCCGAAGAGAGAGAGGATATACATGAGAGAAACACTTCATTCTCCTCACAATACACCTCTCACTCACATTTCTCACTCTCTTCCTATCCCATTCTCTCGAAAATACCGAGAGCTTCCCTCTCCCTCAAAATTTTTCTTCTTCTCCGTCTCTATTTCAAAACCTTGATACCATATAGTGTTGTTCTTGAGATCCTATACCATTTCAAGGTAAAACAAGGCACCATAACTTCGATTCTCTCATCCCTTGTTCAATGAAAATCGAGAGCATGCTTATGTTTATATGTGTGTGTTTCGAATACTATATACATATATTTTCGTATGTTTATTGCTCCTATGGATGAACTATGAATGAATGTTGTTCTTGATGTTTATATTGTGTAAAATGTGAGTATATATGTTAGAATAATCATATGGTATTGCTTATTAAATTTTAGAATAGATCTAGCATGTTTACATGTGTTTTCGAAACTTTGATCATATTTAAAATAATTTTCGAAAGCTTTATAAATTAATATGGTGATGACCGATTACTTCTTGATTATTTTGGTGATGGATTATTGTTTATTATCATGCTTGGAATTCATAGGTATGATTTGAAAAATTTTAGAAAACCATAGGTATTTTTATTAAAATACCGTGAGCCATTTTAATATGTACCATGGTGTATAATTTTTATTTTAAGCTTGTGATGACATATTAATGCTTTAATGTATTGATTATGTATTGTATGATTTATTTAGAATTTTTGGAAACCATATGCTATAATTTTTGAAAGGACCGTGAGCTATATGGATTGAATGTTGGTGTATGATTTTTATTTTAATCATATAATGATATATTAATACTTTAGTATATTATTTATATGATATATGATTTTGTTGGATTTTTGAGAAATCATTTACCAATAAAAATCAAATAAGCCGTGAGCTTTGATGCTCTTAAGGTGATGATTTAATTGGTTTTGATTAATGTAATGATGTTATATTAGTATACTATAGTATATAAACATAGTGTATAATTGTTAGAATTTTTGGAAATCAAATACCTAATTTAAATCAAAAAAACCGAGAGCACTATGTGCATAAGGTGATGATTTAATTGGTTTTTGATGATTAAATGATGTTATATTGTTATACTATAGTGTATAAGCATAGTATATAATTGTTGGAATTTTGAAAACCAATTACTACATTAAATCGAAAAAACAAGAGCTTACAAGCTCATATGGTGACGATTTAAATTGGTTTGGTTAATATTATGATGTTACAATGTTATAATATAATGTTTAATCATGTTATGATTTAATTAAATTTTGGGAATTATTTGGTAATTGTTTGGTATTTATTAGAAAATACCGTGAATATTATTTTATATTGGTGAATGAATGGATATAATGGACTATAGGTTATAATTGTGTTATATATTGATGTTGGGATATTATACTATGTGTATATCAATTTTGGGAATTTTTGGATAATTATTCCATATTATATGGAATTACCGAATTATATATATGTATATATACTAATAAATGACAAACAATATCATATGGATTTTATAAATTCATATTCTGGACCATAGTGTATAATAATACACTATATTAATTTAGAAAATTTTTCAAAAGTTATTTAGTATTTTTAAATTAATTATCGAGATTTTCGATAAATAATAAGGATTTTAAATCCTTTTAATTCATTTATTAATAAAATATATGTCTAATTAATATTCTGGACATATTTGAATTTTATAAAATCTTATAAACATAGATTACTATGTTTGAGACAAGCGTTAGGTTATTAACGTTTTAAAATCAAAAATCGCATTTTATTTATAAAGAGGTTTATTAAATGCGAAATTATTTATAAGACCTTTGATTTACGTGATAAATCAAGAAAAGGGACTTTACGATTTTTAATCAATCGAAAATTGATTTATAAAATAAAATGGCGAAATTACTATTTGAAAGTCAAAATTGTTGACTTTGTTGACGATGTTGACTTCGTTGACTTTTAAAGTCAAACGTGCGATTATCGTTCGATAAATCGCCAATGGCGTAAGATGTACTAATTGAGTATAATACCTCATTAGTAATAAAAGATTTCACAAATGAAATCCTTATATCGAGAAACGTGCTCATACGTTAAAGCGTTTAAGCCCAAGCGTTAAGCCGAAATAGTTGAGCGTATCTCGGGGACAAAAACAATTCAATTGAATAACGTATTTGAAAGCATATTGAATTTATTGAGGAATTCGGTTTACATCGATATAAGATATCGAAGTTATCTTAGCTTTGAAAGTCTCGAGACTCGAGCGACGTCTTAAAGCCTTTTTCGTAAAGGTATTACGCAAACGCGGCGATCGGATCTTGACGTGCGAACAAACCTAGGACTCGTTTACAACGAACCATAGTCCGTGGACTCTTTTCTTACCTCACTAATGTGGGCTTACTTTTCAAACAAAATGAATTTATTTACAATGCTATTTTGCAACCGTTGATAAATGTTTATTACATTACACCGCCAAAATATTACATTTTGTGTATGGATCCTATCTGTTATGCCGGTGTAGGGCTATGGCGATGGTTGGAACTATATTATGACAGGTTATGTCATTTGGATCGCGTGAACCTTTTAAATGTCGGGTCTGTGGGGATGATAAATGCACAGCTAGGATTGGCGTGAAGGTTGGAACTATTGCTATGTTAACATATGCTTGTGAGGTGACTATGTGTTGTCTGAGATTACGGCGGTCACGGCGTCGTAGATGGGAGGCCTCACTCGACGTTTAACTTTAATATGTTATGAATCGTTACTATGAGATACGGACCATACACACCAAGAAAATGCTCGGCGAGCTATGTTTATGAACCGAATGATTTAGTAAGCACAAGGAATTTTTAACTAAAACCGCATGACTTACTCGATATTAGCGGTAATCTTATATCAAATGTTTTCGCATGAGTCCACTAAGTGCAATTTCTTGTACTTAGCCTGCATATTTTTTTAAATGTGCGGGTTGAGCTCGATGGTGATGATGGAGGATGTGTTGTGGAGTCGGTGTCCTCGATCGTTTATTTAGAATTTGGCTTTCCAACACATATCATCACATATGTATTGACACACTTTCATTGCTAAACTACGAACTTTTTTACATTACGTTTGTTTTGAACTATTGAGGTCCATCGGATCATGGTAAGTCTTTGGGTCTGATGGCCTAAACCTTTTGAATTATTGGGATGTTATCTTATGTCATGTTAAGCATGCTAGTTTTTAATCAATGTGTACCTCTATTTTAGTCATTTTGTCCTATAATACTAATCCTAGTATTAGTCGCCTCGATCCGGGTAGTTCGAATTGGGGTGGTAACAGTGGTGTCGAACAATGTTGCTCTTTGTAAACCCAAATTCCTTTTTATTCTAAGTCTAGGTCGAGTCACTGGACTTCTAGTAACCTACTGACTCCCCTCAACACTCCATCACATCGAGCTCAACCGGGAAAAAGGTAACTGCATTTCTTTCTCAAACTTATGAAATGGAAAATTTTTACATGATGAGCAAGTTGGAAGAGCTTATGAAAGATTTAGTTATTATGAAAATTTTGATGATGGAAATGAAAGTTGAGCAAGAAAAATTTCCAAAAAATTTTGAGTTGAACTAATGCAAGTACTCAAGTATTGATATGAAAGTACATGGTGGTGCTAGTTGAATGATCAACATGGGAGGAATGAATACATTTTGATATGTATATGAGTTGATATTGATTGTTATTTTGAAACCGTATTTCCAAATTCTCAAATAAGACTTTATTTCCAACTTTCAAAATTTTGTTTATGATGAGCGATATGTTATCGAGAGACGAACCTAGACTCTAAGGAGCATGCTCATGTATCGTGAAAGAACATAGAAGGATGAACTTCTTTTCCTTACGAGAACAAAAGAACAATAGGAAGAATGGAAGTGATGGTAGCCTCGAGCTCGAGCGACGAAGGCGAGTGAGAAGGACGAGCGAGGACGATCTCGACCTCAAGATGAGCGACATCGGCATTTCATCACCACGTCGACACGGTAACCATCGACATAGGCTATGATGTGGACATCAATTACGACTACATAATGTTCAACTTCAACATGAGGACGTGGATGTGGTAGATGTATTACGTCGACATACGTCTCGAATTTTATTTTGGCACGATCGCGCAAATTTCCTGCACTGTGCAGTAAATTTGTTTTAGTTAGATCTCTTTCGTTAGGACTCCGATTTATGCATGGTTTTCACCTACGTAATCCTAACGCACTGATCTTCATTTTTTATGAAGAAAAGAATCCCTAATTCTGTCTCCAGAATACGATAGAGTCTGTTGAAATCTAGTTCGAGTGTTTGGTATAAGACAAGGATCTCGTAGCATATATTAAGATGTTATTGGCCTATATGTATACGTTTGGGTAAGACTAAGAAGGTAAGTTGTGATATGTGTTGTACATTATGATGTTGCCTACCTTATAGATTGCTTGGTCCTCACCTAGTTGCTTCACGTTATGTTTAAGTTATCATTGTCTGCTTTTGAGATGACGATAGTTGACTTATGTTAGTTTTGATCGTGACAGATGGAGGGGATGAGATACATTGCTCGGAGAAGGATTGGATCGCACCCGACCCCCGAGGAGGTGATGAGCATTTATCGCTCCACCGGATGTGTCTTTGGAGAGGACATGGGCGAGTTCTGGCATACTATCTCCGCTTTGGAGGACGCCCGAGCCCACGGTGCTCTTGGCTATGATGGCATCGACGCGTCTCTAGCCATACTCCCTTGTGATTGGGAGGACTATGCCCGGAAGTATCGGGGATTACATCTACCGGGCGATGGGCGCCTATGACTTGGTGGGAGATTTGCCCAGTTCGTAAGTCACCCGACTTACATGTACAAATTCTGAGGCGACCGGAGGACCCTACCTCCTCCCGAGAGTACACTGGCGGGATGAGTCGCGAATGGCTATACGGAGGTTCCGAGGCAGATTGACCCGATCGTGCCTCCATTCCTTTTGACGAGGAAGGCTGCCCGCTTAGAGGCGGCACGCCCTAGAGCCTTGGGAGAGCACTGTTCCTCCCCACCGTTGGACACCCGTCGTCCACCGATACCACCTCCACCACCTATGGCCGCACCCGTACCGCCAGTCGAGCATTTTCGTCAGACGGCACGGATGAGAGTGATAGATGCATCGGATGGGTATAGTCCGATTCGCTATACTTACAGTCCGATCCGCCATGACTATGAGCTATATGGCGATGACGACTTTAACCCCATGCGAGACATACCGATGGTGGAAGGCGATGGGCGGGACCATCGAGGGACTACCCGCATGGACATTTCGGCGGCGGGGACGACTCAGAGGAAGAGGAAGATCCCGAGGAGGACGGACAGTGGGAGGACGCATGATGTAGACACCAGATGAAGCTTAAAGAGATTTTTTTTGTTGTGTTTAAGCTTCTGTTGTTTTCCTTTTTCTATGTTTGATTTTTGTGATGGATTTAGAAACTCTGACTTTTGGAAGGCCGTGTGGGCCGGGACTTATGTTTTCTGTATAACCTTTGGTATTGAACATCCTGCCTATGGCAGAAATTTTGGATATATATATATATATACATGACCCTGATAGGGCTTTTGCGGCAAATTATGTTTGTTAAGGGTGATATATTTTGTTTAGAATCGTTTTACGATAAGGCCATAATAGTGTTGGTGTATGTTGAGTTGTGGAAAGAATAAGTGTCTAATGATTACCTGTTTTCTATAGCAGCATGCCTCCGAGAAGAAATCCGGAGCAGGAACCCAGAGGTCGAGGTCGGGGAAGGCCGAGAGGAAGGGGTAGAATTCCTGAGCAAGAAGCTGAGGACATTCCCCAACCACCTCCTCCACCTCAACCCGATCGCAGGATCGAAGAACTGTTTCTAAGGCAGAACCCTCCTATCTTTAACGGGAAAGGCAACCCGAAGAAGCCGAGCAATGGGTTAGAGCCATTGAGCAGTTTTTACTTTCTTAAGATGCACGGCACGGAAAGGGCGTGGTGTGTTACTTTCGGTGATTGGACGGTGACTTCGGTGGGAGGCGGAAAGAAGACCTTTAATCTTGAGCAACCTGGAGGAGTTCTCATGGGAGGACTTGAGAGGAATCTGTATGAAAATACATCCCCAAAAGCTATAAGAGGAAAAAGGCGAAATTTTTCTGCTAAAGCAAAAAGATATCCGTGACCGACTATGATCGTGCTTTACGTGAGATGTCGAGATACGCACTGAGCAGTGGACACCGACTTGAAAATGTCGGAGAAGTTTAGGTCGGGGCCGAGGATGGAGATCTGAATGTCTCTTGCCACCATGGAGACCTAACTTACACTCAAGCTCTTGCGAACTTTAGATATTGAGGCGGCAATGTCCGAAGATAAGTCGATGTCGGCTCGGACACACAATACTTGGACGAGAGGAAAAGGAAATGGGAACCCAACCGGGAATAACAACCGCGGGAGCTATGGGGACGCAGGTCACAAGAGCCCGTGGCGAGGAAACGCGGCAAAGGGCGGGCTGGAAGAAGCGACTTATGCTCCACCGACAAGGGACCGAGGAGCAGTTCGAGGCACCTCCATGCCCTAGATGCCATAGAGCACACAAGGGGTGTGCACGGCAAACGTGGTGGTGTTACAAGTGCGAGGCGAAAGGCATTACGCCAATAATTGCCCGGTGTCACGTTTGGATATAAGGCGAACCAACCTTGCAATGCTCGACCATTGAGGGCTATCTGACTTCAACCCCACCCGCGCGGCAATTCCATTAACCTCAACAACTCCGGTGGCAACAACCCCAAAGAAGTGGTGCGGCAACCACAATGGCGGCGGCCACAACAACCCGCAAGCGATGGCGTACACCGCCTCAACAACAACAGGCGGCGGCCACGGCGACAACGCCAAAGAAGAACAACGGGCGAGGCAGCGGCCGTAGAACCAACAAGGACCAGCGCCCCGTCAGCCTCAGCCGGCTCAGGCTAGGGCCTACGCCCTGCATAGAAGGCAGAACGAACAAAACCAGGGAAACCTGGCAGGTATGGGAGTTCTCCTCAACCTACCTGTTATAGTATTGTTCGATACGGGTGCTTCGCATTCTTTTATTGCAAAATCATGCGTAGAAATGTTGGGCCTTAGGTCTGAAAAGTCAAGCCAGGATATGAGAATCTCATCGCCTATAGGAGGGATTATGACTGTTACACACTTTTGCTCGAACCTAGAGTTGACATTAGGATCACTTAAGGTTCTGGCTAACAATCTAAACATAATACCCATGGACGATGTAGACTTAATCCTAGGAATGGACTGGTTAGCTAAGAACCATTCCACGATTCTATGTAAGGAAAGGAAAATTTCGTTTCACTTTCACGGACAAGAAGCTACGCATTTCACCTGGATCGGCATGGGAGAAGAATCCCGATTGTATCAGCACTACAGGCAAGGAGGATGATGAACCAGAAAGGATGCCATGCATTCCTTGTTTATTTGAAAGAAGAGGATAAACCCGAAGCGCGGGTAGAAGACATTGAAGTTGTTCGGAAATTTTCGGACGTATTTCCCGAGAATCTACCAGGACTGCCTCCTGATAGACAACTAGAGTTTACCATCGACTTAGAGCCAGGATCAGCCCCAGTGTCGAAGACACCCTACAGAATGGCCCCAATGGAATTAGAAGAACTAAAAATCCAAATCCAAGAGCTTTTGGATCTAGGATTCATTAGGCCGAGTGTTTCACCTTGGGAGCGCTGCTTTATTTGTCAAGAAAAGGATGGTTCTTTGAGGATGTGCATCGATTATAGAGAACTAAATAAGATGACACTAAAGAACAAATACCCTTTACCGAAATTGATGACTGTTTGACCAATTGCGAGGCGGTGTATTCTCGAAAATTGATCTTAAGTCGATACCATCAGCGAAAATACGTTACGAGGATGTACCTAAGATCGCATTCCAACGAGATCTGACCACTATGAGTTCATAGTTATGCCATTCGGATTAACCAATGCACCACCGTATTCATGGACCTTATGAGCAGTATTTCATCCATTTTGGATAAATTTGTTTTGGTCTTCATAGATGATATCCTTATTTATTCAAAGAATGAAGAGGATCATAGAGAACATCTAAAACGGTTTTGCAAACCTTAAGAGATGAAAGACTCTTTGCTAAGTTTAGCAAATGTGAGTTTTGGTGAAGGAAGTTATGTTCCTTGGACACATCGTGTCTGCGAAGGTGTAAAAGTAGATCCGGCCAAAGTAGAGGCCGTGCGGAATGGAAATCACCAAAACTTCGTGACGAGATTAGAAGTTTCCTAGGATTAGCTGGTTACTATAGGAGATTCATCAAGGATTCTCCAAAATTGCAAGGCCAATAACCCGACTACTTGGAAGGAATCAAGTTCAATTGGACCGATGAATGCGAGGCGAGTTTCGGATACTCAAGGAAAAATTGACAAGTTCACGAGCTTCTAGCAGTCCCGAAGCGGACAAAGGGTATGTAGTCTATCTGAGCGCATCTAAGACTGGACTAGGTTGTGTTTTGATGCAAGAAGGAAAAGTGATAGATTATGCATCCGACAACTCGGACCGCATGAACCGAACTACCCAACCCATGACTTGGAATTAGCACCGTGGTTCATACCTTTGAAAATTTGGAGACACCATCTCTACGGAGTAAGGTGTGAGATCTTCACTGCACCATAATAGTCTGAAGTACTTATTTGAGCAAAGAGATCGAACATGAGGCGGAGAAGATGGCTTGAATTAGTGAAGATTCTGTTGTGGTATTAACTATCACCCGGCAAAGCGAATGTAGTAGGCGACGCCTTAAGTCGTGAAACCATACCAAGCTAGGATGTCTCTTTGTACAAGAGGAAAAACTCATTGAAGAGTTTGGAAGAATGAGGATTGAGCTGGTTGAACCACCCGAGATAATTGTGAGTGTCGCTACACTCACGCCGACATCGATCTAAGAAAAGGATTGTCGAAAGACAAGGATGGAGGAAAAGTTAGAAAAGATCGAACAAAGGGTAAGGTCGAAGGATTTAAGAATTTCAAGAGGCGTCGACAACGCCTTATTGTTTGAAGGTAGGATATCGTCACTGACGGCGAGCTTCAAAATGAAATCATGAGTGAGGCTCATGATACATCCTACACCGCCCACCCAGGTAGTACTAAGATGTACCAAGACCTGAAGGAAAGGTTTTGGTGGGAAGGCATGAAACGAGACATAGCTTCTTTCGTAGAACGTTGTCTTGTTTGCCAACAAGTGAAAGCACTACACCAACGTCCATACGAAAAGTTACAACCGTTGGAAATTCCTGAGTGGAAATGGGATGATATAACAATGGATTTCGTTACAAGCTTACCCAAGTCGAGAAGAGGAAACACAACCATATGGGTAATTGTGGATAAACTTACAAAAGTGCTCATTTTCTACCGATTCATAACACTTATGGATCGATAAATTGGCTCACCAGACGTTAAGGAAATTATCGACTACACGGAGTGCAAAATCTATTACCTCGATCGAGACTCCAAGTTCACATCCAGTTACGGATTAGCTTGCGAGAGAATTGGGTACTAAACTCAATTTCGATCTGACATTTCATCCACAAACCGATGGGCGATCGGAAAGAAACGATCAAACGCTAGAAGATATCTTAGAACAATAATATTGGATCGAGGTGCAAAATGGGAAGACATTTTACCTCGATTGAGTTTGCTACAACAATAGCTACCAAGCGACGATCGACATGGCCCCATCTGAAGCTCTGTATGGCAAAAGTGCAGATCACCGCTTTATTGGGATGAAGTCGGTGAGAGAAAAGTCATAGGGCACGATGCGGTGGGCGAGATGATCGAGATCGTCCGACAAATTAGTGAGAATCGAAGAGGCTCGAGATAGGCAAAAATCATCTGACGATGGCGTAGATCAGAACTACGATTTGAAGATGGAGACAAAGTGTTTCTTAAAGTCATCCATCAAAGGTTGTCGATTCGGACTAAAAGGAAGTTGAGACCCCGCTTTATAGGACCATATGAGATCTAGAGGATAGGTCCGATGAGCTTATAGGTTGGCTCTTCCGCCAAACCTAGGGAATGTGCATAATGTTTTTCACGTATCGCAATTACGAAAATCGTTCAAGATCCAAAGCACGTGATCCACCAAGACGACGTGATTCTCAAACCCGATATGAGCTACGAAGAGGAACCAATGAAATCCTCGACTATAAAGTCCAACAACTACGAGCAAGTCGATTCCGTTAGTCAAAGTCTTGTGGGGACACCACGGACGAGAAGAAGCCATGTGGGAGCTTGAGGCGATGAAAGAACGATACCCGATTTGTTTTATAGAGGTATGCAAATTTGGACGGAATTTCTTTTAAGGGGTGGAATGTAATATTCGAAAGAAGCGAGCGATATGATTACGGTAATTTAAACCCATGAATTAGGGTTTTGCCGTATATTATTATTTTTATGACATCGAATATTGTGATTTCGATTCAGTACTATATTAACGAATTCCTTCTTATATTCACTAAGGATTGTGAATTAAGGAATCGAAATATTACGAAATGATTCAATCGATATATTTTAACGTCGATCGCGTATCGAGCGTCATGCTTTATGGAAATTTACGAGTGTAAAGCTTGGAATTAATTTCCATCTTAATTCCTTTATTAAAAGGAATATATTTATAAAGTAAGTGCGAGCTTACTCGACTATTTTGAGATGAGTCGATTTTGAGCGTTTTGAGGCGTTTTGAGCGTCAGCGTCGAGGCGTTTTGAAAAATGAGTTTAATGCTCAGGAAATTATAATAATTAAATTCCTATTATTATTTTATATAATTACAGTATTAATAATTATTAAAATCAATTATATGCTATGAAAACTCGATAATTCCAATTAATGGAATTTGAAAACCCTAAGTTTATAAACTATGGTTTTTCACATGAAATGATACCATTAAATTATCATATGGTATCTAAACTATATTTTATGATATATATGAATATTATCAAGCATTAAAATCATTCTTGAATCATTAAAACTCGATAATACATATATATGGATTTCGAAACCCAATTTTCAAAATTAGGGTTTCATATGCATGAATTAATGCAATTATTTTATCCTATGCAATTATTTATTATCTAAATCATATATTATGATATGTATGAGTATATTTTGATCGAAAATAACATGAGTATCAATAATAGGTGTAATTTGTATTTTTATTCCTATTTTTCTAATTACTTTCGGTAATTTCGAACATGTACCATATGTTGGTTTTAATTATTTTAATGGCTTGTATTATATACCTATGACCTATACTATGATTAATACATTGAATTAATGTGTAAAAAAAAATTAAATCACCCAAACCCCCCCTAAATGCGCCGGCCACCTCTCTCACTCAACCATGATTACCACCTTCTTAACCCCCAATGCATGGAGAGCCTTTCCAACCTACACTAATCATCACCACACTCTCAGCCATTAATCCTCTTGTGTGTGTGTGTGTGTGCGCCGAAGAGAGAGAGAGGGATATACATGAGAGAAACACTTCATTCTCCCTCACAATACACCTCTCACTCACATTTCTCACTCTCTTCCTCTCCCATTCTCTGAAAATACCGAGAGCTTCCCCCTCTCCCTCTCAAAATTTTTCTTCTTCTCCCATCTCTATTTCGAAAACCTTGATACCATATAGTGTTGTTCTTGAGATCCTATACCATTTCAAGGTAAAACAAGGCACCATAACTTCGATTCTCTCATCCCTTGTTCAATGAAAATCGAGAGCATGCTTATGTATATATGTGTGTGTTTCGAATGCTATATACATATATTTTCGTATGTTTATTGCTCCTATGGATGAACTATGAATGAATGTTGTTCTTGATGTTTATATTGTGTAAAATGTGAGTATATATGTTAGAATAATCATATGGTATTGCTTATTAAATTTTAGAATAGATCTAGCATGTTTACATGTGTTTTCGAAACTTTGATCATATTTAAAATAATTTTCGAAAGCTTTATAAATTAATATGGTTATGACCGATTACTTCTTGATTATTTTGGTGATGGATTATTGTTTATTATCATGTTTGGAGTTCATAGGTATGATTTGAAAAATTTTAGAAAACCACAGGTATTTTATTAAAATACCATGAGCCATTTTAAAATGTACCATGGTGTATAATTTTATTTTAAGCTTGTGATGACATATTAATGCTTTAATGTATTGATTATGTATTGTATGATTTATTTAGAATTTTTGGAAACCATATGCTATAATTTTTGAAAGGACCGTGAGCTATATGGATTGAATGTTGGTGTATGATTTTTATTTTAATCATACAATGATATATTAATACTTTAGTATATTATTTATATGATATATGATTTTGTTTGATTTTTGAGAAATCATTTACCAATAAAAATCAAATAAGCCGTGAGCTTTGATGCTCTTAAGGTGATGATTTAATTGGTTTTGATTAATGTAATGATGTTATATTAGTATACTATAGTATATAAACATAGTGTATAATTGTTAGAACTTTTGGAAATCAAATACCTAATTTAAATCAAAAAAACCGAGAGCACTATGTGCATAAGGTGATGATTTAATTGGTTTTTGATGATTAAATGATGTTATATTGTTATACTATAGTGTATAAGCATAGTATATAATTGTTGGAATTTTTGAAAACCAATTACTACATTAAATCGAAAAAGCCGAGAGCTTACAAGCTCATATGGTGACGATTTAAATTGGTTTGGTTAATATTATGATGTTACAATGTTATAATATAATGTTTAATCATGTTATGATTTAATTAGAATTTTTGGGAATTATTTGGTAATTGTTTGGTATTTATTCGAAAATACCGTGAATATTATTTTATATTGGTGAATGAATGGATATAATGGACTATAGGTTATAATTGTGTTATATATTGATGTTGGGATATTATACTATGTGTATATCAATTTTGGGAATTTTTGGATAATTATTCCATATTATATGGAATTACCGAATTATATATATGTATATATACTAATAAATGACAAACAATATCATATGGATTTTATAAATTCATATTCTGGACCATAGTGTATAATAATACACTATATTAATTTAGAAAATTTTTCAAAAGTTATTTAGTATTTTTAAATTAATTATCGAGATTTTCGATAAATAATAAGGATTTTAAATCCTTTTTAATTCAGTTTATTAATAAAATATATGTCTAATTAATATTCTGGACATATTTGAATTTTATAAAATCTTATAAACATAGATTACTATGTTTGAGACAAACGTTAGGTTATTAACGTTTTAAAATCAAAATCGCATTTTATTTATAAAGAGGTTTATTAAATGCGAAATTATTTATAAGACCTTTGATTTACGTGACAAATCAAGAAAAGGGACTTTACGATTTTTAATCAATCGAAAATTGATTTATAAAATAAAATGATGCGAAATTACTATTTGAAAGTCAAAATTGTTGACTTTGTTGACGAGGTTGACTTCGTTGACTTTTAAAGTCAAGCGTGCGATTATCGTTCGATAAATACGCCATCTGGCGTAAGATGTACTAATTGAGTATAATACCTCATTAGTAATAAAGATTTCACAAATGAAATCCTTATATCGAAAACGTGCTCATCGTTAAAGCGTTTAAGCAGGAGCGTTAAGCGAAATAGTTGAGCGTATCTCGGGCGAGAACAATTCAATTGAATAACGTATTTGAAAGCATATTGAATTCATTGAGGAATTCGGTTTACATCGATATAAGATATCGAAGTTATCTTAACTTTGAAAGTCTCGAGAGACTTGAGCGACGTCTTAAAGCGCTTTTTCGAAAGGTGTGGGCCTTGACGCGTTGTGATTGGATCTTGACGTCTGAACAAACCTAGGACTCATTTTACAACGAACCATAGTCGGTGGGCTCCTTTTCTTACCTCGCTAATGTGGGTTTACTTTTCAAACAAAATGAATTTATTTACAATCTTTATTTTGCAACCGTTGATAAATGTTTATTACATTACACGCCAAAATATTACATTTTGTGTATGGATCCTTTTTGTTATGCGGGTAGGGCTGTGGCGATAGTTGGAACTATATTATGACGGGTTATGTCATTTGGGTCGCGCCCAACCTTTTAAATGTTGGGTCTGTGCGGATGATAAATGCACAGCTAGGATTGGCGTGAAGGTTGGAATTATTGCTATGTTAACATATGCTTGTGAGTATTTGTGTCTTTGTCGACGGATTACGGCGGTCACGGCATCGTAGATGGGAGGCCTCCTCTCGACGTTTAACTTTTATCTTGTTATGATTTGTTACTATGAGATACGGACCATACACGCGAAAATGCTCGGCCGAGCTATGTTCTGAACGAAAATGATTTAGTAAGCCTGAGGCATTTTAACTAAAACCTTTGTGACTTACTCGATATTGGCGGTAATAATCTTATATCAAATGTTTTCGGCATGAGTCCACTAAGTGCAATTTCTTGTACTTAGCCTGCATGTTGTTTTAAATGTGCGAGTTGAGCTCGATGGTGATGATGGAGGATGTGTTGAGGTCCGGTGTCCTTGTTGTTTATTTAGAATTTGGCTTTCGCCTGAATACATATCATCACATATGTATTCACACACTCATTGCTAAACTCTGAACTCTTTTACATTACGTTTCTATTTTGAACTATTGAGGTCCATCAGATCATGGTAAGTCTTTGGGTCTGATGGCCTAAACCTTTTGAATTATTGGGATGTTATCTTATGCCATGTTAAGCATGCTAGTTTATAATCAATGTGTACCTCTATTTTAGTCATTTTGTCCTATTATACTAATCCTAGTATTAGTCGCCCTCCAGTCCGGGTAGTTCGGAGTGGGGTCGTGACAAATAGACCACGGATTTTGGCAGCCCGTCGTCTATAACCGATTGAAAAACGGTTATAGACCACACGTTTCACCCTGCACGTGGTCTATCACAACATAGACAACTTTAGTATTAATGCATGTGGTCTATTACATGTGGTCTATAAGCTAAATTCTTGTAGTGTAGGAACATTCGTAGGAAGCATATTCTTTGTGATCCTTTTGGAGTTACTTATTTTGACCTAAAGACGTAACAGTAATAGGGAAAATTAGTAATCAACTGCCACAATTGTCGTAACTGAAATTGTTGGTTACATATATGATCTTCCATCTTGTCTGGATTAAAATTGGTTAATAGGAAGCAGGATAAACATACGTTGTGGGTATGATTAATGCATCCCTAGGGTTAGTCTTTCTATCTTATTATCTCTTTGAGTGTTTATTGCTTTAGTTTCTTTTTATGTTATTACCTTTTGCTTTGGATTTAATACTTGAAGCCCTAAAACCTTTTTAAACCAAATCTGTTCTTGGATAATGATGAATTGTTGTTGAGTTAGCTTCTGTGTTTTCATGTTACAATCCCTGTGGATACGATACTCGACTTACCTTTATACTTGCACGTTTTCGTGTTAGAAAAATTTCGAAAAATTATACCAAACCCTAGCTGTCACGCGCGCTGCGCGACCAAGCTCATGGCCGCTAGGCTGGCCGCGAACATCTGCGCAAGCATCTTCACGAGCTTCTGTGCGGGCACAAAATGGTTCCTCGCGACCACCCTCGCGACCGCGAGGCACCCCAGAATCGTTTTCGTGCGTATTTGAGTTGGGTGTGCGTTTTCTCTCCCTTGTTTTACCTTATAAGATCATATGTTAGTATTGGGGGAGGAATTTTACTAAGTTCAAGTTTGGGAGAGCTCTTAATATGGGTTGGCATTTGCTTTTTTTTTTAATGAGTTATGTCGCGTGCATCCGGCCACAAGCGCAAGGGCAAGGAAGTCGTTTCCACTTCACGCGACGAGCCACATGATGAGTTCCACCCCGAGACTTTTGGGGTGCGACTGCTGAATCCCTCGTCAAGGGACCGTTGGAGAAGATTGGTGCAGCTAAAGCACAGACACTCAAGATTCATGTGCATCGATACGTGCTAAGCAATGGGCATAGCCAACGACGTAACGTGGTTAGCCGAGAGGGCCGGTTTGTATCCTATTATCACAGCCAACTATCTGACATACCGGACCCTCACTCTGGAGTTTATTTCGACCATCCATGTCCACAAGACACAAGGTTCTCCAGACTACATCAGATTCCAAATGGACAACGAGCCCCGCCAGCTCTCAGTGGATGAATTAAACGCCATCATCGATGGGGCCCCCAAGGGTAATTACATCGGGGACATAGAGAACTCACCATAGAATATGTGGCTATTGATTGTGGACACTACAGCGGAGCAGACACCGCACTATGACGTCTCAAGGCTAAAGCAAGTTTGATACGGAATCCTGCGGTCCGCTACTTCCACCGTCTCATTACCTTCACCATACATGGCCGCAACAACGCCGGCACAGTCCTCTCCCAGGACATGAGTCTCTTGATTGGTGCTGCGACACAAAAAAAGATGCATGCCGGCATGTTCCTCGCACTGAGACTTCCGGATCAAGCGAGGTTTGGGGAGCGAAGATATGCATAGGGGGATTCGTTACCCCTATTGTCGATTTTTCTCAGGTGAGGATTCGCGAGAATCCTATCTCTCAGGATATTTTCCTGGACAAACCTTGTTTATCGTCTAGGCGTTCTGAAGAGCACCCACCCGTTACCTCTGGCTGCTATACGACAAGCACGGCCATTCCATATTTCGCCTACCACACACCGAGCTCACCAGTTTAAGCAGCTTTAGGCTACCGGAGTCCAATTGGAACTTGAGCTCGGTGTTCACAACGAATGGGCTCAGTGCTTAAATGCGCAAGGCGAGATAGAGGAAGGGCAGCAACACGAGGCAGCCGAGCAAGAGGTGGCACCCGAGACAGGCGGCACGTTGCATCCATAACCCGTTCAAGGCGATCCCGGGATTTATGAGCGATTGGATCGCATAGACGGTCGTCTCGACCGCATCGACAGGAGTATGACCTCCATGATGGCCCAACAGCAGGCCCTCCTCGCCCAACACCAAGCACATCAAGAACACCAACGTCAAATGATGGCGATGATGCAACGGTGGGATCAGTGGCGAGGATTCTACCCACCGTCGGAGTAGCGACATTTGCGGTAAGGTCTCTACAAACTACTCTTTTCTGCAAACCTTATTGCCTCCATTTCACCTTGTTTACAATAAGTTTTTTTTTGGGGGGGGGGGATTGGAAGAGTTTGTTTGGTTGAGAGTCCTTTTTATGTTTTGCTTTATCTTATTAAGTTTTTATATTTTGGGGCTTTTGTCGTGTCTTTTTGTTTTCGTTGTTGTGTCGGTCGATCAACGAGTTTAAGTGAAATGTGTTAATCCATGTGGCCAATGATGATAGACATTTTCTGAAAAATATGTTGATAGTGCTCATGATGTGTTAGAAAATGATGCATGGATAACTTGAGATTGCTTAGCTTGTTGTTTTTCACCATTTGCTAAAACCGTGAGACTTGAGCTTCACTGTATAAACATCTTATTACAGTTTCTTTTAATTGTGTGATATCGTGCATGTAATCATCTTCTAGAACTTGCCGTATTTTCTATGTCGAGGCTGCAATATGTGTTTCGAATATGGAAACGATAAAAGGCTATCTTTGTTAACCACATTTTTACCCATACACTAACCAAATGATATACACCGTTTGTCGCCTTCTTTGATCCTTTATTAGACTTTATTCTTCTGTTAACCGGATGATAGGAGGTGAGGATGGATATGAGAATCAAGGGGGGTAAATTTGTTTTGATGTTTTAAGTTGGGATAAAAGATGGAGAGTAAAAGAATGGTACCCGTGTGAAAAAGAATGGACCCTATAAGCTCTATTACAAAGCCAACAAAAATTTTGTGAAAAATGTGAGCATAAAGGGGTTTAGTTATCAAAGTGTAAGGTACCTGATGTGCATAAACGTTGATTTAACATGTTGGAAAGGAAAGGGGAAATGGACAAAGTCCATATAATTTGAATGTATGAATGGAGATACTTGAAGTTATTTTTGAGTCACTTAGCCATATATTATCCTACCTTAACCAATGTGCCTACATTATAACCTATGAAAAGACCTTTTTGATCCTAATTTGAACGCATTTGATGTGGTGGAGATATTAGAGAAACAGTAAGCCTATGATAAGATTTTGCATTGCATTGATCTTTGAGTGTATACACATCCTTAATATCCTTATGAGTTTGAGTATATCCTATATTTTACACACATGCCGTTGTGAGGGTTGAATTGAATGAGATTTTTGCTTTCAATAGTTGTACATTGTCGAGTTGACTAATGTCGTCATGTGCGCTAATGATTTTGAGCTTTGAAAGATTTCTAAGGCTTGTTATGGTAATCACATTTGCTGACGCTCGTTGATATTTCGTTGTATCTTTCTGTCTTTTTGTTTTGTTTTTATTTGAGGACAAACAATGCTTCAAGTTTGGGGGTTTGATAAACGTGCTTTTTACACGTTTATTGTTGATATTTTAAGACGAATTAGATCTATTAAGTGCTTTTATGTATTGGATCTTAATGCTTTTATCTATTTTTAGAAGATATTACTCTTGGGTTTCTCTTTGGTGTTGTGTAGGCTTATAGGTTGATAATCGAAGCATGAAACGAAGCACGAGCCAAAGGAGGAAGAAAACAGGGGCTAGCAGCCTTCCTAGCGACTGCTAGCCCAGTCGCGAGCCAAATACCACGTTTCACCTAGAACCTAACGACCGACCTCGCGACCGCAAGGCCGGCCGCTAGGAAAGATGCCACGACCGCGAGCCCTAATCGCGAGAGCCAAGGAAAGTCTCTGCCCGATTTCTAGCGACCATGGCTAGCGACCACGAGCCAGGTCGCAAAGCACACCTAGCGGCGCGAGTCCAGCCGCAAGTCGTCCGAAGGAGCGCGTGCCCAGATTCCTCACGACCGAGCTAACGACTGTGAGCTCGGCCGTGAAGTGAGGCGACTGGACCAAAAATTAGGGTTTCACCCTTTACCTATAAATAGGGCATTCTCCCCCACGCGCCTGTTGGATTTGTATACTGAAAGCAGTTTTGGTTGAGCTTGTATACAATGTTTCCTGTTACCACTATTACAATCTCTATCGATTTGATTACTTGATTGCATATATCATGTCCCTTATCTTATATATAAGTTAGACCATACGGTTTGTAGAAGATCACGAAAGTGCGTATGATTGGTCGAAGCTTAATGAGATATAAAAGAATCACATTGAGACAACTTGAGGATGAGTTGTCGGTATAGGCTGCGGTATAGATAAGAAGTGACTTGACTTGGTAGCTTATCTATCTTTGATGCGTCTCGGCGTATTGATGGATCACGGTGAGATGAGTTCTTCTATCGACCGTCGTGAAGAACCTAGATCTCGGTGACTTACGATGATCTAAACCTCGATAAGGTATTAGGTGAGTATGAGTTGCTGACCATCACTTTGACTTGTTATGGATGAGGGTTATATGATCTAACCCAATATTCTCCGCATCTTGGATGGTGGCGGTGCTTGTATGTCATGCTAGTTATACGTATCAGTCACCGTATCCGTTTAGGATGATGGCGTCCCTTAAGGAGCTCAAAGGTTTATTGTACTAAACCCTGCGGTTGAGTTAGCTCAAGTACAATAATAAGGTTGAGTGGTACTACTTAAGGAATTAAAGATATTAATTATTTTAAGCGGCGAGAATGCTCTAAATAATTAATGGACGTCGATATCTTAAATCTGGGGATTCGTAATGTCTAAGTGCAAGCCGACTCACCTTGGTAATGAAGGATAAGTCGACATTTATTCTCTAGTGGCATGAATGAATGTTTATAAATTAATTTATGTTACGGGTGAATATAAGATAATTAATTTATTTGAGGTCCATCTTTATTCCTTGCATTTGATCACTGGGCTGGCCCATCCAGGCCCGTTGCTTAGTGAAAATCGGCGCCCCTATATCTCTCTGGATAAGGATTTGATACTCTTTATCCTATAAGGATATTATTATATTTATGGGATATGCATAGATCCTTTCCTTATGGGATTATGGTAATGCATTATAAATATAAGGTAAGAGATAAAATCAAGGTTAATCTTTAATTAACCTAACATTATTTTCGTGAGCCTCCATAGTACTCTTGGGAGAGATTTTTGAAAATACTAGAGAGTAAGAAGGTGATTTTCTGTAGCATTCTCCATAGATTATCCTCACTCGATATTGGAGATTGGGCAGTCGGGATACAGTCCAGAAGATCAAAGCACGAGTCTTGATCCGTTCATCCCCGATAGATTCACAGGTAAACACGAGAAAACCTCTACGTGTTGCAAATAATTATATAGGTGCATGCTAGGAATATAATCAATGTATGGTGAATTAAACATCCAAGATAGATTCTCGGGAGAGGGCTAAACCTAGTTTTCCCAACAATTGGTATCAGAGCTTGGGATCAGTATCTTAGCTCTGTTGGATTAATTCACGTTTGATTATAATGTGCGCAATTAATTAATTGTGAATCTGTCGTTCATCGTGGCTCGTTTTATTTTTTTGTCGGTTTTTGTTTTTCATGGTTAGATTAGATTTTTCCCTGTATATCTTATACGTAAAGAAGAGCGAAGACAAAAGCACGAAGAGCGAGATGACGGAAGACACATAAATGACCCCAGGTGCGGGTGTGCGGGCGATGGCACGCTGTGTGCGTGCTCGGCGCTCATGACACACGCTAGGCGCCATGTCGTTTCTCGAAAATAAGCGAGGAGTCGGCATCGATAACACAGGCATGCGGGCGCGCGATTCTTCTTGAGACGCCTCGGCACGCCTCGGCCTGCCTTGCGTCGTCGGCGAGGCGTGGACGGCGCACTTCTCGATAGCGCGGGGTGCGGGCGCGCGCTTTGCGTGCGATGCCTCGGCACCGCTGGCGGCGGCGTGCGCGTTCGGCGGCGCTCGGAGTGGTTCGCGGTGCACTGCGCGACCGCGAGACAACGCAGCGCAGCGTCGTGGCGTGGGTGTAAGCGGTTCGGGCGCGGCTCGGCATGCGGCGTTCGTGAGCTCGCCAGCGATCGCAAGGTAGCCAGCGAGGCGATCGCAAAGCTCGGGCGGCAGTGCTTGCGAATCTCGTCGCGGCGCCTCGGCGGCCTCGGTATGGTCATCGCGCGTGAAACCTCAAGCCCGCACGAATTTCTCGGTGGGCTAGGCGTGTCGAGGATGGCGGCGGCGGTCTTGGTAGCGCATGGGTTGTGCCCTAGCGGCCCCGGCCCATCTTGGGCCAACCGGCCCAAACCCGCCAGAACCCGTTTTCGGCTGAACTGATTTTCGGCCCGAATCGGTTTGTGAATCCGGTCCGTGCACGTGCACGTGAGGCCTGTTTTTGAAGTTTATGAAGATCATGCTGCGATTCTATGTAATAGATTAGGCGGGAAAGTCGGGATCCACGAGTGGGCGCGATGAGCGTTTATTTTATTTTATCGTTCATAGCATGTCGTGGATGTTTAAATTATCTGAAGCATGCTATGTATGTTTAAATTCGTGAACAAACATATTATATGTTTTCGTGATTGGATCGCGCATAGTAAGCATGCTAGGTTTATCGCGTTTTCAAGCATATTTTAGAATTACTGCGAGCATGTTTTACATGTTGAGTTCTATAGAAAAGCATGCTAGGATTCCGTGATCTGCATGGATAAACCTTTTGAAACAAAAGACTAAGCAAGTAACCCGACATGTTAATTTTAAATTAAAATGTCAAGACCTCGATTTTTATCTCTAAACAAAGTGATACTCACCGTGAGTAAACATCCACACGCGTGGCTTGCTTGCCTTTGTCATCATAAGTTTGTTAGATGGGATTTCTAAATAAAACATTTTAATCTATTGAGAAGTGGGAGTTTCATGTGTATGGCGATCCACACGCGTGGCTTGCATATGCGATTTTCATAAGTTCTCTAGAGATAGATTTAAAGTGAGATAACAAAAGAATTTGGATTGGAAGTGGTATGGTCTGGTGAGTATGCGATTCTAAAATTCATTTTACTATTGTTATAATTGTGGTCATTTCTTAGACATCACCTCGAGTACAACTTCCATGAAGTCCCTTCTTGCGATATTGATGTGGTCTAGTAAGGTCCAATCATTAATTTCATTTGTCATAAGGATAAGTTGACATGGATTGAAATTAAGCGACTAAAAGGTATATTTTAGTGCAGTGGGGGTTCGTGTATAAACGTCCACACGCATGGCTTGCATGTGGAATTCCTTGGGCGATTGGAGGTTTCAATTAATATTGTTTTATCAAAGGTTACAATATTATTGCTACGAATTATGTGCGATCGTATGCTTATGTGTTTACATCATCTTTTCGGATATGTCTCTTACAGATTATCAATATGCTCGCACAAAATCCACTTATCCGGTCCGAATTTATCGAGTGGAAGCGAAACATGGAATATGTTCTTATCATTGAAGAACACATGTTTGTTCTCACTACTCCTAAACCCGATGCCCTTCTCGACACATCGACTAATGAACAACGAGTCAGCGGACTTTGGCATAAGTCGAACAACATGGCCAAATGCTATATGATGACTACTATGTCCAAAGGCTTGCATTGCTGACATCGATCGATGGTGAACACGGTGAAATATGGTCAAGTCTCGAGGTAAGTTTGGGCAATCGGATCGGACGATCCGCTTCCACACAATGAGAGAAATCTTGGCGTGTAAGATGGAAGAAGGAAGTTCGGTCCATGAACATGTCTCCCAAATGACTCGTCTCATTGATAGTCTTGATCGGTTGGGAGGAGGTATTGACGGCGAAGCAAGGTCGATATCATCCTCAACACACCGCCCAAGTCTTTGAGAATTTTCGCGTGAATGCGATCATGAGCAAGGCGAGTATACACTTAGTCGGTTGCTTAATGATCTCAAGTAAATTTCTCTTGTGTAACAAGAATGCGCGATTCATTTGATCTTGATCCTTGTGGATCGAAATTGAAACTAGACTAGATCTGCTGCTCTCCTAATAATATCCATAAATGACTTGTGTTTGGTAATAGATGAACATTTCCATATGTTAGTCAGTTGCTTAATGATCTCGTGGCTGCGGAAGGAGTTATGGGCAAAGGAGCACATGCACTTGCTAACACATATAGGGGCCCAAATTTTCCGTTGCAAAATGAAAAAAGAAAAAGGGGCACCAAAGGTGGTAGAGGCAAGGAAATAGTGGGAGTAATGGGAGCAGAACATGCACACCACCGAGGCAAAAAGAAGCGAAGGAGAGGGCAAGTGCTTGAGTCTTGGCAGGCGGGCATTGGAAGACCAAGTGCCCTATGCTCGAGGCTCAAGTCGCCATTTGCTTTAGTAATGGAAACATGTTTAGCGACTTGTTCTACCCATTCTTGGGTAGTAGACACGAGTCGGTCGATCATGTTTGTTACACCTGCGAGGGTTCCTACGGACAAGGAGCTGCATGATGGCGAGATAACGATCTCCATGGGCAACGCGGCAAAAGTCGAGGCCGTTGCAGTCGGAGATGTTTCTTTATGTTTTGATAGAACAATTTTAGTTTTAAAGGTCGTTTTATATGTGCGGGAGTTTCGTGAAACCTTATTTTTATTTCGAAACTTTTTATTCATGGATATTCAGTTATTTTTGATAGTGGTGTTTCTATCATAAGAAATGACGAAGTTATATGTGGTGGCACTTTATATAATTAAGCTTTATACTATTTACGCAAAACATAATACCTATAACTATGTTGCATCTTCTTCAAACCTTAAAAGAAAGTTTTCTTATGAAGATGACACCATATTTCTCGGCATCTTAGATTAGGCCACATCAATCTAAATAGGATCCAAAGGCGGCTAAGAATGGGCGTTGGGTGATCTCACGGTTACTCCGTTCGATGCGCAAATCTGTATAGAAGGTAAGATGTCGACCGGACCCTTCATGCGAAGGTTATAGAGCCAAAGAAGTATTGGAGCTAGTCCATTCGACTGTGTGGACCTATGTCCACACAAGTTCGTGGAGGTACAAGTATTTTATCACTTTCATTGTGATTACTCAGGTGCGGATACATATACCGCTTCACATGAAGTCTGAATGCTTTGAGAAATTCAAAGAGTTTAAGGCGTAAGTGGAGAAGAAGCTTGGTAAAAGTATCAAGTCACTGAGGTCTGATCGCGGTGGTGAATACCTCGATGTGAGTTTATGGACTATTTGGTGCGATGTGGGATTACCTCCCACCACTACACCGGCACACCACAACAAAATGGTGTGTCGAGGCGAAGAAATAGGACTCTTTTAGAAATGGTTAGATCAATGATGAGTTATGCAACATTGCCTATTTAGTTTACGGGGTATGCCTTAGAAGCGGCGACATACTTGCTAAATCTAGTACCATCCAAGTCGGTCGAAAAGACCCTTCGAGTTGTGGTTTGGTATGAGCCTAGTTTAAGCCACATAAGGATATGGGCGATCAACACATGTCTTTGAACAAGAAGGCTAACAAGTTGGGGGCTAGATCCGACGCAAGGCTATTTATTGGCTATCCTAGAGGATGAAAGGTGGTTTATTCTATAGTCTAAGGATCGGAAGGTCATTATTAGCACTAATGCCCGATTCTTAGAAGAGGATTATATGAAAATAATAAATCCAAAGTTGAAATCATTCTTGAGAATTAGAAGATGATCGTATTCCACCACCGATTAAGCGAAAGTGCGAGATGTGGTGTCAGTGGGAGGATCGACACGAGATACTTCAAGAAATTGAAGTAAGTCGAGTTCCACCGGAGATACCAACCGTCTGAGTGGTACCTACCAAACAAGTTGTGCAAGATGAGAACCACAAGTTCTGCACCCACCGTTGCCATTGTGCTGTGGCGCCTCGTCGTAGTGGGAGGTTGTTCGTCGACCCGAGCGATTTATGTTCGTGGGTGAATCTTGGTTTAGTCGAGAAGCGAGCGGCAATAATCGACCCATAGACATCTGAGGCGATACAAAACATTGATGCAAGATCATGGCACACCGCTATGGACTTAGAAATTGAGTCCATAACACTATGGATGTATATGAAAGACACCTCTACCGGATGGCAAGGAAGCCATAGGTAGTAAGTGGGTATACTGAGAAGAAGAGATTCGATGGAGAGGTTTGACTTTTAAAGCTAGGCTTATGGCGAAAGGGTACACTTTCAGTTGAGGGCATCGATTTCGATGAGACCTTTTCGCTGTGCAATGCTCAAGTCCATAAAATTCTTACGGCCATAGCACCCACTTGAACCTTGAGGTTTGGCAAATGGATGTGAAATCCGCTTTTCTAAGCGGTTACCTTGAGGAAGGTAGAGACATCTATATGCAAAGAACCCGAAGGTTATGTGGTGAAGGGTGAATAGCATCTAGTATGGAAGCTTAAGAAGTCCATTTATGGGCTTAAGCAAACCTCACGATCACGGAACTTACGCTTTGACGAGGTGGTAAAGTCCTATGGATTTACACGGTTGCCTAGCGAGAGTTGTGTGTATCGTTTAGATGTCAGCGGTGATGTGGTATTTCTTGCACTTTATGTAGATGACATTCTTCTAGTTGGCAACAATGTGAAGTTGTTATCGATCGTAAAGAGTTGGTTATCCGAAAAATGTTGGTACTAATCTTATGTTGAGCTTATCTCGGTATATAGTTATCAAAGAAACAGTTGATACTAATCTTATGACGTATATAGAACGAGAACTCTACAGTGAGACACGAATCTTAGAATGCTACTAGAGAATAGATTCCCAATAATATACGAGAAGCTATAGCATATGTGTACATGAGAACCGTGGATGACAACTAGAATAAGTTGTATAAAATTTTAAATTTTCTTCATAACCCAAATTCTGTCATTGAGTTTAACTCTATGACCTAGTTTTGATTGATATATCAATTGAATTCTCATTTTTAGAAGTTTGCAACCAGAAAATATTCATGAAGCGTTCCTTCGAAATCAAACCTCCATGTGGTGAGAAAGTATTTGTGTGGTGCAGCCACCCCATATGACCAAAGAAATCTCAGAAATTGTTATTCTGGTCTTCGGACCCTATCTCCCAATTATTAAGTTCAAAGAACATATTGTTTCAAAACCTCCAGAGTTGTCATCTTGAATTGTGGAACCATACCTTTCGTAAGTTGTTTGGATGAAATTTTCTTCAAATCTTTGAAACCAATAAGTATTATGTAGGTTGACGTATCTGGTCACCCAAAAGTTACAGATCAGTAAAGTGATAGACATCAAGATATGATGTAAAGAAGTTCTCGATGAGACGAGATACTATTTTTGTGATACACATAGGTGGATCGACATTTGATGGGCTTTCCCAATACTGATGACAGTAAAGTTATACCTCCACGTGAGTATATGATGACTAAGTTATGAACGAGATACTCTTTAGCAATTATTACTGGAATAGAAGTAAAGAAAAGTGTATGATATCCTTGGATTATACTCCTCTCTTATTACGTCATAATGAGAAAGAATACAACTTATCTGTAAGATAATTAAAACCTCGTCAGTAGGTTGGATGAGACTAAAGTTGGAAGTACATGAGATTCTTCTAAATGGATACATAAGAGATAACAGCATCCTCGTTAACGGATCATTCGTTACACCTCCGTCCTTACGATCATGCTTGAAGAAAGTTGTTTTCAAGAAAATTGAAACTTTAGTGAAATCACGGATAGTGAGGGTGGAAAGAGGAAGAATGGTTTTACTAAAACCGTTTTATGATGGGGTTGAATAAAGATGTTATAATTACAATAAGCATTATGCGAATGCTAATTACATCGTGTAATTCCAGAATGCCGCCTAGACGCGAGCTTGAGCAAGAAATTAGAGGAAAAGGTGGGAAAAGGGGCAGGGTCCCACAACCCGAAGAAGAAATACCACAACCACCCCCACCTCCACCTGATCGTAGGATCGAGGAGCTTTTCCTCTGGCAAAATCCGCCTACCTTTAACGGAAGAGGATGTCCTGATGAGGCAGAGCAATGGGTAAGAGCAATAGAAAGAATTTTCGATTTCCTTCGTTGTACGACACAAGAACGACTGTCTTGTGTTACTTTCCAACTCACCGGACCTGCCGACTTCTGGTGGGAAGCGAGAAGAAAGACATTAACACCATAACAATTGGACTTCTTCACTTGGGAAGATTTTAAGACGAAAATGTATGAGAAATACATTCTGAAGAGCTATAGGAAGAAAAGGAAATCGAATTATTCAATCTTAAGCAAGAGAATATGTCGATGGCGAGTACGATCGCCTCTTTTGTGATATGTCAAGGTGCGCTCGGACCAGTGAATCTTGACATGAAAATGTCGGAGAAATTTAGATCCGGTCTAAGGCGTGAGATAAGAATGTCTCTTGCCGGTCATGGAGACTTAACATATCTTGAAGCTCTTGGTGGGACTTTAAACATTGAAGCGATAATGCGGAGGATAAGCTTCTCCCCACTCGGTCATATAATGCCGATGACAAAGGCAAGAGAACACGGAAGGCAACCTTAGTAATTACAACCGAGAAATGTTGGGAGTTCTAACAACAAAATCCAGGACAAAGAAACATGGCGTCGCAAGGACACATAAGAATTCCTCTATGTCCAAAATGTCGTAGACCACAAAGAAGTGTATGTCGAGCAGGCAATACGGGTTGCTATAAATGTGGCGTAAAGGGACACTATGCGAATGAGTGCCCAGGAGTACACTCGGGAGGAATAGGGAAACCCAACTCACTAGGCCAAACCCAACCACTTAAGGCTATACAATATCAGCCCCAGTATCGGACACAGCGGCGACAACAAAGGCGGCCACAAGCAACACAAGCTAGAGCTTATGCCCTATACCAAGGACCGAACGAATAAAACTAAGGAAACCTAGAAGGTATGTGAAACTTCTCATCATACCTGTAATACTCTTGTTCAATACAAGTGCGTCATATCTTTCAACACAAGAGCATGCGTAGATAATAAAGCTTAAGTTTGAATAAGCAAATCAGAAAAATGAGGATCTTTTCAGAAGGAACTAAGACTGTCACGCTTATTGCTCGAACTTAGAATTGAACCTAGGATCACTTAAGGTTTAGTAAATGACTTGAACGTAATACCTATAGAAGATGTAGATACGACCTAAGAAAGGAATGATGAGTCGAAAATCATTCTACGATCATGTGCAAGAAAAGTAAAAGTGCGTACCATTTTCGGTCGAGGAACTACGAGTCTATGGAATCGGCATAGAAGAAAATTCGAATAATACCCACACTACCTCTAAAGAGAATGATGAATAAGGAAGAATGTCGACCATTCCTTGGTTATCTAACCAAAGGAGAGAAAGCGAGAGATAAAGATCAAGGATATGGAAATTATTTAAGAATTTCCAAGCGTTTTCCTAGCAATTTACCAAGAATTACCACGATAGGAAACTAGAGATTATCTATGAATCTAGAACCACTGATTAGCCCGTATCAAAACTACGTATAATGAATGGCTTCAAGGAAGTTGGAAGGACAAAGGGTAAATCTAAAATTATAGGATTTAAGTTTTATCGAACTTAGTGTATCACCTTGGGAAATACCGGCGTGATTACAAGGAGAAGAATGGTTGTTTAAGAATAGGTATTGATTATCAAGAATTAAACCAACTGATGCTTAAGAAAAATATACACCACCAAAGATAGACGATTGCTCGATCAGTTAAAAGAAGTGGGATTATCCTCGAGAATCGATCTTAAATAAGGATGTCATCAGCTGAAGGTACAAACTGACAATGTACCTTAAATGGCTTTCCAAACAAGTTATGGCTACTGTGAGTTTATAGTTATGTCGTTCGGAGTGACAAATGTACTAGCCATATTCATAGCCTCAAAAACCGAGTGTTCCACCCCTTACCTAGATAATTCGTCTTAGTTTTCATAAAAGATATCCTTATCCATACAAAGAGGAAGGAAGGACATAAGTAACACTGAGGATTGTCTTAAAAATCTTAAGAGCCGACTAATTTTTGCCAAGTCTAGTAAATGAGAAGTTTGGCTTAAAGAAATAATGTTCCTTGAACATATCGTGACATCAGAAGGAATTAAAGTAGAATTGGCTAAGGTTAAAAGCAGTGCAAGAATAGAACCACCCTTCTCACAACCTAGAACTAGCAACAGTAATACACGGATTAAGATTTGGAGATATCACCTCTAAGAAATGATGTGTGAAATTTTCACCCATTTATAAAAGTTTGAAATACTTCTTCGAACAAAGAGTTTTGAACATGGGGAAAAGAGATGTCTCTAATTAGTAAAAGACTACGACTATGGTATAAAATATCACCCAAGAAAGGCACACGTAGTAGCCGAGATCTTGAAATCGGGAAAGTCAATCCAAATAAGGATGACTCTTAGCAAGAAAAGAGAAACTCGCTAAAGAATTTAAGGCGAAAGAGCAAAAGAAGCACATGCTAATGTCATATTGTTTAAGGAAGGATACGTGTTCCCAACAATAATGAGCTAAGGAATGAAATCGTGAGTGAAGCTCATGATACTTCTTATACCACCCATCCAGGCAGTATTAATATGTATCAAGACTTATGAGAAAAGTTCGATAGCAAGAGTGGAAACAAGATATAGTCTCATTCGTCAAAAAGTAGAGGCAGTACGTTAACAAACTATGAGACAGTGATAGTCCTTGGAAATACCCTATGGGAATGGAATAACATCGTAATGAAGTTCGTAACAGATTATCAACGTCGAAAGCAATAACACTACTATATGAGTAGTAGTGGATCGACTCGGTTAAATGCATTCATTATTCGACCTGTTCAGATTACTTATGAATCTGATAAGCTAGATCAGTAAGACGTAAAAAGAAATCGTACGTTTACATAGAGTACCAAAATCTATCATAATTGATAGAGATTCCAAGTTCCAAATTTGGATTAGTTAAAGAAAGAATTGGAGATGAGATTGAACTAGAGCATAATTTTCGCTCATAGATGGACAATCGAAAGACAATACGAACGTTTTAAGATATGTTGAAAACATTAGTGACGAATCGACGTACAAATTTGAAACATATTTTTCCACTGATATAGCATCGCCTACGACAGTAGCTGTCGAGAAATGGTCAATATGGGCCATATGAAATATTATACGAAAGAAAGTGTCGATCACTTCTTTATTATGATGAGGAAGGTAAGAGCAAAGTTCCGGGGTCTAACACCCTGAGTGGAATGGTTGAGATTGTCTGTCAAAAACAGACAAATGATAACGAAGCTCATGAAAGCAACAGTCTTACGCAGATACACGTAAATAAAGTTTTCTTAGGGTCTCTCCATCGAGAGGAGTTAAAGTTGAGTAATATGCAAATTAGAATCGCGTTTTATAAGGCCTTATGGGGATCTTAGAAAGGATAGGCCCAGTAGCCTATAGATTGGTACCTCCACTAAATGTGGGGAAGGTACGTAATGTTTTCCATGTGTCGCAATTAAGAAAGCACGTGTGTTATCCAGAACACGTGAGTTATTATGATGATGAGATTCTTAATCCAGATATGGATTATGAGGAAAGACCTATGAAGATATTAAATCGGAAAGTATAACGGTTAAGAAACAAGTTTATACCGTTAGTGGAAGTCCAATAGAGAAACCATGCACAAGAGAAAGTCATATGGAAATATGAGAATGGGATGACGAGAAAAGTGTCCCGTGCTTTGAAGTATGCAAATTTTGGGACGAAATTTATTTTAAGGGGTAGGATGTAATATCCCACGGTTTAATGCTTAATTACGATAATTAAAATCGTAATTTAGAGATCAATCGATTATTAAAACTTAAATAGTCGATGCTCGACTTTGACTAAGCATAATGGATAAATTACGTGTGATATTCACTAATGCTTAGTGAATTAAGGAATATAGTTTCTAATATTCCTTCGAACGTATTGTTCTAACGTCGGTAAAATTCGACAGTTAAGACTTACAATGTTTTAAGCAATTAAACTTAGATTTCGAAATTCCCTATTAATATGGGAATAAATAAAGTTTCTACAACTTTATTTTGAACATTTTAGAGATGTTTTAACTTTGAGAATTTAGAGACGTTTCAAACGTCTACGTTTAGAGATGAGTTGAGAACTCAGTCAAATGATCATGGAATTATAAAATTTAAATTCCTATGATTATTTATGATATAAGACATTATTTATCATCAAAATAATGCTAGAGAATTAAGGAATAAAAAGTACCAAATGTAATGGGTTTCGAAAACCCTAATTTTTAAAATTAGGGTTTTGAGGTCTAAAATTATTCTAAATATTTTCCTATGATTTAAATCATCAATTAGGACTTATAATATGTCACATAACTATGTATTAGCTATTTAATACAAGAAAATAAAATACTTAGGATTATCCTAAGATTTTCGAAAATCTAGGGTTCTAAGTGAGAAATTAATTTTAATTCTTATCCAATTGAAGATGTATCATAATTATTATATTAATATGATATTATTAGGGATAAGATGAGTTGTCTAGCAACTTGCACAAGTGGGGAAGACACTTGTGAAAAGGACAAAATTTCATCCTTTTATAAGATTTTATGAACACAAATCATGCTTTAATTAATGTAAAGGATAAGATAAGGTTCCAACTTGGTATGAGGTGTAAAGTAGAGATGGTGTTCAAATTGAACAAGAAACCTAAGGTTGTCCACATGCAATGGCCGAAAATTAGGGTTTTTAAAGGTTGGAAAATAATTTTTCAAACCTTATAATAGAGACACATGTTATAGTTGAAATGTTTGACTTTTCAAAGGTGACTTTATTATATAATAATAATATAGTATATAATATGGAAAAAAAATTAAATTTTATCCTAAGCTATGTGATAGGACCGAAAACAATGAATATATGTACTAAAGTTGTAATTTCTTTATTTAATGATAACCATGATCCAATACATTAATTATGGGATAAGATATGATATCATTAAGGTAAGATATGATAAGGATAAAATTTTGTCTATTTGTGCAAGTGGGTGCCCAAGTGGTATGTTTATCATTTCATGCAATTAATGCCTACAACTTGATTAATTCTATAAATTGGGGAAGGGATCAAACACCCCTCCCATTTGGAATCCTAAAACTACCGAAAATTAGTGAGAAAAATAGAGGAGAGTTCTTCAATTTCAATCCAAACCATAGTTCAATAAACCTTCGCCGATTAAAATCAACACCGATTAAAATGTTAGATTTCTTACGAGCTTCGTATACATGCTAGAATTTTCGATTTTCATCCGTTAGAATTCATGATATAAACTTAGTTTGTTTATGATGATTTTCAAAATCATGCTCATATGCTAAAGTGTGTAGAAATCATGTTTATATGATGATATTGAGTATGTACTATAATTATATGAGAAAATTAAGCATGGTATTAAATTTTGGAAAAGGACCGAAAATATGTAACCATGAGATGTTGATGATTATGAATTTTAATTGTTGATTTGAGCATGGAATCATGATCTAGAATATTAATTATGCTTATATGAATTTATATAGAATTTTTGGAAAACTTTAGTACCTAAATTCGTGAATTACGAAAATTATAACATATGATATTATATTGAGATATGATCCATATTTAAGTGTTATCATATCATATTGATGATGTAGATTCATAATATATGGTTGTAGGAATTTATTGGAATTTATAAAATTATTTTGACTGGGTCAAAAATTTTGAAAGTGACTTAGGTAAATTTTATTAAATAGTTCATAATAAATAACAATTATGTTATAATAAGGATAGTTAAGGGTGATGAAGTGTTATGTGAATTTATTGAAATTTTTGAAAAAAGTTTAGTTGATTAATTAAGATGACCGAAAACTATACCTTATGTGTATTAGTATTATAAATTTATTTTATCAAGTATAATAGCATAAAATGTTCTAAAATAATGTTTTAGACATAGTATAATTTTATAGAAATTTTTGGAACAAGAATTGTACATTAAAATCGAAAATTACATAAGAAATTGAAAAAGTCAAAATGTTGACTTTGAGTTGACTAAAGTCGAAATGTTGACTAAATGTTGGTCAAAATTGTTGACCAAAACGTTGACCAAGGTCAAAGGGCACGTAATTCGATAATACGTGATCTATGTGACGTAGTATGTTTAGTAACAATGTAACTTACGTTACGTAAGTACATTAAAACGTACATTATGTACTAAAAAGATAGAATATCCCTTATATAATAAGAAAATTCGTAATCGACATCAATTGATTAGGAAACGTTAAAATAAGTCCGCGTTAGCCTTATTTGATGCATAGAACGTTATAGACTATGTTCGTCTCTATCGAACGTGACCAATATACTAAAATAATTCTTACGTTAAGGTGATATGTGGACTTGAGCATTCGACGTAGAAAGGAAACCGTAGTAGAAAGACCTTCATTATCACGAGGTGGGCTTTACTCGAAAACCCTTTTATTCTGATGCTTTCTTTGAAATGAAAAGTATTTATTTACAACGTTTTCGGTGAGAAATGATATGATTACACCCCCAAAGTATTTATGTTTTATGTATGGATCCTATCGTGTTGTTGGGCAAGCCAACTATGAAAGTATATAATTTGTTGGTGCATGGTGACTTGATCGTTGGGTAGCTCCCCGATGATGAGAAAATCGATATCGGACCCTATGTCGGATCAAAATTCACAGCTAGGGTTACGTGCATGAGTAAGGTGACTGTGTGCCGAAAGGACAATTCTCGGCCGGTCACTGCGCCCGTAGGATGTGGCCACCTCTACGGTGCGAGATGAGTTATGAGATGATGATGTGTATATGAGATATGTGAATGATATGGATCATACAAAGAGAAAATGCTCGGCCGAGCGATGTTTTGAGAAATGAGAAAATGTTTTAGTAAGCACAAGGCATTTTCAATTAAAACCATTAATGTCTTACTTATAGGGCGATGTAATTTAAAGAAAATGTTTTGTGATAAGTCCACTTGGGTGCATTATTTGTACTCGACCGCATGTTTGTTTTTAAATGTGCAGGTTGAGCTGATGGATGGAATGGAGTAGTGTTGAGCAGCCAGGTCTTTTGTCGCTAATAGTTAAACCTTGGATACGCATCGTCATATGTGTATTCCACATGTTTTCCGCTGTTAAATTATGAAGTCATATGTATGTTATGTTTTATCAAACCTCAAACACTTGAAACTCTAGAAATATTCTCAATATATGTCACACCGTTCAATATTCCATGTCATTTTTCATTGCTTAATTCCGTTATTAGTAACAGTCCCTGCTAATCCGTACTTTGGGTTGGCGGGCTGTTACAAGAATCTATCATGTTTGATAGAGATTCCAAGCTCCAAATTTGAATTAGTTAATGAAAGAATTGGAGACGAAATTGAACTAGAGCATAATTTTCGCTCATAGATGGACAAGTCAAAAGACAATACGAACGTTTTAAGATATGTTAAGGACATTAGTGTCGAATCGATATGCGAGTTGGAAACATGTTTTTCCACTGATGTAGCATCGCCTACGACAATAGCTGTCGAGAAATGGTCAATATGGGCCATATGAGATATTGTACGAAAGAAAATGTCGATCACTTCTTTATTATGATGAGGTAGGTAAGAGGAAAGTTCCAGAGTCTAACATTCTGAGTAAAATGATTGAGATTGTCTGTCAGAAACAGATAAACGATAATGAAGCTCATGAGAGCAACAGTCTTACGCAGATACGCGTAAATAAAGTTGACTTAAGGTCTCTCCATCGAGAGGAGTTAAAGTTGAGTAAAATGCAAGTTATATATCACGTTTTATGAGGCCTTATGGGGATCTTAGAAAGGATAAGCCAGTAGCCTATAAATTGGTACTTTCCACCAGGTATGGGGAATGTACGTAATGTTTTCCATGTATCGCAATTAAGAAAGCACGTGTGTTATCCAAAACACGTTAGTTATTATGATGATAATGTTCTTAATCCAGATATGGATTATGAGGAAGGACCTATGACGATGTCAAATCGTAAAGTATAACGGTTAAGAAACAAGTTTATACCAATAGTGGAAGTCCAATGGAGAAACCATGGACAAGAGAAAGTCATGTAAAAACATGAGAATGAGATGACGAGAAAAGTGTCCCATTCTTTTAGATATGCAAATTTCGGGACGAAATTTATTTTAAGAGGGGTAGGATGTAATATCCCGCAGTTTTAATACCTAATTACGATAATTAAAATCGTAATTTAGAGTTTAAGCCTCGATAATTTAGAGTTTAAGCCTCGATAATTAAAATCGTAATTTAGAGTTTAGAGTTTAAGCCTCGATACATGTTTTCCATGTATCGCAATTAAGAAAGCACGTGTGTTATCAAAACACGTTAGTTATTATGATGATAATGTTCTTAATCCGGATATGGATTATGAGGAAGGACCTATGTGATGTCAAATCGTAAAATATAGCGGTTAAAAACAAGTTTATACCAATAGTGGAAGTCGATGGAGAAACCATGGACAAGAGAAAGTCGTGTGAAAACATGAGAATGAGATAGCGAGAATAGTGTCCCATTCTTTTAGATATGCAAATTTGGACTAAATTTATTTTAAGAGGGTAGGATGTAATATCCGTGGTTTAATACCTAATTACGATAATTAAAATCGTAATTTAGAGTTTAAACCTCGATAATTAAAATCTTAATTAGTCGATGCTCGACTTTGACTAAGCATAATTGATAATTTCGATGTGATATTCATCGGCGGTTAGTGAATTAAGGAATATAGTTTACGATATTCCTTGAGCGTATTGTTCTAACGTCGGTTAAATTCGACGATTAAATCTTCTGATATTTTAAGCATTTAAGCTTAGAATTCGAAATTCCTTATTATTATGGGAATAAATAAAGTTGTTGCAACTTTATTTTGGACATTTTAGAGATGATTTAATTATGAGAATTTAGAGACGTTTCAAACGTCTACATTTAGAGATAATTCGATAACTTGACCAAATGGTCATGGAATTATAAAATTCAAATTCCTACGATTATTTTATGAGATAAGAGCATTATTATCATCAAAATAATGCTATAGAATTAAGGGAATAAAATGTACCAAATTCTAAGAATTTCGAAAACCCTAATTTTTAAATTTAGGGTTTTGTGATCTAAATTTTGTTCTAAATATTTTTCTATGATTAAATTCATCATCTATGATTATAATGTGTCTCATAACCATGTGTTAGCTATTTATTACATGAAAATAAAATGTGCAGTGCATGAAACCCTAATTTTCGAAATCTTGCTATTGTAGTATTAATTAATTTTAAATTGCTAACCAATTATGGTCCTATGATAATTTTTATATTAATATGATATTATTAAGGATAATATGTGGTATTATATCAAGTTGCACAAGTGAGAGCACACTTGTGCTATGTTGGACGAAAATGATGTGCACAATGTGACAAAATTTAATCAATTTCTATGCTACAATTAATGAGATGGTATGAGTTGTATCTTATCCTATATTAGGTGTAAATTAAGACTTAGTTATCAATTTGATCAAGTAATTAGCCTACTTGTCTCCTTATGGCCGAAAATATCATCATTTTATGTGATTAAAATTTGTTTCACACTATATTTTGAATTGTGTGAAGATAAGATAAGATCTTATCATGTATTAGGTGTAAAGTAGTAGTAGTTAGCAAGTGGAACAAGTAATTTAAGGGTCTTGGACTATAGGGGCCTAAATGTTGGAAGAAAAGGGTTGAAATTTTTAATTTCATACTATATAATAAGGACACATGTATAGTTGAAATAATTGACTTTTCAAACATAGCTTTATAACATAATAATAATATAGTATAAGATAAGAAAAAAAATTATAATTTAATCCTAAGGTATTGAAATAGGCGACACACACACATGTAGCCTACTATGTGATAATTCTTTTAATTCTTGATAAGTATGATTCAATGCATTTAATTAAAGGATAAGATGACCTAATGATGAGTTGTAGGATAAGATAAATTCATCCAATTTGTACATAGGGAGGGCCGAAATTTTTGACAAGAATTAACAAGTGGATAGTTGATATTTTAGTGTAATAATTAACATACTACTTGCACAAGTCTATAAATATAAGATCAAGCCTTCATCTCTCCATTTTGCACCCTTAGCACCGAAACCTTGTGAGAAAAAAAGGAGAGAGTTCATCCAAGTTTGATCCCAAAACTTAGATCAAATAAACCTCTGCCGATTAAATCGACTCCGATTAAAAGGTTAGAAATCTTACGAGCTTAGATTACATGCTTGAATTTTCGATTTTCATCCGTTAGAGTTCATGTTATAAGCTTAGTTCATATGTGTAATTTTCAAAAATTATGGAACTTATGCTAAGATGTTAGATATTGTATTTATATGATGTAATTGAGCATGTATTATAATTATATCACAAAATTAAGTATGCTATTAAATTCTATATGTGGACATAAAACTTGAGGATGTGATATGTTGATGATTATGATTTTTAATTGTTGATTTGAGCATGAAATCATGATCTAGGGTATTAATTATGCTTGTATGATTTTATGTAGAATTTTTGGAAAACTTTAGTACATAAGTATATGATTTTCGAAAATATTAGTACATGATATTATGTTGAGATATAATCCATGTTTGAGTGTTATCATAGCATATTGACAGTGTAGATTCATAATATAGTGTTGTATGAATTTATTGTATTTGTTAAAAATTATTTTGACCTAAGTCAAAATTTTCGAAACATGACTTAGGAGATTTTTATTAAATAGTTCACAATAAATAAAAATTATGTCATAGCTAGGATGTTTATAGATAATTATGTGTTATGTGAATTTATTGGAATTTTTGAAAAATGTTTGCTTAGTTAAATTAAGATTTTCGAAAATCATGTAATATAATACTAAGGTGTATAATTTTTCTTTGACCTAAGTAATTACATATTATTGATCCTTTAATGAAATAGTGTGACATATGAATTTATAAGAATATTTGCAGAAGTCTAGGTAATTGTTTAATGATGACCGAAAATCATATGTTATGTGTATTAATGTTATAAATTTATTTTATCATGGATAATTGCATAATATGATCTAAAATAATGTTTTAAACATAGTATGATTTTATGAGAATTTTTAGAACAAGAATTGAACATAAAATAACAAAATTTCATAGATAGTATTAAAAAGTCAAAATGTTGACTTTAGTCAATATTGTTGACTAAATGTTGACCCAAAAATGTTGACCAAGGTCAAAATGCACGAAATTCGATAATACGTGATCAATGTGACGTAGTACGTTTAGTAACAATGTAACTTACGTTACGTAAGTACATTAAAACGTACATTATATGCTAAAGAGATGGAATATCTCTTATATGATGAATGATTTCATAATCAACAGCATTTTGATTAGGGAACGTCAAAATAAGTTCGAAGTTAGCCTTATTTGATATATAGGACGTTATAGACGATGTTCGTCTCCATCGAAACGTGACCAATATACTAAAATAGTTCTTACGTTAAGGTGGGACGTGGACTTGAGCATTCGACCTAGAAAGGAAATCGTTGAGAAGCATACTTGTACGAGGTGGGCTTTACTCGAAAACCCTTTTATTTACGATGTTTTCTTTGAAATGAAAAGTATTTATTTACAACGCTTTCAGTTGAGAAATGATATGATTACCTGCCCAAAGTGTTTATGTTTTATGTATGAATCCTATCATGTTGTTGGGCAAGCCAACTAAGAATGTATATGAGCTGTTGGTTCGCCAACTGACTTCAGTTGCTGGGTCGCTCCCACACTGATGAGAAAATCGATATCGGACCCTATGTCAGATGCAGAATTCCTGGCTAGGGTTACGTGCACAAGTAAGGTGACTGGGTGCCGAAAGGACAATTCTCGGTCGGTCACTGCGCCCATTGAAGGTGGCCACCTTCTTCGGTGCGAGATGAGTTATATGATGATGATGTTTATATGAGATATGTGAATGATATGGATCATACAAAGAGAAAATGCTCGGCCGAGCGATGTTTTGAGAAATGAGAAAATGTTTTAGTAAGCACGAGCATTTCAAATAAAACCTCGTGTGTTACTTACGGGGCAGTGTAATTTAAACAAAAAGTTTTGGCAATGAGTCCACTGGTTGCATTATTTGTACTCAGCCCTGCATGTTTGTTTTTAAATGTGCAGGTTGAGCTGATGAATGGGATGGAGCAGTGTTGAGCAGTCGGGTCTTTTGTCGCTGATAGTTACACCTTGGATACATATCGTCATATGTGTATTCCACATGTTTTCCGCTGCTAGATTATGAAGTCATATGTATGTTATGTTTTGTCAAACCTCAAACACTAGAAGCTTTAGAAATATTCTCAAAATATATCACACCGTTCAGTGTTCCATGTCATTATTCGTTATTTAAATCCGTTTAAATTAACATTCCCTGCTAATCCGTACTTTGGGTTGGCGGGCTGTTACAGGGTGTGTCATCCTCCATTTTATACCTTTTTGTTTGGATTTGAGTATGCTTTATCGTCTAGTATACGAGTAGAGTTGAGTGAGCATGATTTGATTGGGTATGCACGTCCGAACTTATTTCGAGTAATTCTTATTGATGCGTGACTTGGCTTGATAATTGTTGATGATTGATCTAGCTATGGGGCACGAAGAAGTAAATTGTGATGAAATGATATGTGTGGTTGATTGTCGTTGCTATTTATATGGTCCCCTTCCGTGTCTTGTCTCGAAAAAAATTTATGAAAAAGTTGTTATAAAAATAAAAACAAAAATAAAAGAGTTGGAATAAGTTGTTGGTGGATTGAATAAGTGACCTTAAGGTTGGAATAAGGTGCTCTACTCCTCTCGCTCCATGTTGCTTCTCGAATGGAAACCTAAAAGTGTTGAGTATGGAAAACCACATTAGGATACTCGGGTTTTCAACTCGAAGGTTTGACTTAATGAATATTATCGTATAATCCTCCTGTCATCATATCTGGTATTGAAAGTTGTGTGTTACGTTGAAAATGAGATGTGTTATGCAATGATCTATATGAGTTAGCTATTCGATTATTAAATGCATATAGAACTGGTTTGTGATTTGCTTGGATTAAGCCGCATGCTCTATCAATTGTTAATTCATTATCATGCTAAAAAGTGTATTGGTTTAAAAATTCTAGGAAAACATGAAGTCGTGGATGATCCACTTGAATATGTGTTTTCTCGATTTCTTTTCTTGTGTCGTGGTGATAATGCTTGCTTGAGGACAAGCAAAGGTTTAAGTGTGGAGGAGTTGTTTAGTATGATTTTGTGCTTATTCTTTATATTTTTATGCATACTGTTTCCCATTGTTTGTCCTATATATGCCGTTGTTTTGATTAGTATTTATATTTTTATGCATGTTGTTTCGATGTTTTGTAGAAAACGACGTTAACTAGGATGAAATGGATATAACAAGCATAGATGTAAAAACTTTACATAGTCAAAGAGCATCTCGATAGGATTCCATAGGCACAAACGGATCGTAATTCGGAGTTCGGACGAGAGAGAACGGAGTGAAACAGCAAAGTCGCACACGCACGTGCGAGAGCGCATCCGGCGTTGCGCGACGTCCGACGCTGCACGCCCCAGCGCACGTTCAGTGCCTCCCTGCGCGCGTTCAGCTTCTCATCCGGTGCTACGCCGCCGCGTGACGCTGCCACTCAGCGCCACACCGCGTGACGTTGCCGAGTCAATCCGATGCTGGGCGATCCGCAGCGCCCGCTCACGCTTCCCAGCACGCGTTCCATCCCGCATCGCACGTCTCGCTCTCATCTCCGGCGTGCTCCCCAGCACCCTCCTTACGCCAGCAATGCGTACCACGCCAGTTCCCACGTTCCAGCCCGCACACTCCGCCCGGCGCTGGATTTGGCCATCTCGCCCCACGCGTCCGGTGCTCCGCTTCCGTCCGGTGTTGGGCTCCTCTCACTGTTCATTCCAGAGAGCGCTCACGTCCAGCACCTTGCTCCGTCCGACGCTGAGGTGCTCTCTCTGACCTTTCCAGAGAGCGCTCGCGTCCGGTGCTGTGCGTAATTTTTGGGCCCAAATTCGACTATTTTCGTGAGCTTTTTCGAGGGTTATATAAATTAGAATTCAGCCGCGATGCCAAATATACTCTCAGAATCTCAACACGCATTTTTCTTCTTTTCTTTCTCTTTTCTTTTCCTTTTCTTTTCTATTTAATTATTATGCATTTGGATTAAACGATTCTGGATTTTTGGAAGACGAATTTATCTATGAATGGTTCGTAAGTTTTTCTCGTTTTAATATATCTATGTAATTGTTATGAGGATAATTTCTAGCATGAGATGAATTATCGATTTGTTAAGAAATAAATGTTGGATTGTACTTGTCTTGAATCTTGATTGATTGTGTTGATGATTTGCAATTTTCTTATCCATATAAATTGTTTATTTCATGATCTTTATACATGGTGTTCGAGAGAATAGTGTAGGTTGATTATGTGCTTATGTTTGATTATGAAGTAATGCGAGAGCATATTTATGTTAAATATAAGTTTGACAATAAATGTGATCAAGAGATTGATTTATTGTTGAATAATTAATATATGTGGATAGGGCTTTTTTTATAGTATGCATTTTTAGTTAAATATCCTTCGTAGTTGATGACGGTTTGATTGAGAGATTCCCCGCCATTATGTTCGAGTCTAACATTGACGTGGTCGAGAGATTAGTTATTGTTGAACGTTTGGCGAGAGGCGTGGGTGTTTTATGTATTGTGTACCGGTCTTTGGCTTATTAATAGCGAAGATAGATTTTAACCCTAGAACACCGTCTATAATTCCATGTATCTACTAATTCCTCTTGTTTTCCAAGTGCATCATTTTTATCTGCTTTATTTTATTTCCTGCTTTCGTCCTTTTCGTGACAGCCCCCATTATTTTAGGACGTTTGTATTTCTTTTCTATTTTTGTGTGTGACATAAAATCGTAGCCCTGTTAAGCCTTCATCGAGAGATTCGACTTGGGTCGACCTTACAGCTCTATAAGGATCTTGTACTATTGCGAGCGACTTAAAAGAACAATTTGGTGAGAACAGTGCCCCAGGATGGGAGAGCATAACTTCTAAGGCGAAGCCGAAGCTTATGCTATGCAAGGATTTCAACCCCGACAGCAGTTCAAGCCTAATCAGCAACAGTTTAACGTGGGATGAAGGAATCAGAATCAAGGGCAGAGTTCAAATCAAAATGCCCCATACCGAAGACCTCCACAGCAGCAGCAGTTTCAACAACAGAGGCATTATACACAGCAGCATCAGTCCCCACAACAACAATTCCCACAACAACAGCAGTATCAACGAGTACCTCCACCACCACCTCAGAGGCCATCTTAGAAGGATATGTTTGCCTAAAGAATGGATACTCAAAACTCCACAATTAAGCATTTAGAGACGTAAATGTGACAAATTTGCTAGCAAGCTTAATGAGTTGTTGCAGCAAGGTGCAGTGGGAAAGCTTCCAAGCCAACCCCATCAGGCTCATGCGGTCACTGTTCTAAGGAGTGGTTGGATTGTTGAGGATAAGGTAAGAGAGATATCAGGCAAGCAGTTGCAGTCACATAAGGTGAAAAAGGAGAAAAAGACTGAGGCGAGACTACATATGGCAGCAAATCCTTACATTCAACCGATACCCTTCCTATACCTGTTGAAGAAAGAGAAGCTGGACTAATGCAATGAGATCTGAAAACTCCTGTCCAAGGTGATGTTAATTTGCCTATGTTGGATGATCAGAAATGTTCTGGCCTACGTCAAGTTCTTGAAAGAGCTAGCCTCAAAGAAGAGAAGGTTTGGAGAGTACGAGAAAGTCGTGGTCTCCGGCGATAATTCCATCTTCTGACACAGTTGCCTCCCAAGCTCCGGGATCCAGGTAGTTTTATTATCAAAATTGCTTTGGGTAATGGTAAGGAAGCTTCTAGCATGCTTGATTTGGGGGCCGTGATTAATCTTATGACTTATTCAATTTTTAAAAAATTAGAATTAGGTAAACTTAAACCCACTCGGATGTGTCACGGTTAGCTGATAGGTCCGTGAGATATCTCAAGAGTATTATTGAGGATATATTAGTAAAGGTGGGTGGGTTGAAGTACCTATTGACTTCGTTGTTTTGGATATTAGTGATGTTAGAGAAGATGCGGAGGAACACACACTGTTAATGGGGAGGCCATTCATGGCCACAACCAACACACTTATAGACGTTAAGAGTGGCACATTAAAAATGACTTTACTTGGGGAATTTGTGTCTTTCTGTGTACGTGATAGTGTGATGTTTCCCTCTGCATATTTTGTTGATGATCGTGCCTCAATAGATACTATTGATCCCTTAGCCGAGAATGTGTTATTACGGGATGAGAATGCCCATATTTACAAGGGTAAAGTGAAATGGATTCATGATTGGCAGATAGTTCGCAAGGATTTAAAGCCAGGAATGAAGGTTTTACTTTTACAGTCTCGTTTGAAACTTTTCCCTAGAAAGCTCAACTTCAGGTGGAGTGGTCCTTACATCATTGAGAATATGTTTCCTTACGAAGCAGTTTTACTACACGATCCTAACACCAATGGATCATTTATTGTGAATGGACAATGAGTGAAACCTTACTTTGATCGAGAGATTTGGAAGAAGTGGGGAATGTCTTGCTCATTGATCCTATCTATCTCTGATTTGACTACATCATGCTCACGACGTTAATTTGAGTACTACGTGAGAGTTTACCCACGAATTTCTCTGATCTTTTCTTTCTCTTTTTTGCTTGGTTCTTTGATCTCTTTGGTCTATCTTTTTGTCTTTGTTTTTATTTTGTATAGAAGTTGGACGAAAAGTATTGTGTATTGTCATTAGCAGTGAGGTGAAGCCGTGATACTCCGGCGCTGTAGCGCATGCTCACATCCCAGCCCTATTTCTACCATCTATTTTCGGGAAGTCTCATTTTCTATTGACTATCTTGTGTTATTAACGTTTTGAGCACTGGGGACAGTGCTCGAATTTAGTGTGGGAGGAGAATATTTGGTTTTGTGTCGTGTCTTATCTATTTGCATGATTGGTGATGTGCTTTTGTTATTATTTTGAACTCTTGGAATCAAGTTTTTGTCTATGCGAGTAAGTCAGGATTTTGATTTGTGCAACTGAACTCTGTGGTATTGGTCAAACTTTGATGTAATTCCGTTTCTCCTGGTGATATGTGATTGAAGTTTAATGTGAATTGACGAGATTGTGTGGATTGATCTTAAATTAAAGGTTATTGACGTGATTTGTCCGGCTAATGCTAGGGGTACTTTTAACATTGTCGTTTTCTATATACTTGTTTCCCAAAAAAAGAAAAAAAAGGAGAATGCAAACTCCAATTATTTGTTGCGATTGTTGAAATGAAGGATGAGACTCTACCCCTCTCTCTCGTAAATCGAGAAATAGGCATGAGAAACCACGATGGGATACTCGAGTTAATCGAGAATTCACCTTTTGAACATTATTTCCATATCTGTTAAAACTTTCTTTATTTCTTCAAAAGGAACTTGTTGCTAAAGGTGACCACTTTAGTTAATTCACCTTTAGCGGAGAGTTGGATCTGAGCAAAAATCACATTCTTGTTTATTTGACATCCCTTACAATCTTAGATTTGTTTCACGTTAACTTTGAATATGTATTCACCAAGTCTGGGGAGGAAACAAAAGGGTTTGATTGATTGGTCTAAGAGTGAAGTTGCATGAGTTATTTTTCTATTCTTATTAGTCTAGACTTTGCTTGAGGACAAGCAAATGGATAAGTGTGGAGGAGTTGTTTGGTCTCATTTGCAGATCTTTTTATTAATTTATTAGCATAAATTGCTTTGTGATTTAATTCTAAGATCTTTTATGGTTCTCGGCTTTATGTATGGAATTTGCTCATTATTTAAACCAGAATCCGGAGCTCGTGGCCCATCGTGAAAGTGAACACCGTGCGCCCGTCCGCAACACTCAGCGCTTGTCCGTACACCGAGCATTGCTCCTACCGAGCACCCTCTCACCATCAAGCGCCTATCCGTACACCGAGCGCCCGCTCTTATCGAGCATCGACTCACCCGTAGTGCTCGTTCCCTCCTCGCGAGTTCATGACTGTACGCTCGCTCACCCCTCTCACCATCGACCACCCCCTACCGCCCTCTCACCGCACATGCTCGTTCGTACTTCGTGCGTTCGTTCCTCCTCCGCCCGCTCGTTCTCCATCTATGCTTATTCGCCCCTGTGCGCTAGCGCACTTCGATCCGACGCTCACCTCTGAGACAGAGACACCCACGCAACGAGCGCTCATCTTCAATCGGTGCTCACCTTTAAAACAGAAGCACCCGAGCGGCGAGCGCTCACCCTCAACCAATGCTCACCATAAGTTTCACGCTCCACATCGCGCACGCTTAGCGTGCAACCAGCGCTCACTCATTCGATATATTTAAGCGCCGTGCACGTTGAGTTAGGGTTGGGTCACCAGTTTTATTTCGGATTCCTAGTTACGAAGATACCAGACACAGTTTTATTTTCGGAGTTCAGATTTTAGATGAGAGACAAACCTTTTATTCTTCATTTATCTTTTTCAGTTTTTCATTCGTTCCTTTTGATTTACGCACCATAGATTGTTAGCTCGATTGGATTGAGATTCAGAGTTGTTTACAGATTATTGCTTTTCCTATTGGTATTTTCTTTCCTTTGCATTCTATCATTTACAATTCACGAAGTTTGATATTGGATTATTATTAGTGTCTTGAAGCTTTCTCTATCGCATTTTACTGTTTTTCGATTTATGAAGTTGGTCCTGAGTTATTGTTGAAGTGTGAATCGTTGATTACTTGATCCTTTAATCGTTGTTAAGTTTTGTTCTTTGCAATTAGATTGGAGAATTATGTTTTAGGTTAATTTGCTTAGATTGATTTTGTTGGTGATTGATGGAATTGGTTTAGTTTTATTCGATGCTTTTAGCTACCCGTACTCATGATCTCTTTAGGTCTCAACTAGGGATTGACAACCCCTAGCTAGGATTGCTTTTCTTAAATTTACTTTTTCGTATTTCAATTCCCCTTTGTTCCAAAACCCCCTTTGGTGTTAAGAGTGTTTAGGATTTACCTCTTTTTGTGTGTAACATAAAAAGAAGCCTTGTTAAGTTTTCCTTAAGAGACGACTCGGCTCAACTTTCCTACAACGATTACCTCATTCGATTATGAATCAAATAAGAGTGCACTTTTAGTTGAAATTTTTTTTGGCACCGTTGCCGGGGAAAACTTTAGGCGTATTGTTTGTGTTGATTGTGTGATCTGTTTTGTTTGAGTGTTGTGTATGCTAGGTCGCCGCAGTCTCAATAGACCGTTTGCTAACCCTTTGGACAGTGCTCGTAAGCTTAAGAGATCGCTTCTTCTGGAACTGGAAGAATATTGTGCCACTTCTGAGAGTGGTGAACAGTTAGAGCTGGTAATTAGAGATAATCTTTCATTTGAGAATACACATCCACTGAGAGAAATGGGTGAAAATGCACGAGCTCTGCGTAATTTCTACGGACCGGTGATTGGGGCTGCTACTTTCCCCATTGTACTTGGACCAGCAGCCCGTGATTATGAGCTCAAACCGAATCACTTCTCACTCATGCCTACATTTCATAGGCTTGCTAGTGAGGATGCTTTGGGATACATTAGGGAATTCTGTTCGGTGTTGCAGTCCTTCCTGCTGGGAGGACTGTGACGACCTGACTTCTCAAAGAAGTACGATTCATATGGATCGTCACTGGTATGATAATGCAGCGGATATATACATAGCTAATCAATACAATCAACTATTAAACTACTCATAAATGCATAGACTGAAAGGAATAAGCTGTTTCAATACAACCTCAAGTCACAAAAGGACTTGCCAAAAGGTTCAATGTTCAAATATAACACAATCAGGGTGCAATTCAAGAAACGAGATACGACCTCAAGTTCAATACGATAATAAAAAGAAGTTATAACTAAAGACACCAAAACAATATCAAAGTTTAGCAGCAATAAGCGTGTGGACATGCATATGATGATACATGCCTAAGGTTCTAGAAACCTTTCTACTGTAGTGTAATATCCCGCAGTTTTAAACGCTTAATTACGATAATATAAATCGTAATTAGGGTTTTAGCCTCGATAATTAAAATCTTAACTAGTCAATGCTCGATTTTTGACTAAGCATAATTTGATAATGTCTGTGTGACATTCACTGACGCTTAGTGAATTAAGGAATATAATTTCTGATATTCCTTCGAACGTATGTTTCTAACGTCGATAAAATTCGACAGTTAAGTTTTACGATATTTTCTAAGCATCAAGACTTAGAATTCGAATTCCCTATTATTATGGAAGTGAATAAAGTTATTCTAATTCGTTTACGAATGTTTTTAGAGATAATTCAACTATTAACGTTTTGAGATGTTTCAAACGTCTACGTTTTGAGATAATTCGATAACTTGGCCAAATGATCATGGAATTATAAAATTCAAATTTCTATGATTATTTTATGATATAAGAGAATTAATTATCATCAAAATAATGCTATAGAATTATGGAATTTAATTGCATCAAATACTTAGGGTTTCGAAAACCCTAATTTTTAAAATTAGGGTTTTAAGGTCTAAAAGTGCTTTAAATATTTTTCTATGATTAAATTCATCATCTATGATTATAATATGTCACATAGCTATGTGATAACTATTTATTACAAGAAAATAAAATGTTTAGCACATAGAACCCTAATTTTCGAAAATTTTATGATTATAGTGTTAATTAATTTTAATTGTTATCCAATTGGGGTCATATGATAATTATTATATTAAAATGATATTATTAAGGATATTATGAGTTGTATTACAACTTGCACAAGTTGGATGACACCAACATGATAAGTGGCGAGAATTTGATGGTTTAGGTGTGATTTTATGTGATAAAATTGATAAATATCCAACTATAATTAATTTGAGGCTATGAGTTGGATCCTATCATGATATGAGGTGTAAAGTAGTATTAGTTGTCAATTTGATCAAGTAACCTAAGGTTGGAAGCTAGTGAAGGCGAAAATATCATCATTTAATGTGATTAAAATTTGTTTTACAAATTGAACAAGTAACTATGTTTATGTGAATAAACTTTATACTATGTGATAAGATAAGATAAGATAAGATAAGATAAGATAAGATAAGATAAGATAAGATAAGATTTTGTTCTCTTATGCAAGTGGTGTAGAGATATTTTAATGTAATAATTACTACTCAACTTGATCAAAAATATAAATATAAGGTTAGGCCTTCATTCCCCCACATTAGAACCCTAAGACTACCGAAAATTCAAGAGAGGATTTCAAGAGTGTTCATCAAAGTTTGATCCCAATCCTATAGAAAATAAACTTTGCCGATCAAATTCAATACCGATTAAAAGGTTAGATTTCTTACAAGCTTCGTATACATGTTAGAATTATCGATTTTCATCCGTTAGAAATTATGTTATAAGCTTAGTTTGTTCATGATATTTTCGAAAATTATGAAACTTATGCTAAAATGTTTAGATATTGTGTTTATATGATGTTATTAAGCATGTACTATAATTATATCACAAAATTAAGCATGCTACTAAAATCTACATATGGACCGAAAACTTAAGGGTATGATATGTTGATGATTATGATTTTTAATTGTTGATTTGAGCATGAAATCATGATCTAGGGTAGAAATTATGCTTATATGATTTTATGTAGAATTTTTGGAAAACTTTGGTACCTAAGTCTATGAAATTCGAAAATTATAGAACATGATAACATGTTGTGATATAATCCATATTTAAATGTTATCATAGCATATTGATAGTGTAGATTCATAATATAGTGTTTTATGAATTTATTGGATTTGTTAAAAATTAATTGGACCTAAGTCCAAATTTTCGAACATGACTTAGGAGGATTTAGTTAAATAGTTCACAATAAATAAAAATTATGTTATAGTAAGGATGCTCATAGATGACTATATGTTATGTGAATTTATTGTAATTTTTATACAAGTCTAGGTTATTTAATTATAATGACCGAAAATTATAGCATATGTGTATTAATGTTATAAATTTATTTTATCATGTATAATTGCATAATATGTTCTAAAATAATGTTTTAAACATAGTATGATTTAATGAGAATTTTTAGAACAAAAATTGTACATAAAATAACGAAATTACATACTTGGTATTAAAAAGTCAAAATTGTTGACTTAGTCAAAATTGTTGACCAAATGTTGACTAAGTCAAAATCATTGACCAAAAACGTTGACCAAGGTCAAATCGCATCGAAATTCGATGTACGTGATCTATGTGGCGTAAGACGTTTGATAACAATGTAACTTACGTTACTTAAGTACATTAAAACGTACATTATATGCTAAAGAGATGGAATATCTCTTATATGAGAAACAATTTCATAATCGACATCATTTTGATTAGGAAACGTCAAAATAAGTTCGACGTTAGCCTTATTCGATGTATAGGACGTTATAGACAATGTTCGTCACTATCAAAACGTGACCAATGTACTAAAATAATTCTTACGTTAAGGTGGGACGTGATCTTGAGCTGAGACATAGAAAAGGACTATAGAAAGACCTACACATACCAGGTGGGCTTTATTCGAAAACCCTTTTATTTACTTGCTTTCTGCAAATGAAAAGTATTTATTTATAGTACTTCTGTTGAGAAATGATATGATTACCTGCCCAAAGTGTTTATGTTTTTATGTATGATCCTATCATGTTGTTGGGCAAGCCAACTATGAAAGTAATCGCTTGTTGGGTCGCTTCCGACTTAAGAGAAATTAATGTTTGTTCTAAGCGGATCGAATACCGCTAGGATAAAAGTGATATGATCATGATATGTGTGGAGATGGCTGGTGTGATGATATTGAAAGTTGTTGGTTCGCTACCAACGTATAATGATATTGATATGTGTGGAGATGGCTGGTATGATGATATTGAAAGTTGTTGGTTCGCTACCAACGTATAATGATATTGATATGTGTGGAGATGGCTGGTATGATGATAGTGAAAGTTGTTGGTTCACTACCGACGTATGATGATGTTATAAAGAGATTATAGTTGTTGGTTCGCTACCAACATGTGATAATGTTATGATAATATATGAGAACTGATATGGATCATACAGACAGAAAATATGTCTGGCCAGACGACTTTTGAAAATGAGAAAATGTTTTAGTAAGCGCAAGGCCTTTTTCAATAAAACCCTTGCGTCTTTGTAATATCCCGTAAATTTAATACTGAATTACGATAATAAATTCCGTAATTAGTATTATTAATTCAGTGATTAAAACCTTAATTAATCAATGCTTGACTTTGACCAAGCATAATTGGATAATATCTGTGTGATATTCACTGATGCTTAGTGAATTAAGGAATATAATTTCTGATATTCCTTCAACTTAATGTTCTAACGTCAAATAAATTGACAGATTCGTCTTACAAGATTATTAATCGTTAAGCTTAATTTCAAAATTCTATTGTTAAAGGAACAAATAAAGTTGTAACAAACTTTATTTTGAGCATTTTAGAGATAATTAAACTATGAGAATTTAGAGACGCTTCAAACGCTCACGCTTAGAGATAATGCGATAACTTTAGCATATGATCTCGAATTATAAAATTCAAATTCCTATAATTATTTTATTATATAAGAGCATTATTTATCATTAAAATAATGCTAGAAAATTTAAGAATAGGATGTATCACATTTTGAAATTTTCGAAATTACATAATTCAAAATTAGTGTTTTGAAACCTAAATTATTTTAAATACTTTTCTATGATTAAATTTATTATCTAAGGCATATGATATGTCACATAATTATGTAGTAGCTATTTTATACAAGGAAATAAAATGTTTGGGATCACCTTAGTTTATTTCGAAAGTTCGGGTTTCTTAAGTACAATTTAATTTTAATCTTAGTCAATTAATGATATATGATAATTATTATATTATTATGATGTCATTAAGGATAAAATGAGGTGTATTACAACTTGCACAAGTGGAGGTGCACTTGTGCTCCAAAGTGGCGAAAATTTTGACTTTTAACTACGATTTCATGTGATATTATCATCTTATAATTAATGAGATATTATGATTAGGATCTTATCCTATAATGAGTTGTAAAGTAGCATTAATTAGCAAGTTGATCAACTAATTCATGGCACATTTATTAGAGGGCGAAATGTTTGAAAAATTGGTGGAATTAGTTAATTTTATACCTTATCATGAGGCCACTTGATAGTTGAAATAATCGACTTTTCAAACTAAACTTTATACTATAATTATAATATGATAATGATATACTATATTATATGAAAATAATAAAATTCATCCTAATTAATTAGGGTATGGCCGAGAAGGTCACAAATGAGATATAAGGTAATAATTCCTTTAATCCTTAATAGTTATGATACAATTTATTAATTAAGTGATAAAATAACATAATAAGATATATAATATAGTATAAGATAAAAATTTAATATTAAGCTATGTGATATAGCCGATATATATATATATATGAATGTTACAACTTATTTAATTAATTAAATGCCAACTATGGTACAAGTTGTAACTTAAAGGATAAGAACACATCATAATGAGTTGTATAAGATAAGGATTAAAATTCTTGTCTTATAGCTTATGGAGGTGCCGATTTTATTGACCTTTGTTAACAAGTGGTTGATGATATTTTTAGTATAATAATTACATTACAACTTGTATAAGCCTATAAATATAACTTAGGCACAACATCCTCCCATTTACAAACCTTAGTTTCGAAAATAAGGAGAGAATTTTGAGTGAGAGTTCATCAAATTATTCTCAATTCTTAGATAGAAAACGTTGTCAAAAAATCGACTTCGATTAAAAGGTTAGAATTCATCTTAGCTTCATATACATGCTAGAATTTTCGATTTTCATCGTTAAATTTCAAGTTATAAGCTTAGTTCATTTATGGTAGTTTTCAAAATTATGTATATATGCTAAAGTGTGTAGAAATTATGTTTATATGAAAGTATTAAGCATGTATTATAATTATATCACAAAATTAAATATGATATCAAATTCTATATGTTGACCGAAATCATGTAGGTAGGATATGTTGATGATTTTGATTTTTAATTGTTGAATTGAGCATGAAATAATAATCTAGGTATTAAATAAGCTTATATGAATTTATATAGAATTTTGGAAAACTTTAGTACCTAAGTTCAGAAATTTCAAAAATTATAATATATGGTATGATATTGAGATATGATCCATATTTAAGTGTTATCATATCATATTGATGATGAAGATTCATAATATATGGTTGTAGGAATTTATCGAATTTATAAAGTTATTTTGACCTAAGTCAAAATTTTCGAAAGTGACTTAGGTAAATTAAATTCAATAGTTCATAATAAATAACGATTATGTTATAATAAGGATAGTTAAGGATGATTAAATGTTATATGAATTTATTGGAATTTTTGAAAAATGTTTAGTTGATGAATTATGTCAATCAAAACCATACCTTATGTATATTAATGTTATAAATTTATTTTATCAAGTATAATTACATAATATGATCTAAAATAATGTTTTAGACATAGTATGATTTTATAGGAATTTTTGGAACAAGAATTGTACATTAAAATCAAAAATTACATAAGAAATTGAAAAAGTCAAAATTGTTGACTAAAGGTTGACTTGGTCAAAATTGTTGACCAAAAACGTTGACCAAGGTCAAAGGGCACGTAATTCGATAATACGTGATCTATGTGACGTAGTACGTTTAGTAACAATGTAACTTACGTTACGTAAGTACATTAAAACGTACATTATATATTAAAAAGGTAGAATATCTCTTATAAATTGAGAAAATTCATAATCGACATTAATTGATTAGGAAACGTCAAAATAAGTCCGGCGTTAGCCTTTATTTGACACGTAGAACGTTATGACTATGTTCGCTCTCTCGAACGTGATCAACGTATCAAAATAGTTCTTACGTTATGGGACGTGGACTCGAAGCCAACTTAGAAAGGAACGTTATTGAAAAGCTACGTACCAGGTGGGCTTTATTCGAAAACCCTTTTATTTATTTTGCCAAATGCAAAGTATTTATTTACAAGCTTTCAGTTGAGAAATGATGATTACCTGCCCAAAGTGTTTATGTTTTTATGTATGATCCTATCAAGTTGTTGGGCAAGCCAACCATGAAAGCGATATCGATCCTGCCGGAAGGATTATACCTGGCTAGGATTGATCTGATGTGATGATATTATTTGTGGTGATGGTTGGAATGATGATATTATTTGTGGTGATGGTTGGAATGATGATGATATTATTTGTGGTGATGGTTGGAATGATGATATTATTTGTGGTGATGGTCGAATGATGATGATATTATTTGTGGTGATGGTTGGAATGATGATATTATTATTTGTGGTGATGGTTGGAATGATGAATTGAAATTTGTTGGTTCGCTACCAACGTATGATGATCCTGATGTGATGTCATGTTATATGTGGAGTTGGCTGGCTAAGATTAACGTGTACACCAGTTTTTGTGACTGTGAGCCGTTAGTAACATCATCGGCCGGTCATGGATCCTAGTCAGATGCAGAATCCCTGACTATGTGATTGTGAGCCGTTAGCAACATCTTCGGCCGATCACGGCGTCGGTAGAAGGAGGCCTACTTCTACGGCGTGAGATCCGTTATGAACAATTATGTGAAATGTGATATGGATCATACAAAGAGAAATGCTCACGAGCGACGCTTTGAGAAATGAGAAATGTTTTAGTAAGCACAAAGCATTTTCAACTAAAACCCTCAGGTCTTACTTACGGGCAAAGTAATTAAAGAAAATGTTTTGGCATGAGCCCACTAGGTGCATTCTTGTACTTAGCCTCGCATATTTGTTTTAAATGCGCAGTTGAGCGATTGATGTTGGATGTTGAAGTGTTGAGCAGTTGGAGTCTTCTGTCATCGATAAGTATAGCCTTGATTACATATCGTCATATGTGTAATCACGTGTCTTTCCGCTGCATAGTTATATAGGATATGTATCGAGTTGAACCCTTTAGTCAAGAGTCTGAAAAATCCAGTTTCATATGTACGATATATGTGTCACATTAAATAATATGAAGTTTCTGAGAATTTGTCTATTATATGCATATCACGCAGTCCCATAATTAGTGTTCGTTACTGTTGTTAATCCCCGTCATTAGTAACAGTTTCTGCTAATCCGTACTTTGGGTCAAGCGGTCGTTACAGCTTAGTATCGAGCCGGTCGTACCTAAACCCAAGACTTCTTTCAAAAGTCGAGTCTAGATAGAGTCACTAGACTTCAGAGATCACCGACTATGCTCAACACTCCATCACATCAAGCTCAACCGGGAAAAAGGTAAATGATTTTCTCACAGTTTTGAGAATAAGGATAAGAAGTTGGAAAGTGAAAGTCATTAAAGTGAAATGAATTTTCAAGAAAATGAAAGTTAGAACTAGGAGAGATTCTAAGAATATGCAGGTATGGGACTGCATATTCAAGGAAGGCTCAAAGGATTCCAAGGATATGTAGGTATGGGACTACATATTCATGGAAAACTTAAAAGATTTAATAAGAGTTAAGTAAATAATTTTCTCAGATTGGAAATGAAAAAGTTTGAAAGTACATGCCCCTTTTTCAAAATTTTGAAATGAAAAGTTTAAACATGGAATATGATATTTCCAAAGAGATGAAAGTTATGAGAGATAATTGAGAATAAAAGTAGTGGATAATGATTGAAATGAATTTTCAAAGAAAAATGAAAGTTATGAGGATTGTTGAAGGTGAAAGTAATTGCAAGTGTTGCAATGATGTTATATGTTGTGAAGAGTTGAAAATGATATGAGAAAGTATTGACATTGAGATGTCAAAGGAGAAGTTTTTGAATTTGTGGAATTCAATGAGAGTTTATATTATGAAAGTTGTTGGTTATTATCAACATATGATTATGTTATGAATGTTTACGCTTAAAATTTCCATTATTTTGATGATGGATATGTTATCCCAGGAACATAGATCGTTAAGTCGCATGATCCCTTTTGAAAAGAACATAGACGTGATAAGAAGCATGATCACTTATCGCGAGAATATAGAAGTAAGAATCGAGAACTTTAGTTCTTTTCGAATACGAAAGTAAGTATCGACATGAGAACGAGAACAAAGATCAGTGCAAACATTACGAGTTTTCAAAACGAGAAGAAAGAGATATAAAGTGGACCACGTCGACATTTTTATGCTCGACTTCAACATCGACTTTGCCAACTTAGACTTTAAGCGTCGACCTCTTTAATTCGTAACTTAGCAATTCAGCTCAACCTTGGTCGCTCGATTTCGGCGCCAGAAAAACTGCCTTCTTGCAGTGTTTTGACTTTAGCTCGCTCTCCCTCGCTCAAATTCCAATTTACTGAACGGTTTTCGCCACGCATACTCTATCACAAGGTACTATATTTCTTATGAAGACCCTAATCCTTGATTCCTTCTTCAGAATTCGTGAGAATCAGTTAAAGACTAGTCCTATGATGTCCATGAAACGAAAAACTTACAAAGATAGCAAGAATATTAGAATGTTTGCTAGAAAATAAGATTCCATGAGTACAAGAAGAGATATGACGTACATGAGAACTTTTGTAGATGACCTATTATGAGCTGTATAAGGTTTCAAGTTCTACTCAATTTACGTCATCGAGTTTAACTCTATGACCTAGTTTCTATTGAGAAACCACATGTTTCTCATTTTCTTGGAAAGAAGTTTACAAAACCAAAATTTTATACAATGTTCTTTGAAGCGAGCCAGTGTGATGAGAAAGTATTTGTGACGGGTCCGCCATCCCATATGACCAAAGAAATCTCAAGAGTCGCCATTCGGTCTTCGGACCCTATATCCCAATTATTCGATTCAAAAAGTATATTGATTCAAATCTTTGAGATTGTCATCGGGTTGTAAACCAATACTTTTTTAAATTGTCATGACGAATTCTTCTTCAAAGCTTGAAACCAATAAGTATGAGACAAGATCGACTTATTCCGTCACTTAAGTTTTCAAATCAAGAAAGTGATAGACATCAAGTCATGATGTAAAGAAGTTCTCAAAGGACGAGATATATTCTCTTCTATGGTGCACATTGATGCAATGACCCTTAATGAGCCTACTGATTGAGGATAACATGAAGTTATACCTCACGTGAGAGTATGATGATTAAGTCATGAACGAGATACTTTATAGCATTGAGTGCTAGAGTAAAAGCGAAGAGAAGTATATTATATATCCTCGATATGCCTCCTCTTATTATATCATAATAAGAAAAATACAACTTATCTTTAATAGTTGATTGTCCCTAAAACCTCATTAGAAGGTCGGACTGTTAAAAGTATGGAGATAAATAAGACACGGTTGATGGATATAAAGAAATGAAAGCATCTCCATTAATAAGTCTCTCGCTTCATCCCTAAATCAATAAGATTATGTTTAAGTGGAATTGATTCCAAGAACTTGAGACTTTGGTTAAATCAAAGATAGTATGATCAACGGATCAAATAATAAGATATGTGAGTAGCTAGACTATTCCTAGTTTTAAACCAAGAGAGAGAGATACCCGGAGTTGAGACTTGGCAATATGACATTGGTACTTGGAAAATAAGTTATGATGTACAAACATACTACCTTACCAGTCTAGATTGTAATGATGACGGTCTTGATCTTAAAAGTGAGAATTAAAGTATAAAAGTAATATAACCTTCGGATAACATGCTCAAGAAAAAGAGCAAGAGTTGAGAATAGCTGAGGAAATTACCAGCTATACAGTTATGATATAGCCAGAACGTGAGATAAGTTTTGCAAACAGTTTAATTACTATAAGTAAAACAAATCCTTTGAAGGAAGAAGTGGATCAAGAAGTAGATTTGTTATTTGAGATGAAACCGCTCGTACTCTAAGTTTATAAAGACAAACGCTCACCTTATGCATGATTTAGTAATTAATCAAGTGAGATAACCATTAAGGAAATTTGCGAAGGAAATATGCTCAAGCGAATAAAGGAAAGAAATCACAAGGAAGGACCTTAAGGTGAATCTAATTGAAAATAGTTTCCTCATATTTATGAGATGACCATAAGGCGAAATATTGGGTACCTTAGCATTGAAAGGAAATAAACATAGAATGTTGAGAAGATAGTAAAGATATATGACGTCAAGGCACGAGTATGATGCGTTCTCAGCAAACAAGGGATTTTAACTTATGCGAAACCACTTAGTCAAACCAATGAAGGAATCTGAATCGTTCATACTGATTAGAAAGTATGATAATGATAGAACGAACAAAATCAGGAAAACCTGGTAGGTATGAGGAAACTTCTCAGTATACCTAAAATACTTTGGTTCGAAGACAAGTGCTTCACATTTCATTATCACAAGAATAGTAAGAGCATGCGTGGATACGTTAGAGCTCAAATCAGAATAAGCAAATCAAAGGATGAGAATCTTTTCACTTAAAAGAAGGATCATGGTCGCCATACGTATTTACTCGAACTTAGAATTGAACTTAGAATCATTTAAGACTTTAATAAAGAACTTGAACATAGTACCTATATGAGACATAGAGATAATCCTAAGAAAGAATTGATTAGTCGAAAACCATTCCACAATCCTGTACAAGGAAAAGGGAAATTTCGTTCCATTTCTCCAAATAAGAAGTTACGAATTTCTATGGAATCCACAGGGGGAAGGAAATTCCAACCATACCCACACCACAAATAAGGGAATTATTAAACAAGAAGGGATGTCGAGCATTCCCTATTTATCTGAGCAAAGGATGGATAGCGGAAATGAAGGTAGAGGATGTGAAAATTTTTCGAGAATTTTTAGAGATACCCTGACAACTTAGCAAAGATTACCCCGATAAGCGCCTAGAATTCTACTATTAAGCTAGAACCATTATTAAACCAAGTTAAAAGTACCTTTATCAAATGGATTCAAGGAAAGTGAAAAGATAAAGACTCACGCTTGAAAGCTATAAAATCTAAGTTTCATCGAACCTAGTGTATCACCTTAGGAAACACCCGACTTGCTTGTCAAAGAAGAAAGATAGCCCATTAAGAGTATATAGATTATCGAAATTAATAATCCATTACCAAGGATAGACTAGTATTCGGTCGGAAAAGAACAAAAGTAGTCCCGAGAACCGATCTCGATTGGACTATAATCGCTTAAGGCACGAGCTAACAAAGTACCGAATGGCTTCCGAACAAGAGGTGGCTACTATGAATTATAGTTATGCTATTCGGACCAACTAATGTGTTGGCCATGCTATGAACCTCAAAATCAAGTGTTCGCGCCTACTAAGATAAATTATCTTAAAACATCATAGATGATATTCCCATCTAATCGAAGGGTAAAGAAAGAGTATAAAGAACTCTTAAGAACCATTCTTGCGACATTAAAGTCGAATAAATTTTCAAGACTATTTAAGCTAAATTAGACTTGAAGGGTAATATTCCTTAGACATCTTGTGTCTTTAGAAGGAACCCATATGGATCCGACGGAAGTTAAAAGCAATACAAGGATAGAAGCAAACAACAACCCAAATGAGAACAAAGGTTTCATGGGATTAGTTGGTCACTACCGAAAATTTATGAAGACACCCTAAGATAGCAAGCGCTAATGACACGGCTATCCCAAAGAGAAATTAAATTTACATGGACTAATAAATGTGATACCACGTCTGATGTGAGGAAGATAATAAGTTATTCATCACAACGACTTAGAACTAGCAGCGAAGGGTGAGTTAAGATTTTGAGAACATCACCTCCATAAAGTAAGATATGAGATCTTCATAGATCATAGGAGTTTAAAATACTTTTCCGAGCAAAGAGACTTGGAGATGAAATGGAAAAGATTGCTTGAACTAGAAAAGATTACGAAGGCAATATAAATTATCACCGTGAAAGGGTAATATAGTAACTAATGCTCTATGTCAGAAAGATCGCCTAAGTGATGATAAATCCTTGCGAAAAGGAAAAACTCCTTAAAAGTTTAAGAAAATGAAGATAGAAATTATCGAACATCGCCTCAATTGCACAGAAATGAAGGCATAGTATCAACGATCCTATGGGATGACGTAACAATGAATTTGAGATAGGATTTCCAAAGTCAAAATATAACCTCGCTATATGGTAGCGATAAACGACTTACCAAGTATGTTCGGTTCATGCTGGTTAGTCGCTCGGGTCTAATGAGTTAGCCCGATTAATTACAAAGGAAATCGTACGTCTCACATCGTATAAAGATTTTGAGGTTATCTTTAGAATATGAATTGGCTTAGAAGAGAAAGAATTAACGTACAAGTTGGAAATGTATTTTCCACTTATTAAGTTTACCTACGACAATAACTGTCGAGCAGCATAGCCCATGTGAGGCATAGTATAAAAGAAAGTATCGACCATCTCTCTATTGAGATAAAGAAAATAAGAGGAAAGTTTTAAAGCCGATTCTGTGAAGGAAATGATTAAGATGATTGCCGAATTAGGCAATGCAAGAAAGAAGCTCATGGTAGGCAAAAGTTTTACGCTGATATGCGTAGATATGAGCTGCATCTTGAATGCAGAGATAAAGTGTATTAAAGTTCTCCATTGAAAGAATTTCAATGTTGGAGAATAAGGGAGTTGAAAGCACGTTTTATAGGACCTTGTGAGATCCTAGAAATAATAAGGCCTAGTAGCCTATAGATTGGTACTTCCACCAAGTTTGGGAAGTGCACAGAATTTTCCACATATCACAGTTAAAGAAAGTACGAATATGGTCCAAAATACTTGACCATCATGATACGTTATCTTGAATCAAAGGGATGAATTACGAGAAAGAATCTGTGACTAATTTAAATCGTTAGATTCAACGGTTTAGAAAGAAGTATACGCCATTGGTGAAAGTCCAATGGAGGGACCATGGACAAAAGAAAGTTACGTGGAAACTTGAGGTTGTTATAGTACAAAAATACCCATACTTTTTACGGTATGCAAATTTCGAGGACGAAATTTATTTTAAGGGGGGTAGAATGTAATATCCCGTAAATTTAATACTGAATTACGATAATAAATTCCGTAATTAGTATTATTAATTCAGTGATTAAAACCTTAATTAATCAATGCTTGACTTTGACCAAGCATAATTGGATAATATCTGTGTGATATTCACTGATGCTTAGTGAATTAAGGAATATAATTTCTGATATTCCTTCGAACTTAATGTTCTAACGTCAAATAAATTCGACAGTTACGTCTTACAGTATTATTAAGCTGTTAAGCTTAATTTCAAAATTCCTATTGTTAAAGGAACAAATAAAGTTGTAACAAACTTTATTTTGAGCATTTTAGAGATAATTAAACTATGAGAATTTAGAGACGTTTCAAACGTCTACGTTTAGAGATAATGCGATAACTTTAGCATATGATCTCGGAATTATAAAATTCAAATTCCTATAATTATTTTATTATATAAGAGCATTATTTATCATTAAAATAATGCTAGAAAATTTAAGAATAGGATGTATCACATTTTGAAATTTTCGAAATTACATAATTCGAAAATTAGTGTTTTTGAAACCTAAATTATTTTAAATACTTTTCTATGATTAAATTTATTATCTAAGGCATATGATATGTCACATAATTATGTAGTAGCTATTTTATACAAGGAAATAAAATGTTTGGGATCACCTTAGTTTATTTCGAAAGTTTGGGTTTCTTAAGTACAATTTAATTTTTAATCTTAGTCAATTAATGATATATGATAATTATTATATTATTATGATGTCATTAAGGATAAAATGAGGTGTATTACAACTTGCACAAGTGGAGGTGCACTTGTGCTCCAAAGTGGCGAAAATTTTAGACTTTTAACTATGATTTCATGTGATATTATCATCTTATAATTAATGAGATATTATGATTAGGATCTTATCCTATAATGAGTTGTAAAGTAGCATTAATTAGCAAGTTGATCAACTAATTCATGGCACATTTATTAGAGGGGCCGAAATGTTTGAAAAATTGGTGGGAATTAGTTAATTTTATACCTTATCATGAGGCCACTTGTATAGTTGAAATAATTGACTTTTCAAACTAAACTTTATACTATAATTATAATATGATAATGATATACTATATTATATGAAAATAATAAAATTCATCCTAATTAATTAGGGTATGGCGAGAAGGTCACAAATGAGATATAAGGTAATAATTCCTTTAATCCTTAATAGTTATGATACAATTTATTAATTAAGTGATAAAATAACATAATAAGATATATAATATAGTATAAGATAAAATTTAATATTAAGCTATGTGATATAGCCGATATATATATATATGAATATTACAACTTATTTAATTAATTAAATGACAACTATGGTACAAGTTGTAACTTAAAGGATAAGAACACATCATAATGAGTTGTATAAGATAAGGATTAAAATTCTTGTCTTATAGCTTATGGAGGTGCCGATTTTATTGACATTTGTTAACAAGTGGTTGATGATATTTTTAGTATAATAATTACATTACAACTTGTATAAGCCTATAAATATAACTTAGGCACAACATCCTCCCATTTACAAACCTTAGTTTCGAAAATAAGGGAGAGAATTTTTGAGTGAGAGTTCATCAAATTATTCTCAATTCTTAGATAGAAAAACGTTGCCGTCAAAAATCGACTCCGATTAAAAGGTTAGAATTCATCTTAGCTTCATATACATGCTAGAATTTTCGATTTTCGTCCGTTAAATTTCAAGTTATAAGCTTAGTTCATTTATGGTAGTTTTCGAAAATTATGTATATATGCTAAAGTGTGTAGAAATTATGTTTATATGAAAGTATTAAGCATGTATTATAATTATATCACAAAATTAAATATGATATCAAATTCTATATGTTGACGAAATCATGTAGGTAGGATATGTTGATGATTTTGATTTTTAATTGTTGAATTGAGCATGAAATAATAATCTAGGGTATTAAATAAGCTTATATGAATTTATATAGAATTTTTGGAAAACTTTAGTACCTAAGTTCGTAAATTTCAAAAATTATAATATATGGTATGATATTGAGATATGATCCATATTTAAGTGTTATCATATCATATTGATGATGAAGATTCATAATATATGGTTGTAGGAATTTATTGGAATTTATAAAAGTTATTTTGACCTAAGTCAAAATTTTCGAAAGTGACTTAGGTAAATTAAATTCAATAGTTCATAATAAATAACGATTATGTTATAATAAGGATAGTTAAGGATGATTAAATGTTATATGAATTTATTGGAATTTTTGAAAATGTTTAGTTGATGAATTATGTTGATCAAAACCATACCTTATGTATATTAATGTTATAAATTTATTTTATCAAGTATAATTACATAATATGATCTAAAATAATGTTTTAGACATAGTATGATTTTATAGGAATTTTTGGAACAAGAATTGTACATTAAAATCAAAAATTACATAAGAAATTGAAAAAGTCAAAATGTTGACTTTGAGTTGACTAAAGTCAAAATTGTTGACTAAAGGTTGACTTGGTCAAAATTGTTGACCAAAAACGTTGACCAAGGTCGAAGGCACGTAATTCGATGTCGTGATCTATGTGGCGTGAATGCGTTTAGTAACAATGTAACTTACGTTACGTAAGTACATTAAAACGTACATTATATATTAAAAGGTAGAATATCTCTTATAAATTGAGAAAATTCATAATCGACATTAATTGATTAGGAAACGTCAAAATAAGTCCGGCGTTAGCCTTATTTGACACGTAGAACGTTATAGACTATGTTCGCCTCTCTCGAACGTGATCAACGTACTAAAATAGTTCTTACGTTAAGGTGGGACGTGGACTTGAGCTTTCAACTTAGAAAGGAACGTTATTGAAAAGCTACGTACCAGGTGGGCTTTATTCGAAAACCCTTTTATTTATTTTGCCAAATGCAAAGTATTTATTTACAAGCTTTCAGTTGAGAAATGATGATTACCTGCCCAAAGTGTTTATGTTTTTATGTATGATCCTATCAAGTTGTTGGGCAAGCCAACTATGAGAAACTGATATTGGATCCTAAGCCGGAAGGATTATACCTGGCTAGGATTGATCTGATGTGATGATATTATTTGTGGTGATGGTTGGAATGATGATATTATTTGTGGTGATGGTTGGAATGATGATATTATTTGTGGTGATGGTTGGAATGATGATGATATTATTTGTGGTGATGGTTGGAATGATGATATTATTTGTGGTGATGGTTGGAATGATGATGATATTATTTGTGGTGATGGTTGGAATGATGATATTATTATTTGTGGTGATGGTTGGAATGATGAATTGAAATTTGTTGGTTCGCTACCAACGTATGATGATCCTGATGTGATGTCATATTATATGTGGAGTTGGCTGGCTAAGATTAACGTGTACACCAGTTTTTGTGACTGTGAGCCGTTAGTAACATCATCGGCCGGTCATGGATCCTAGTCAGATGCAGAATCCCTGACTATGTGATTGTGAGCCGTTAGCAACATCTTCGGCCGATCACGGCGTCGGTAGAAGGAGGCCTACTTCTACGGCGTGAGATCTGTTATGAACAATTATGTGAAATGTGATATGGATCATACAAAGAGAAAATGCTCGGCCGAGCGACGTTTTGAGAAATGAGAAAATGTTTTAGTAAGCACAAAGCATTTTCAACTAAAACCCTCATGTCTTACTTATAGGCGGTGTAATTAAAGAAAATGTTTTGGCATGAGCCCACTAGGTGCATTCTTGTACTTAGCCCTGCATATTTGTTTTTAAATGTGCAGGTTGAGCAGTTGATGTTGGATGTTGAAGTGTTGAGCAGTTGGAGTCTTCTGTCATCGATAAGTATAGCCTTGATTACATATCGTCATATGTGTAATCACGTGTCTTTCCGCTGCATAGTTATATAGGATATGTATCGAGTTGAACCCTTTAGTCAAGAGTCCGAAAAATCCGATTTCATATATACGATATATGTGTCACATTAAATAATATGAAGTTTCGAGAATTTGTCTATTATATGCATATCACGCAATCCCATAATTAGTGTTCATTCTCGTTGTTAATCCCGTCATTAGTAACGATTTACGCTAATCCGTACTTTGGGTTGGCGGGCTGTTACAGTCTTACTCAGAAGGGGCAGTGTAATTTAAAGTTGATAAAATGTTTTGGCAATGAGCCCACTGAGTGCATTATTTGTACTCAGCCCTGCATGTTTGTTTTTAAATGTGCAGGTTGAGCTAATCGATGGGATGGAGCAGTGTTGTGCAGTCAGGTCTTTTGTTGCCGATAATAGAACCTTGAATACACATCGTCACATGTGTACTTCACATGTTTCCGTTGCCAGATTATGAAGTCATATGTATGTTATGTTTCTTGTTGTAAAACCCTAAACTCATGTAGTTCCAAAAATATTCTCGATATATGTCACACCATTCAGTAATCCATGTCATTATCTGTTACTTAATCCCGTTTATCAGTAACAGTCCCTGCGAATCCGTACTTTGGGTTGGCGGGCTGTTACAAAGTGGTATCAGAGCCATTCGTTCCTTGAAACCCAAAATTCCTTTCAAAAGTTAAGACTAGATTAAGTCACTAGACTTCTAGAGACCAGCTGACTATGCTCAACACTCCATCACATCAGGCTCAACCGGGAAAAAGGTAAATGACTTTCTTAAAGTTTTGAAAATGAGAATGAGAAGTTTGAAAGTGAAAGTTATTAAAGTGAAATAATTTTTCCAGAAAATGAAAGCTTTGAAATAAAAGAGATTCCAAGATATGCAGGTATGGGACTGCATATTCAAGGAAAGCTCAAAGGATTCCAAGAATATGCAGGTATGGGACTGCGTATTCATGGAAAACTTAAAAGATTTGATAAGCGTTAAGTAAATGATTTTCTCAGTTTTGGAAATGAAAAAGTTTGAAAGTATGTGCCCATTTTTCAAAGTTTTGAAATGAGAAGTTTGAACATGGAAAATGATGTTTCCAAAGAGAAGAAATTTATGTGAATTTGTTGAAAGAGAAAGTTTTGCAAATGTTGCAAATTATGTGTTGAGAAGAGTTGAGAATGATAGTCATGAAAATTTCTTTGAAAAGACAGTTATGAAAGTACAGTAAAGACGTTTTATATTACACCGAGAAGGTGTTGTGAGAAAGAGAAGAGTTATATGAGAAGGTGTTGACATTGTTATGTCAAAAGAGAAAGTGTTTAATTCATGGAATTCAATGAGAATTTATGTTATGAATGTTGTTGGTTCATTACCAACATATGATTATATTATGATGATGTTATGTGAGAAAGTGTTGACATAGATATGTCAAAAGTGAAATCTTTGAATTCGTGAAATTCAATGAGCATGATTATTATGAAAGAGTTATGTTATGAATGTTTACAGTTCTGAAATTTCCAGTTATTTTGATGATGGATATGATATCCCAAAAGAACATAGACGTGATAAGAAACATGATCACTTATCGCGAGAACATAGAAGTAAGAATCTGAGAACTTAGTTCCTTTTGAGTACGAAAGTAAGTGTTGACATGAGAATGAGAACAAAGATCAGTTGAAAACATTACAAGTTTTCAAAACGAGAAGAAAGAAGTATAAAGTGAACCACGACGGCATTTTTATGCTCTACTTCGGCGTCGACCTTGCCAACTTCGACTTTGGCGTCGACCTCTTTGATTTAGACCTTAGCAATTCAGTTCGACCTTGGCTGCCTGATCTCGGCGCCAGCGAAACTGTCTTGCGCAGTGTTTTGATTTTAGCTCGTTCTCTCTCATTTGAACTCCGATTCACGAACGGTTTTCGCCTACGTACTCCTATAACAGAGTACTATATTTCTTATGAAGGACAGAATCATTAGATCCTTCTCCAGAATTTGTGAGAATCAGTAAAAGACTAGTTCTATGATGTGCATAGGATGAGAACTTTATAGTATAACAAGAATTTTAGAGTGATACTAGAAAGTAAGATTCCCAGTAGTACGATAAGAGTTATGACATACATGAGAACTTTTATTGATGACCTATTACGAGTTAAATAGGTTTTGAAGTTCTATTCATAATCCAATTTATGTCATTGAGTTTAACTCTATGACCTAGTTCCAATTGAGAAATCGCTTGCGTTTCTCACTTTTCTCTGAAAGAAGTTTGCAAATCAAAAAGTTTATACAGTGTTCTTTTGAAATCAAACCTTCATGTGACTGAGAAAGTATTTGTGACGGGCCTGGCCACCCCATATGACCAAAGAAATCTCAGTAGTCGTCATTCTGGTCATCGGACCCTATATCCCAATTAAGGGTTGTTATCATGAGTTGTAAACCCATACTTCTTTTAAATTGTCATGATGAATTTTTTCTTCAAAACTTGAAACCATTAAGTATGAGACAGGTTGACTTATTCCGTCACCTAAGCTTTCAAATCAGTAAGGTGATAGACATCAAGTTATGATGTAAAGAAGTTCTCAAAGGAACGAGATATATTCTCTCCTATGGTGCACATTGATGCAATGACCCTTAATGCGCTTACTAGAGATTGATGATAACAGTAAAAGTTATACCTCCATGTGAGGATTATGATGATTAAGTTATAAGCGAGGTACTCGCTAGCATTGATTGCAAGGGTAGAAATAAAGGAAAGTATATGATATCCTTGAGATATAAACTGTAACACCCTAAATTCATAATTTAAAAATGCTATATTTTCTTAAATAAAATAGCTAAAGCGGAAGCATGTCATTTTTTTTTTTTTTTTAAATATATAAAATCTCTTGAATAAAATTATCAAATAATGAATCCAACAAACTCAAGTCTAAACTTTGCAAAAGAACTGACGCCAACCAACGACCCAAAGCAAACTACGCAAGACTTAGTAGCATGAGATAAGTTGAAGTTCTAATAACTCAAATCCAACAACGATAATAAAGGAAAAGAATTTAAACAAAAATAACACAAGTCTTGGAAGGAATTAAAAGCAACAAGACACCACTAGGCACACCCACACCGTCACGCCGCTCCATGATCACTGACCTGAAAATATTTTAGATAAAAAGGGGGTGAGCACAAAAACGTACTCAGTGGTGGGGAACAAGGAATATCATTATTTTATTTATCAAAACGTGTATATATCGCAAGAAAGTAATAGTCAATCATATTCAACCTCACCGACTTAAAAATCCTGCCACACAAGCAAAGATACGCCACACAACCTATGATTCACCACACAGGCAATTATACGCCACACAGGCTATGATTCGCCACACAGGCAATGATACGCCACACAGGCTATGCCACACAGGCAATGATTCGCCACACAGGCTATGATTCGCCACACAGGCTACGCCACACAGGCAATGATACGCCACACGGGCTATGATTCGGCACACAGGCTACGCCACACAGGCAATTGATACGCCACACAGGCTATGATTCGCCACACAGGCAATTGATTCGCCACACAGGCCATGGCACACAGGCAATTGATTCGCCACACAGGCTATGCCACACAGGCAATTGATACGCCACACGGGCCATGATACACAAGCAATAATACGTCACACAAGCTTTCACCATGGATGTAACAAAACACAACAATGATTAACACCATAAACTTACAGATAGAGTAAATTACACAATAAATATGTTTATTCCAAATCACATATTTGCAAGTTAAAGAAGATTTCACCCACAATAAATATGTTTATTCCAAATCTCATATTTGTAAGTTAAAGATGATTTCACCCACCTTATTTTGTCGAGCACCACAAAACAAAACCAATCAATTATGGGACGAGGGTCCTAGTTGCGCCGCACCTAGTTCAATAAAAATATATAAAATTATAAGGGCCTAAGCTATTATTCCAATTTTACTTCAATATTCTCTTTTCGTAAGTCAAAATAATCAACTAGATTAAATACTTTATTAATCTAATTCAAAACGATTAACTACTAAGTATCTTAGTAAAAATTATTCTTAAAAAAATAAAATAAGAATCAAATCAATTGGAGGCAGTAACCTATTTCAAATCATAATTAAATAATCCAAACCAAAATACTCAATTTTAAAGAATCCTAATTGATAAATATGTAATTAACGTCATCAATAGTCAAAACTCCAATTCAACTCCTAATACAAAGAAGAAACAATTAGATCCAAATATTTTAATTAAACAAAACAAACACATCCACCACTTATCTTAATTACTGATTCAGTACTAGCCGATACTCTCAATGTATTTATATAAATTGTAATGACATCAAACAAATAATTAACACGCATACCTTCATTTTTATTACTTTGTATGTCACTTATCTATTATGTATCTAATGATAACATATTTTTGAGTTTCTTTCACACTTATTAATCGATTCATATTAAATCACTATACAAACCAACAATAGCTATTGCGTTATTATTCAGCGCTACAACTATAATCCATATAAGTTTAATCTCCATTATGTTGTTTAACATATTTATATAAAAGCAACTCACAATTTAATTCAAAAAGAAAAATTGAAGTCAAACGACATTCTTGATAATTGAATCCCATACCCATTTAACGAAATCACATCTAATAATAATGCGAATCAATTTCCAACTTGAAAACTAACCTTACACTGCCATTAAAGAATTTTCCTTCGTCTAGCTTTTGAGTTGCGAAAAACACATTATAAATCTTGGCAAATAGTACTTTTGTGTGCGTCTTGTGTGTGTAATTTTATGTGTGTGCGTCGTGTGTGTGATTTATGTGTGTGTGCGTTGTGTGTATATATATATAATATCAATAAACCCTAATTAAGAATCCTACTTCTATTGAAACTCTAATTAATTCTTAATTCTACACAAATATAAAATAGAATTTGGGCTAAACAAAATAATATTCAACAAGCCCAATTTGAGAATAAATAATATAATTTGACAATTATATAAGCACAAAACTTAATAATATAATTTGATAATTTTCATAAGCCCAAAATTTATTTTATTACTTAGCCCATATCTGTAAAATAAAATTTGAAGGCCCTAAAATAAATTATGAAGTTCGTTTTCTAGCTAGGGCGCAACTACGGACTCCCTCAAGTCCAATACAAATTCCAGCACGTCAAATACTCACAAATCCAACACAAAATATTTAAATTTAAAGCAAATTAAATCAAGCAAAAAGTGGGGCGTTACAACCCTACCCACTTAATAAAAATTTCGTCCTCGAAATTTGTCTTGCCAGGTGCTATTAGGGACGGGTGCTTAGCTAAAATTTCATCCTCACGCTCCCAAGTCACTTCCTCGGGTCCATGGTGACTCCATTGTATTTTAATTAAGGCCACGCGCCGATTCTTTAACTCGTGGATTTTTCGATCTAGAATCGCGATGGGTTCTTCCTCGTAGGTTAAATCCTTATTAAGCGATATACCACCATAAGACACCACATGACTCGGGTCATGCATATACTTCCTCAACATCGAAACATGAAAAACATTATGCACGGATGACAGCTCAGGCGATAACGCCAAACGATAAGCAACATCTCCAATCTTTTCCAAAATCTCAAACGGTCCAATGAAGCGAGGTCTTAATTTTCCTTTCTTACCAAATCTCAAAACTCCCTTCATTGGCGCTACCTTCAAAAACACTTTATCACCAACTTCAAAATGCAAATCCTTTCTTCTTTTATTAGCATAAGACTTTTGTCTATCTTGAGCAACTTTGATCCTATCTCGAATTTTCTTGACAACATCAACAGTTCTTTCCACCATCTCGGGTCCCAAAATTTTTCTTTCACCAACTTCATCCAAAAGACAGGTGATCTACATTTTCTCCCATAGAGTGCCTCATAAGGAGCCATACCAATACTTGAGTGGTAACTATTGTTATAAGCAAACTCAATCAACGGCAAGTGTGTCTCCCAACTTCCTCCAATATCCAAGACACAAGTTCTTAACATATCTTCCAAAGTTTGAATCGTTCTTTCTGACTGGCAGTCTATCTGAGGATGATATGCTGTCGAAAACTTTAACTTTGTACCCAAAGCAAGGTGTAGACTGCCCCAAAACCTTGACGTAAAACGTGGGTCTCGATCAGATATAATGGATGTCGGTACCCCATGAAGTCGAACTATCTCCCGAACATATAACTGTGCAAACTTATCCATCGAAAACGTCGTGTGCACTGGTACGAAATGCACTGACTTAGTCAAACGATCATCAATCACCCAAATTGCATCATTGCCTCTCAAAGTCCTAGGAAGTCGAACTACAAAATCCATAGTGATGTGTTCCCACTTCCACTCTGGTATCTCTAAGGGCTTTAACAATCCCGATGGTCTTTGATGTTCAGCCTTCACTTGTTGACAAGCCAGACATCGCTCCACATACTTTGCAATTGATTTTTTTTTTTTTTCATGCCATACCACCAAAACTCTTCTTTAAATCTTGGTACATCTTGGTGCTACAAGGGTGTGCTGTGTACACAGTTCGATGTGCCTCATCCATTATCTCTTTTCTCAACTCCTTATCCACTGGCACACAAATTCTCTTATTATAAGCTAGTGTCCTGTCATGCAAAAACTATAAATCCTCTTAGATCATCAGACACTTCCTTAGCTAACATCCTTTGTAGGAAACTCATCATCATTTTAAGCTTCTCGAACTCTATCTCGCAACGTCGGACGTACTACCAAAGCTGAGATAATAACATCTGCTTCTTCAGGTGTGGTCACTGCTTCAAGACTCAATCTTTCAAAATCTTTCACCAACTCCTCTTGTTGAGTTAACCTTCTTACAGGATTTGCATCCATCATTCTGCGAAGTGCATCTGCCACAACATTTGCTTTTTCAGGGTGGTACAAAATCTTACAATCATAGTCCTTGACCAACTCCAACCACCTTCGTTGTCTCATGTTTAGCTCTTTTGCGTGAAAAAAAAAAAGCATTTCAAACTCTTGTAATCAGTATAAATCTCACACTTACCCCCATAAAGGTAATGTCTCCAAATCTTCAAAGCATGAACTACTGCTGCCAATTCCAAATCGCGTGTAGGATAATTTAGCTCATGTGGCTTCAACTGTCGAGATGCATAAGTCACCACTATTCCTTCTTGCATTAGCACACATCCTAAACCCTGTTTCGACGCGTCACTATAGATTATGTATCCCTTAGAACTATCAGGGATAGTCAAGACTGGAGCAGTTACCAACTTCTCTTTTAATATTTGAAAGTTTCTTTCGCACTTCTCCGTCCACTCAAATGGTATTTCTTTCCGTATCAACTAAGTGAGTGGTCCTGCAATCTTTGAAAAAAAAACTTCGATAAATTTTCTATAATATCCTGCCAGTCCGAGAAAACTTCGTATATCTGCGGCGCTTGTCGGCACTTTCCAATTACTTACCGCCTCAACCTTTGCAGGATCCACTTCAATTCCTTCTGAGGTCACCACGTGTCCAAGAAATCCAATCCGATAAAGCCAAAACTCACACTTGGTAAACTTGGCGTACAACTTTTCGTTCCTTAGTGTCTCCAAGACTGTGCGCAGATGCGACTCGTGCTCTTCTTGATTTTTAGAGTATATCAAGATGTCATCGATGAAGACGATTACGAACTTATCCAAGTATGGATGAAACATCCTATTCATCAAATCCATAAAAACTGCAGGGACATTGGACAATCCAAAAGGCATTACCACAAACTCGTAGTGACCATATCTAGTCCTAAATGTTGTCTTTGGAATATCATCTTCCTTCACCTTCAATTGATGGTATCCAGATCGTAGATCTATCTTTGAGAAAACTCCTGCACCATGTAGTTGATAGAAGAGGTCTTCAACTCTTCTAATTCATTTGGTGCCATTCGGTATGGAGCCTTAGAAACTGGTGCCGCTCCGGGCACAAGGTCAATGGTAAACTCCACTTGTCGGCTCGGTGGTAAACCTGGTATTTATTCAGGAAACACATCGACAAAATCTCGAACCACTTCCACATCCTCTATTGTTGTCTCCGTCGGCGTTGACCCCAATACATTTACCAAGAATCATTCGCACTTTCCTTTTCTTAACATCTTCACTGTTTCCATTATCGATATTATCTTCAGTGGTTTTTCGATCCTTGCTCCATAGAATGTAAACTCATTCTCTTCCTCTTCAAAATCCTCATCTTTCTCTTTTATTCCCTCATTCTCTTGAGGTAGTTTCACATTCTGCTGTGAGAGTAGTGACACGGGACCTTTGTCATCTTCTATAATTGTGATGCCACGAAAAAGATCGTTACATCTACAAATTAAGGTGGCCATGTAATCCTCAAAATTGATTTGATGCTTACCTGTCTCTCGATCTATAAAGGTCTTTCCAACAATAGCCTTAACTTCATTGGGTGCTAGGTAAAAGTGTCTAGAAGCAGCTTCATATTCAGGTATTGGTGGTCCGTGCGTAACAATTTGCCATACAACTATCTCTAAGCTACAAAGTTCTATCGACGCCTAGAGTGAGATTTCAAATACGTTGCGAGAATCGGACTACGGCGAGCATACTCATAAACCGGAGGTAGATTATAGTTATTCTCCATCTAACCTACACAAGGAGGCCTAATAATCAAGCGACTATGTCCCTTCTAATTTCGAGGATACAAATAAGTAAAAATTTCAATCAACTCATGCTCAAGTTCAATAATAATTTCGCAAAAAAATGCATAACTCTCATATAATGCCACATACAAAACACCACCACATCTCATAATATTAGAGATAGAATCTTCACTAATAAGTGCTCACCAAGATATTTTATCATATCAAAACAACGTAAATTACCTCGATCAGGAGCGCGTGCCGGGAATGGGTGGTGCCCTTTGTCATAACAACATCATATAACAAATTTTCCAAAATTTTAAAGTCTACAGAAACGTAGACCCGCTCTGATACCACTAAATGTAACACCCTAAATTCATAATTTAAAAATGCTATATTTTCTTAAATAAAATAGCTAAAGCGGAAGCATGTCATTTTTTTTTTTCTTTTTTTTTAAATATATGAAATCTCTTGAATAAAATTATCAAATAATGAATCCAACAAACTCAAGTCTAAACTTTGCAAAAGAACTGACGCCAACCAACGACCCAAAGCAAACTACGCAAGACTTAGTAGCATGAGATAAGTTGAAGTTCTAATAACTCAAATCCAACAACGATAATAAAGGAAAAGAATTTAAACAAAAATAACACAAGTCTTGGAAGGAATTAAAAGCAACAAGACACCACTAGGCACACCCACACCGTCACGCCGCTCCATGATCACTGACCTGAAAATATTTTAGATAAAAAGGGGGTGAGCACAAAAACGTACTCAGTGGTGGGGAACAAGGAATATCATTATTTTATTTATCAAAACGTGTATATATCGCAAGAAAGTAATAGTCAATCATATTCAACCTCACCAGCTTAAAAATCCTGCCACACAAGCAAAGATACGCCACACAACCTATGATTCACCACACAGGCAATTATACGCCACACAAAGTATGATTCGCCACACGTGCAATGATCGCCACGGCTATGCCACACAGGCAATGATTCGCCACACAGGCTATGATTCGCCACACAGGCTACGCCACACAGCAATGATACGCCACACGGGCTATGATTCGGCACACAGGCTACGCCACACAGGCAATTGATACGCCACACAGGCTATGATTCGCCACACAGGCAATTGATTCGCCACACAGGCCATGGCACACAGGCAATTGATTCGCCACACAGGCTATGCCACAGGCGAATTGATCGCCACACGGCCATGATACACAAGCAATAATACGTCACACAAGCTTTCACCATGGATGTAACAAAACACAACAATGATTAACACCATAAACTTACAGATAGAGTAAATTACACAATAAATATGTTTATTCCAAATCACATATTTGCAAGTTAAAGAAGATTTCACCCACAATAAATATGTTTATTCCAAATCTCATATTTGTAAGTTAAAGATGATTTCACCCACCTTATTTTGTCGAGCACCACAAAACAAAACCAATCAATTATGGGACGAGGGTCCTAGTTGCGCCGCACCTAGTTCAATAAAAATAAAAATAAAAATTATAAGGGCCTAAACTATTATTCAAATTTTTACTTCAATAATATGTTTTCGTAAGTCAAAATAATCAACTAGATTAAATACTTTATTAATCTAATTCAAACGAGTAACTACTAAGTATCTTAGTAAAAATTATTCTTAAAAGAATAAAATAAGAATCAAATCATTTGGAGGCGGTAACCTATTTCAAATCATAATTAAATAATCCAAACCAAAATACTCAATTTTAAAGAATCCTAGTTGATAAAAATATGCAATTAACGTCATTAGTAGTCAAACTCAATTCAACTCCTAATACAAAGAGATAAACAATTAGATCCAAATATTTTAATTAAACAAAACAAACACATCCACCACTTATCTTAATTCTCGATTCGGTACTAGCCGATACTCTCAATGTATTTATATAAATTGTAATGACATCAAACAAATAATTAACACGCATACCTTCATTTTATTACTTTGTATGTCACTTATCTATTATGTATCTAATGATAACATATTTTGAGTTTCTTTCACACTTATTAATCGATTCATATTAAATCACTATACAAACCAACAATAGCTATTGCGTTATTATTCGGTATTACAACTATAATCCATATAAGTTTAATCTCCATTATGTTGTTTAACATATTTATATAAAAGCAACTCACAATTTAATTCAAAAGAAAAATTGAAGTCAAACGACATTCTTGATAATTGAATCCCATACCCATTTAACGAAATCACATCTAATAATAATGCGAATCAATTTCCAACTTGAAAACTAACCTTACACTGCCATTAAAGAATTTTCCTTCGTCTAGCTTTTGAGTTGCGAAAAACACATTATAAATCTTGGCAAATAGTACTTTTGTGTGCGTCTTGTGTGTGTAATTTTATGTGTGTGCGTCGTGTGTGTGATTTATGTGTGTGTGCGTTGTGTGTATATATATATAATATCAATAAACCCTAATTAAGAATCCTACTTCTATTGAAACTCTAATTAATTCTTAATTCTACACAAATATAAAATAAATTTGGGCTAAACAAAATAATATTCAACAAGCCCAATTTGAGAATAAATAATATAATTTGACAATTATATAAGCACAAAACTTAATAATATAATTTGATAATTTTCATAAGCCCAAAATTTATTTTATTACTTAGCCCATATCTCAAAATAAAATTTGAAGGCCCTAAAATAAATTATGAAGTTCGTTTTCTAGCTAGGGCGCAACTACGGACTCACTCAAGTCCAATACAAATTCCAAAGACGTCAAATACTCACAAATCCAACACAAAATATTTAAATTTAAAGCAAATTAAATCAAGCAAAAAGTGGGGCGTTACATAAACCCCTTATTTACGTCATAACAAGAAAATTATAACTTATCTGAGAGTTAGTTGGTTATCCTTAAGACCTCGTTAGTAGGTTGGACATGTCTAAAGTATGGAGGTAAATGAAACTCATTTTATGAGTATATAAAGAATGAAAGTATCTCCATTAATAAGCCTCTCGTTTTATCCCGAGAACAATAAGACTATGCTTGAGCGGATCTAATTCCAAATATTTGAGACGTTGGTTAAACCAATGATAGTAAGAATCGATGAATCATAATCAATGAGATGTGAGAACAGCTAGCTACCCCTAATGCTTAAACAAGGTATGGGAGATACCCAAAGTTGAGATATAGTAAGGAGGTGCTTATGCTGGAGATTAAGATAAAGGGAACAAGCTTATTGCCCTATATGACGACCCTAGATGGGTTTTGAGACAAGATAAGCATGAAAAAGAGTAAATGGTTTTATTAAGGTTATTTTACGCTAAGATTGCATAAAGATATTATATAAATTGCGATAAACGTTACGCAAATGCTAACTACATTCTTGCATTATCAGAATGCCGCCCAGACGCGAACCTGAACAAGGTATTCAAGGGTGCGGAAGGGGACGAGGTAGGGGAAGAGGCCGTATTCCACGGGCCGAAAGTGAAGAAATACCAATACCACCCCTATCTCCACCCGACCGAAGAATAGAGGAATTGTTCCTTAGGCAAAACCCACCATCTTTTAACGGAAAAGGAAATCCCGAAGATGCTGAGCAGTGGGTTAGAGCAATAGAGAGGATTTTCGATTTCCTCCATTGCACAACGCAAGAAAGATTATCTTGTGTCACCTTCCAACTCACCGGACCGGCAGATTTCTGGTAGGAAGCAAGGAAAAAGACTATTACCCCAGAGCAAATGGAATATTTCACATGGGAAGACTTTAAGATGGAAATGTATGAGAAATACATTCCGAAGAGCTATAGAAAGAAGAAAGAAGTTGAATTCTTCAACTTAAAACAAGAAAGAAAGTCTGTAACAGAGTACGATCGTATTTTCTGCGATATGTCAAGATATGCCCCAGATCTAGTAAATACTGATATGAAGATGGCAGAGAAGTTTAGATCTGGATTGAGACATGAGATAAAGATGTCTCTGGCAAGGTATGGTGAATTGACTTACATCGAAACTCTTAGTCGAGCTTTGGATATCGAGGCGAAGAATGCTCAAGACAAGCTACACCCCGATCACGACGTCACAGAATGTTGGTGACAAAGGAAAGAGGAAATGGGAAGGCAATTTTAATAATAATTTCAACCGGGGAAATTTTGGCAACACAAGCAATACGAGGCCATGGCAAGGTAACATGGCACCCCAAGGACAAGGTTGGAAGACACCAGTGTTTTCTCCACCCACGGGAGGTCCACCAGAACAGATAAGGATAACTCCCTGCCCAAAATGCAATAGAATGCACAGGGGTATATGTCTATGGGGCAATGTTAAGTGTTATAAATGTGGCGTGAAGGGCCACTATGCGAATGAATACCCCAAAATACATCCGGTAAGAATGGTAAGGCCAAATCAACAAGGCCAAATCCAGCAACTCAAAGCTATACAGTACCAGCCCCAGTACGAGCCGCGGCAACAAAGGCAATACCAACAGTGACAAGCACCTCGCTAACAACAACCAGCCGGGCAAGAGCCTAAAACCAAGGATGGAACGAACAAACCCGAAACCCGGTGCGAAACTTCTCAACGTACCTATAGTACCTTAGTTCGGAAAAAGTACTTTATAATCTTTCATCGCAAAAGCATGCGTAGATATATTAGAACCTAAATCTGAATAAGCAAATCAGGAAAGGAGAATCTTTTCACCATAAGAGGAATCTTGATTGTCGGACATATTTACCCGAACTTAGACTTGAACCTAGAACCACTTTAGATCTAGCAAATCGCTTGAACATTTTACCTATGAGGAATGTAGACATAATCTTAAGAATGGATTGGTTAAACCGAAAACTATTCCACGATCTCGCACTGAGAAAAGGAAAATTTCGTTCCATTTTCAAGGACACGAGCTACCAGTTCCATGGAATTTACATGGGAAAGAAAATCTCAATAATACCTACACTGCAAGTAAGGAGAAGGATGAACAACAAAGGATGACGAGCACTTATTGTCTAACTAGGCAAGAAAGCGAAAGTTGAAATAAAAGGCGAGAATTAAATAGGATCCACTGACCTTGAGGAACGATTGGTTCGATCAGTGAAAGGAAGCGAGAATATTCTCAAAAATCAATCATAGTCCGAATTATTATTAACTTAAGGTGCGACCAGAGGATACATCCTAAACCTCATTCCGAACAAGTTATGGCCATTACGAGTTTGTAGTTGTGCCGTTCGGACTAACAAATACGCCAGCCGTGTTCATGAATCTCAAAAATTAAGTGTTCCGCGCATACTAAGATAAATTGTCTTAAATCATCATAGACGATATTCCCATCTATTCGAAGGGTAAGAAAAGAGTATGAAGAACTCTTGAGAACTATTCTTGCAGACATTAAGAGTCGAATAAATTTTCGCTAAGATTATTTAAGCTGAATTCAGGCTTAAAGGAGTAATATTCCTTAGACACATTGTGTCTTCAGAAGGAATCCAAGTGGATCCGGCAAAAGTTAAAAGCAATGCAAGGTTGGAAGCAATCAACGACCCAAATGAGATTGAGAGTTTTATAGAATTTGTTGACTGTAATCGAGATTCATTGAAGACTCTCTAAGATAATAAGGTCGATAACGCAGCTACTCCAAATAGAAATCAAACTTACATGAACTAATAAATGTGATGCCGCATGCTAATGTGAGGAAGATAATAAGCTATGCATCACAACGACTTAGAACTAGTAGCAGTAAAACGAGTTAAGATTTTGAGAACACCACCTCTATAAAGTGAGGTGTGAAATCTTCATAGATCATAAGAATTTAAGATACTTCCTCGAATTAGTAAGAGATTACAAATGTGATATAAATTATCACCTATGAAAAGTTAATGTAGTGGTTGATGCTCTATGTTGTAAAATTCAGTCTAAGAAATGATAAATCCTTGCATAAAAGAAAAAACTCATCAAAGAGTTAAGAAGAGGAGGATAGAAATTGGCGAACATCATCTCAATTGCCTGTAAGTGAAGGCATTGTATCACTGATCCTATGGGATGACGTAACAATGGATTTTGAGATAGGATTACCAAAGTCAAAAGTTAACACTACTATATGGGTAGTAGTATATCGATTTACCAAATATGATCAGTACATGCCTATTTAGGCTACTTCTGGGTCTAATAAGTTAGCCCGGTTGTTTACTAAGAAAATCGTACGTCTCGCATCGTATAAAGACTTTAAGGTTATCTTTAGAATACGAATTGACTTATAAAAGAAAGAATTGACGTACAAGTTGGAAATGTATTTTTCCACTTACTAAGTTCATCTACCACAATCGCTGTCGAGCGACATAGCCCATATAAAGCATAATATGAAGGGACGTGTCGATCATCTCTTTATTGAGATGAAGTAAGTAAAAGGAGAGTTTTAAAGCCGATCCTGTGAAAGAAATAATTAAGATGTTTGCCGAATTAGGCAATGAAAGAAAGAAGCTCATCATAGACGAAAGTCTTACGCTGATATGCGTAGATATGAGCTGTATCTTGAATGCAGAGATAAAGTGTATTAAAGTTCTTCATTGGAAAGAATTTCAATATTTGGAGGAAAAAGGAAGTTGAAATTAAGTTTTATAGGACCTTACGAGATCCTAGAAATGATAAGGCCTAGTGGCCTATAGATTAGTACTTCCACCTAGTTTGGGAAAGTGCACAGAATTTTTCCACGTATTACAGTTAAAGAAAATACGAATATGGTCCAAAATACATGACCATCGTGATGACGTTATTCTTGAATCAAGATACGAGTTATGAGAAAGAGTCTGCGATTGTTAATCGTCAGAATCAACGGTTAAGAAAGAAGCTTATACCGTTGGTGAAAGTCCAATGGAGAAACCATGGACAAAAGAAAGTTACGTGGAAACTTGAGATTGTTATAATGCAAAAAAAATACCCGTACTTTTCGACGGTATGCAAATTTCGGGATGAAATTTATTTTAAGGGGGGTAGAATGTAATATCCCGTAGTTTTAAACGCTTAATTACGATAATATAAATCGTAATTAGGGTTTTAGCCTCGATAATTAAAATCTTAACTAGTCAATGCTCGATTTTTGACTAAGCATAATTTGATAATGTCTGTGTGACATTCACTGACGCTTAGTGAATTAAGGAATATAGTTTCTGATATTCCTTCGAACGTATGTTTCAAACGTCGATAAAATTCGACGCTTAAGTTTTACGATATTTTCTAAGCATCAAGATTTAGAATTGAATTCCTATTAATATGGAAGTGAATAAAGTTATTCTAATTAGCTTACTGAACGTTTTAGAGATAATTCAAGTATTAACGTTTTGAGACGCTTCAAACGCTCACGTTTTGAGATAATTCGATAACTTGGCCAAATGATCATGGAATTATAAAATTCAAATTCCTATGATTATTTAATGATATAAGAGCATTATTTATCATCAAAATAATGCTATAGAATTATGGAATTTAATTGCATCAAATACTTAGGGTTTCGAAAACCCTAATTTTTAAAATTAGGGTTTTCGAAACCCTAAGTATTTGATGCAATTAAATAGGGTTTTAAGGTCTAAAAGTGATTTAAATATTTTTCTATGATTATATTCATCATCTATGATTATAATATGTCACATAGCTATGTGATAACTATTTATTACAAGAAAATAAAATGTTTAGCACATAGAACCCTAATTTTCGAAAATTTTATGATTATAGTGTTAATTAATTTTAATTGTTATCCAATTGGGGTCATATGATAATTAATATATTAAAATGATATTATTAAGGATATTATGAGTTGTATTACAACTTGCACAAGTTGGATGACACCAACATGATAAGTGGCGAGAATTTGATGGTTTAGGTGTGATTTTATGTGATAAAATTGATAAATATCCAACTATAATTAATTTGAGGCTATGAGTTGGATCCTATCATGATATGAGGTGTAAAGTAGTAGTAGTTGTCAATTTGATCAAGTAACCTAAGGTTGGAAGCTAGTGAAGGCCGAAAATATCATCATTTAATGTGATTAAAATTTGTTTTACACTATGTTTTGAATTGTGTGAAGATAAGATAATATCTTATCATGTATTAGGTGTAAAATGGTGTTAGTTAACAAATTGAACAAGTAACCTATGTGGAATTATATGAGGGGGCCGAAAATCCACCTATATGTCACACTATGTGATAAACTTTATACTATGTGATAAGATAAGATAAGATAAGATAAGATAAGATAAGATAAGATTTTGTTCTCTTGTGCAAGTGGTGTAGAGATATTTTAATGTAATAATTACTTCACAATTTGATCAAAACTATAAATATAAGGTTAGGCCTTCATTCCCCCACATTAGAACCCTAAGACTACCGAAAATTCAAGAGAGGATTTCAAGAGTGTTCATCAAAGTTTGATCCCAATCCTATAGAAAATAAACTTTGCCGATCAAATTCAATACCGATTAAAAGGTTAGATTTCTTACAAGCTTCGTATACATGTTAGAATTATCGATTTTCATCTGTTAGAAATTATGTTATAAGCTTAGTTTGTTGATGATATTTTCAAAATTATGAAACTTATGCTAAAATGTTTAGATATCAGGTTTATATGATGTTATTAAGCATGTACTATAATTATATCACAAAATTAAGCATGCTACTAAAATCTACATATGGACCGAAAACTTAAGGGTATGATATGTTGATGATTATGATTTTTAATTGTTGATTTGAGCATGAAATAATGATCTAGGGTAGAAATTATGCTTATATGATTTTATGTAGAATTTTTGGAAAACTTTGGTACCTAAGTCTATGAAATTCGAAAATTATAGAACATGATAACATGTTGTGATATAATCCATATTTAAATGTTATCATAGCATATTGATAGTGTAGATTCATAATATAGTGTTTTATGAATTTATTGGATTTGTTAAAAATTAATGGGACCTAAGTCCAAATTTTCGAACATGACTTAGGAGTATTTAATTAAATAGTTCACAATAAATAAAAATTATGTTATAGTAAGGATGCTCATAGATGACTATATGTTATGTGAATTTATTATAATTTTTATACAAGTCTAGGTTATTTAATTATAATGACCGAAAACTATAGCATATGTGTATTAATGTTATAAATTTATTTTATCATGTATAATTGCATAATATGTTCTAAAATAATGTTTTAAACATAGTATGATTTTATGAAAATTTTAGAACAAAAATTGTACATAAAATAACGAAATTACATACTTGGTATTAAAAAGTCAAAATTGTTGACTTAGTCAAAATTGTTGACCAAATGTTGACCAAGTCAAAATCATTGACCAAAAACGTTGACCAAGGTCAAATCGTATGAAATTCGATAATGCGTGATCTATGTGACGTAGTACGTTTGATAACAATGTAACTTACGTTACGTAAGTACATTAAACGTACATTTTATGCTAAAGAGATGGAATATCTCTTATATGAGAAACAATTTCATAATCGACATCATTTTGATTAGGAAACGTCAAAATAAGTTCGATGTTAGCCTTATTCGATGTATAGGACGTTATAGACAATGTTCGTCTCTATCGAAACGTGACCAATGTACTAAAATAATTCTTACGTTAAGGTGGGACGTGATCTTGAGCTGAGACATAGAAAAGGACTATAGAAAGACCTATACATACTAGGTGGGCTTTATTCGATAACCCTTTTATTTACTTGCTTTCTGCAAATGAAAAGTATTTATTTACAGTACTTCTGTTGAGAAATGATATGATTACCTGCCCAAAGTGTTTATGTTTTTATATATGATCCTATCATGTTGTTGGGCAAGCCAACTATGAAAGTAATCAGTTGTTGGGTCGTTTCCCGACTTAAGAGAAATTAATGTTTGTTCCTAAGCCAGATGCAGAATACCTGGCTAGGAAAAAGTGATATGATCATGATATGTGTGGAGATGGCTGGTATGATGATATTGAAAGTTGTTGGTTCGCTACCAACGATAATGATATTGATATGTGTGGAGATGGTCGGTATGATGATATTGAAAGTTGTTGGTTCGCTACCAACGTATAATGATATTGATATGTGTGGAGATGGCTGGTATGATGATAGTGAAAGTTGTTGGTTCACTAACGACGTATGATGATGTTATAAAGAGATTATAGTTGTTGGTTCGCTACCAACATGTGATAATGTTATGATAATATATGAGAACTGATATGGATCATACAGACAGAAAATATGTCTGGCCAGACGACTTTTGAAAATGAGAAAATGTTTTAGTAAGCGCAAGGCCTTTTTCAATAAAACCCTTGCGTCTTACTCAGAAGGGGCAGTGTAATTTAAAGTTGATAAAATGTTTTGGCAATGAGCCCACTGAGTGCATTATTTGTACTCAGCCCTGCATGTTTGTTTTTAAATGTGCAGGTTGAGCTGATCGATGGGATGGAGCAGTGTTGAGCAGTCAGGTCTTTTGTTGCCGATAATAGAACCTTGAATACACATCGTCACATGTGTACTTCACATGTTTCCGCTGCCAGATTATGAAGTCATATGTATGTTATGTTTCTTGTTGTAAAACCCTAAACTCATGTAGTTCCAAAAATATTCCCGATATATGTCACACCATTCACTAATCCATGTCATTATCCGTTACTTAATCCCGTTTATCAGTAACAGTCCCTGCTAATCCGTACTTTGGGTTGGCGGGCTGTTACATATAGCAACAAAACACCTGCCACTATGCACCACCTCGCACTCATCGTCAATCCCTGCTCAATCTGCACATAAAAAACGAGATGCAGGGCTAAGTATAAAAGTACTCAGTGGACTCATTGCCGAAAACATTTTGTTTGTAAAGTTATTGAATTGCCCACAATAGTGCATGCGGATTTTAGTTAAAAGACTCATGCCTATCAAACATTTTATCATTTTCTAAAAGTGTCCAGCCGGACTATTTCATCCACGTTGTTCCATATCTGAACATTCATTCATTCGCGCACTATAGACGTGGCCACCTACACATAGTCGTCGTGACCGGTCGAGATAGCTAACCTTAACACACAGTCACACGTGTACATAATCCGATTTAGTCCTTAAAGTCGGATCCGATCGTTACCCTTTTTTAACGTTGGTGGACCAACACATTCACATACCGCATTGGATATACCAATCTCAGATAGGTTCACAACAAAACATAAACATTTGGCAGTCAATAACAGTTTATGTAATAATATTTCATAAAGCTTTTTAAATCATGCTTTGAGATAGATATGAATATCATTTTTATTTCAAGAGAGCCCATCTGCTAGTCCGAAGCTATAAGTTCTAAGTGAGCAGGGTGTGGTTGTCCTTCCTCGGCAACTACGTACGAACATGACCTTCATAAGAAAATAACGTTTCTTATATTCCTTCTATTGATCGAGGGTCGTTTATAAATTACGACTTAAAGTTCCCAATTAGGGTTTCTTTATGATTTCATGTGATGATCCTAAGATAATTTCTATTATCTTACATTCTCAATTCCCAAACTATATTTTTTTCATCTTTTATAGATGAACCTCAACTTATAAGTCATATACTACGAGTCTAAGCTCGACTCTAACCTTAGTGTTCTTCTAAACGTTATTACGTTATAGATTGTTAGTATTCAAGTTATGATTGGTATATTAGGATATTCTTAAGCCACTAACTAGACTTAACAATTATAGTTACATCCTAGTAGGTTATGCTTGACGACTTGTCGCATTAACACGACGAATGAAAGGGATCTTGACTTATGATTGGAGATATCTCATACCATCCGTAAGTAAATACTTAGGAATTAATGGAGTTCCTTGTAAATACTAACTCGACCCTTGAGACATAAGGATTGACATCTTATGTTTGAATCTTAGCTTACACCTTTCGACATTGTTTGTTTCTCTTAACTCGCCGAAGATTGTGTACATTATAAAATAACTATTCGTATCGAGTTGTTTTAACGCTCAATCTAATATCGTATTAGGTTACCGTTTTGGAGCATTAATTAACGTTATAAGTCGGCTTTTGTTTTCTTTAACTTAGGAACTCACGTTTGAGTTATCCTATTAATAGAAAACCCTAAATATTTGTGTCTAACTTCGATTCTCATTAATTCCTTCTTAAGTTATCAAAATTTATCGATTTCTTTTAGATTCTCGTACATAAAGTACTATGTTGTTTACGTTTTGGGTTTTATTTGTCGGCACAACATAAATGTAACCATTCAACACCATACAACACCATACACAACATAAATATACTAAAGCATTAGAAAACCTTAATTTTTATCATAATACCCGACTATTGTGTATTTGTGCATGAGTGTTCCATTCATTCAACATAATCACAACCATTCATTCTAAACTTTTGGATTAACTACCATGGCATCATTCATATTTAAAATCAACTCATACTTAACCATTTTGCAATATTTTCGATAATTAGCAATAATTAGCATAAGTATCCAATAAATTATAATAAAATCATGATATGCTCCTATCATGTTATAGAATTTAATTATCAACTCAGTATCATCTACAAAATTAAATCATGAGCTAAAATAAAGCATTATTTTTCTGCATTTATGAATATTGAACATTTGTGTTCAATAAATTCTACACATATATTGTATATGTGTTCAATAAATTCCAAACAAAGCATAATAGATTCATATTATTTTCAACAAATAAAAATCAAATAAACTTTAAAATATATTATATTATTTTCGGCCATTTTGAGCAAAAATAGGAGGTGTGTTTCAATAATTCCAAAATTAATATATGATGTTCATATCATATATTAAACACTATACCTCAACTATTTTTCAACAAAATAAAATCAAAATAATTTTTAAAAATTAATATATTTCAGCCCTAACAAAATAAATAGGAGAAATAATTCAAAAATTCCCATCTTTATTATGTATGCTCCTAACATATCAACAAACAACAATATGAAATAATATTCATAAAATCATGCTTTATCTTCTATAAAAAGAATTATAACATAAATTGAAAAATATTAAACATGATCCAAAATTTCTCAAACTTTAAACACAACCTTAGAAAATATTTCTAAGCATATTTCATCCATGGCTTGAGAGCATTTGGTGGCTCAAAAGTCATGAAGAAAAATGAAGAACAAAAATTAGGGTTATTCATGAAATAAATTCAAAAATCTAAAACAATTCTACTCCATTACAAATGGAGAGAATGATGAATTCTACCTTTTTCTAGTCTTAGAAAAATTATTGGAGGGTTGGAATGGTTGGGAAATAAGGAATAAAGCTTAAGGATTTGAAAAATGAGAGAATTTGTCTCTCAAAGAGAGAGAGAGAGAGAATGGTTGAATGGTTCTGTAAAATGACATCCAAATGGCTGTTGGGGGCCTACATGATTGGTCCATTGTGGTGGTTGGGAGAAGACTAGTCAAATTTCCCGATTTGGCATGTTAATACCGACTATTTAAGTTTTATCGCACTTTCGATTGATTTCTCGAAACCTTAAGGTTTTATTTTCTTAAATATCCTTAAAAGACTTATTTCGTAGTTTATAATAATTTCATGAATTTCGGATGATATCCGGTAAGTCAATTCCGAATTATCGCAGAAAAACAGCGTCCGACGATTAAATTATGCTCATTTGAAATTCTATTGAATTCTTGAGCTTTCATAATTAATTTGAGTCTTATAAATAATTTCTTATTGATTTATACCATTGGTTCGAGTTTCGGATCGTTTGGATCATTTTAGGATTTTTCCGGTATATATTCTCAGCGTTCGGTTAAGTTCTTCAAGAATTTCGTTCATAAATTAATTCTTATGAATTCTAAATACATAATAATGTATTCCTCCATGATTTTGATTGTTATCATTAATTTCCATGATTAGCACAGACTGAAAGTTGATCCGGCTCGTGAATAGTACTTTTGAGACTGACCGGGCAAGCATGCCGAAAAATTCCAATTCTTTGGCTTCTCACATGTTTTCGTGAGACGATTCTAGAAATGAAATAAATTTATTGAGATTCATTCTAGATCTTTCATTCTATGTTCAGGCTATTCAGGAAACTCTAATCTGGTTGGACTAGTCACTAGTTTTTGATTTCTCTAGTTTTCGATCTCCGAATCGATTCTAATTCGTTCCATTGATCACCTTAAACATATTTAAGGTCTTATCACCATAAGAAATTGGTTTAAGCATCGCTAATAAAAGTTTTAAATTTTTGGGTTATTACATACCATCCCCCTTAAAATAAATTTCGTCCCGAAATTTGCTAACCTTGGAAAAGATCTGGGTATTTCTTTTTCATAGCTGATTCAAATTCCCTGGTTGCTTCTTCTTGTCCATAGTGTTGTTTCAATCAAAAGTGTTCTTTTAATTGACTCATAATCGAATGAGGTGTTGTAATAGGGAAAGTTAACCCTGGTCGTCTCTCAAGGAAAACTTAACAGAGCTTATTGTTCGTGTCAAACACATAAAGCGGTAAATCCTAACACTCTAATACCAACATGGGTTTTTGATCAAACGGGAATTAAAAAGCTGAAAGGAAATATAAATTTAAGCAAGCAATCTAACTAGGAGTTGTCAATCCCTAGTTGATAAACTACGAAAACACGAGAGCAAGAAGCTAATCATAAAATAAACTAAACTAGATCACCAAACACGAAGCAATGAAATTAGACGAAGAACGATTCAACATGTAACTAACATCCAATATCAAAAGTGTAATTCAAACAACCATAATCAATAAGCAAGTATGTAACTCGATCGAATGAAGTTCAACACAATTATAAAATATCCAGAATCAACAATGAAATTGAAACTAACAATAATCTCAACACAACTCGTAAATGATCCAAAGGAATTCAACAAGAATTACAAAACTAAATGCAATAATCAAAAGGATGAAAACAGTATCAAATACTATTAATTTGTCTCTATCGTCGTCTGGAAGATCGGAAGAAATCTTGAAGAACAGTGGCGCGGAGAGTAAAAATCAGCCCCCCCCGTAGAAAAAGACCTAGCGATATATATATATATATATATATATATATATATATAGATGAGAGTGAGCGCCGGTTGCAATGTGAGCGCAGGTTGAGGAAACATTCTGTATTGAACATGAGCACTGGTTCGAGGTGAGCGAGCGCGGCGATGAGCTTCTGTTCCCAAAGTGAACGCCGGCTTAGGCCGAACGCTAGCTTACAAGAATGCACTGACTCAGAAGCGAACGCCGGCTCAAGGGTGAGCGTGCGTGCGGGCAGACGAGCGCCGGGTGAGGCATGAGAGCACGAGGGAAAATGGCGAGTGCGCGCTCGGAGTTGAGCACCGGATGGCTGGGCGCTGGGCATGGGCGCGCGAGGTTGGCGAACAGGCAACGCGCGGCAGAACGGGCGCTAGGTTCCCAGCACCGGATGGCGAGCGGCGAGGCTGGAATGCGCGCTTGCATCAAGCACCGGTTGAAGCGAATGCTAGTGAGGCATGCGGGCTGTGGTTGCGGGCGTTGCGGGTGGAACATCGGCTGGGTGTGGCGCTAGATGCGGGAGCTGTGCTGGGTGAAATCAGCGCGCGCTGGGTGGAGTCGTGCGGGGAACGTCGAACACCGGTTGTAGCACCGGTGGGGGCTGGGTTGGACGTTGGGCATTGCAACGCCAGACGGAGGATGCACGAGTTGTGGTGCGAGGCATTAGATGGGCGAGAAGGCGCACGACGGAACGGGCGCTGGGTACCCAGCGTCGGACAGAGAGATGCGCTGTGTGGATGAGCATCGGTTGATGCGGCAACCTGCACTGGTGAGGCGCTGAGTGCGGGCGAGGGTGGATGCTGGTGCGCACGGATGCGCTTGGTCGAGCGCCGGGCTCGGCGTGCGACGGGGTGCCGTGCGCGACTTTGATGATTCGCCCCGTTCTCCCTCCTCTGAACTCCGAATTGCAATCCGTTTGCTCCTACGGACTCCTATTGAAAAGATCTTCATTATACTTGATCATTGAGATACCCATTTCATCCTATTTAATGCCATTTTCCTACAAAACATCGAAACAAACCAAGTAAGTCCGAATCGGTAAATACTAATCAAACCAACGACATAAATATGACAAAACACTGAAAATGACATGTAAAACAATACTAAGAATAAGCACAAAATGAAACCAAACAACTCCCCCACACTTATCCATTTACTTGTCCTCAAGCAAAGTCTATACTAATAAGAGTAGAAGAATAACTCATGCAACTAAACTCTTAATCCAATCAATCAAACCTCTTTTTGCAATTCCCTCAAACATGATGAATAAATAATCAAAGTTAATGTGAAACAAATCTAAGATTGTGAGAATATCAAATAAACAAGAAGGTGATTTTTTTTGCTCAGACCCAACTCTCCGCTAGGGGTGAATTAACTAAAATGGTTACCTTTGGCAACAAGTTTCTTTTGAGAACACAAAGAAAGTATTAACAGATTTTGGAACAATGTTCGAAAGGTGAAGTCTCGATGAACTCGAGTCTCCTATCGTGGTTTCCCATGCACATTTTTTTATTTACGAGAAAGAGGGGCAGAATCCCATCCTCCATTTATACAATCTTAACAATTTATTGGAGTTTTCATTCTCCTTCTTTTCTCTTCTTTTTCACACTTTTTTTTTTAATGAAACAATTATATAGGTAACCACACTGTTAACACTACCCCTAGCATTAGTCGGACAAATCACATTAATAACCCCGATTTAAGATTAATTGACACAATCTCATCAATTCACATTACACTTTAATAACATAACATCAAGATAAACGAGAAATGCATCAAGGTTTGACCAATACCACAGAGTTCAGGTGCACAAATCACAATCCTAACTTATTCGCGTAGACAAAAGCTTGATTCCAAGAGATCAACATCAGCACATCACCAATCATGCAAAAATATAAGACACGCACACAAAACAAAATAATCTTCCCCCCACACTAAAATCGAGCACTGTCCTCATTGCTCTAAACATTAATAACACAAAAATGGTCAATAGAGGATGAAGACTTCCCTGATAATAGATGGCAGAAACAGGGTTGGAATGTGAGCATGCACGACAGAGTAGGAGTATCACGGCTTCACCATACTGGCTAAAACATTCCAATTTTGAGCAAAACAAACTCAACGACAACAGATAGATTAACGAGAACAACGAAACAAAAAAAAGAGAACGGAAGAAAAAGAACAGAAAAATCTGTGGGTAAACTCCCACGTAGTACTCAGTTTTACGTCGTGAGCACGACGTAATCCAGTCAGAGACAGATAGGATCGATGAGCATGGAGTTCTCTACTCCTTTCGGACCATCTCCTTGATCAAAGAAAGGTCTCACCCGCTGTCCATTCACAGTAAAAGATCCTTTGGTGTTGGGATCGCGGAGTAAGACTGCTCCATAAGGAAACATCTTTTCAATTATGTAAGGACCACTCCATCCAGAGTTGAGCTTCTCGGGGTAGGACTTCAAACGAGATTGAAAAAGTAAAATCTTCATTCCCGGCTTTAAATCCTTATTAACTCTCACCGATCATGTATTTGTTTCACTTTCCCCTTGTACAAATTTTCATTCTCACCCTGCAACAAAACATTCTCGGCCAAGGGATCAACAACATCTATGGGAGCATGATTATCAATGAATTTAACAGAGGGAGATATCACACCATCATGTGCAGAGAAAGACATAGATTCACCAAGTACTGTCATTTTCAATGTGCCATTCTTAACATCAATTATGGTGTTGGTTGTAGCCATGAATGGCCTCCCCAACAACAGTGTGTGTTCCTCCCCATCTTCCCTAACATCTCCCATATCAAAACAACGAAATCAATGGGAACAATCAAGCCACCCATCTTTACTAATACATCATCGACAATACCCTTGGGTTATCTCACGACCTATCGCTAATTGTAGACACATCCTAGTGGGTTTTAGTTCACCTAATCCTAAACGTTTGAACATAGAATAAGGTATAAGATTAATCCCGGCCCCCAGGTCAAGCTTGCCAGAAACTTCTATCCCGTTACCCAAAGCAATCTTAGTAGTAAAACTACCTGGATCCCAGAGCTTGGGAGGTAACTGGTGCTGTAGGATGGAATTAGCTACTCCCGAGACCATGGCTTTCTCGTGTTCCCCAAACCTTCTCTTCTTAGAGACGAGCTCCTTGAAAAACTTGACATAAGCCGGCATATTTATGATCACGTCCAACAGGGGCAAATTAACATTCACCTTGGACAGGAGTTTATAGAACTCATTGAATCGTCGATCTTGTTTTTCGTTCTTCAACCGATGTGGGAAGGGTATCGGTGGAATGTAAGGGTTTGTAGCCTTATGCAGTCTGACCTCGGCCTCTTTTTTCTTTTCAACCTCTTGTGTCTACAGCTGCTTGTTTGATGACTCTTCCACTTCATTCGCCATAACTCGGTCACTCCTTATAACAGTGATCGCATGGGCCTGATGAGGCAGGTTTTAAAATTTCCCCACTTCTCCTTGCTGCAATAGCTCGTTCAGCGTGCTAGCAAGCTGTCCTATTTGCGTCTCTAAACGCTTGTTCGTGGAGTCTTGAGAGTCTTGAGCATCCATTCTTTGGGTGATCATATCCTCCCAAGCTTGTCTCTGAGGTGGTGGTGGGCCGCCCACCGACTGCGCCGCCGCTACGGAACTCACCTTTGGGGGCTGCCGGGGGGTTGTTTGCTCTCGCGGATAATGCCTCTCTCGCTGAAACCGCCGCTGGGGAGGTCTTTGGTATGGCGCATTCTGGTATGAACTCTGCCCTTGATTTTGATTCCTCCATCCCACGTTAACTTGCTGCTGATTAGGCTTGAACTGCCGCCTAGGTTGAAATCCTTGCATCGCATGTGCTTCGGCTTCGCCTTCGGAGTTATGCTCTCATATCCTGGGGCACGTATCAACATTGTGCCCAAGTTCATTACAGATTCCACAAGGTTCCATGAATTCCTTGTGCAGTGCTGGCGGATCGGGCTTCTTCAACTTAAGTTCTTGCACATCCCTCATAAGCTCAACCACTTGCTTATTCATGTCGAAGAAAGGATTCACAAGATGTGCCTCGCTCTTCCACCGATCGACTTCACGTGAAGTAGCGACCATAGCTTCAAAATGTTCATGATATCTGCTGCCGTTCGAGAACCAATATCTCCACCTGCAGCATTGTCCACCATGTACTGAAAACTCTGAGTCAATCCGTCATAAAAGAATTGATAGAGAATTTCATCTGGCAATGCATGGTGAGGGCACTTTTGCAATAAGTCCCTGAACCGTTCCCAAGCTTCATGGAAAGGCTCGTCTAACGTCTGATTAAAGGTCATGATCTGTGACCTCAACTCCTGACTCTTCTTATTGGGGTAGTATTTCGTCATGAATTTATCTACCACGGCATTCCAATTCTGCAGGGAGTTAGCGGGAAGTGCCAAAAACCAAGACTTAGCCCTATCCTTAAGGGTGTACGGGAAACAACGCATCTTCAGTTGATCTTCATTTAGTCCTCCCAACGGGAAGGACTGCAATACCGAGCAAAATTCTCTTATGAACCCTAAGGCATCCTCACTAGCAAGCCCATGAAAAGTAAGCATGAGCGAGAAATGGTTCGGCTTCAGCTCATAGTCATATGCAGTCGGTCCAAGAACTATTGGGGAAGTAGCTGCCCCAATCACCGGCCTGTAGAAATCACGCAATGCACGTGCATTTTCACCCATCTCTCTCAACGGGGGAGTATTCTCAACAACAGGTTGATCTCTGATTATCTGTTCTGACTGTTCACCACTCACAGAAGTGGCACCAACCTCATCCAGTGTCGGAAAAAGCGATCTTTTAGATCTTCGAGTGTGGTCCAACGGGGTAGCAAGCGGTCTATTTAGACTGCGGCGACCTAGCATACACAACACTCAAACAAGAAACGATCACACGCAACTGGAGAATAACAAAATAAAAACGAAAAGAAACACAGAAAATAATCAACACAAACAATATGCCTAAAGTTCTCCCTGGCAACGGCGCTAAAATTTATTTAATTCAAAAGTGTTCTTTTAATTGACTCATAATCGAATGAGGTGTTGTAATAGGGAATGTTAACCCTAGTCGTCTCTCAAGGAAAACTTAACAGAAGAAACACATAAAGCGGTAAATCCTAACACTCTAATACCAACATAGGCTTTTGATCAAACGGGAATTAAAAAGAAGAAAGGAAATATAAATTTAAGCAAGCAATCTAACTAGGAGTTGTCAATCCCTAGTTGATAAACTATGAAAACACGAGAGCAGGAAGCTAATCATAAAACAAACTAAACTAGATCACCAAACACGAAGCAATGAAATTGACGAAGAACGATTCAACATGTAACTATCATCCAATATCAAAAGTTTAATTCAAACAACCATAATCAATAAGCAAGTACGTAACTCGATCGAATGAAGTTCATCAAGGAAATTGACGAAGAACGATTCAACATGTAACTATCATCCAATATCAAAAGTTTAATTCAAACAACCATAATCAATAAGCAAGTACGTAACTCGATCGAATGAGGTGTTGTAATAGGGAATGTTAACCCTAGTCGTCTCTCAAGGAAAACTTAACAGGGCTTATTGTTCGTGTCAAACACATAAAGCGGTAAATCCTAACACTCTAATACCAACATAGGCTTTTGATCAAACGGGAATTAAAAAGAAGAAAGGAAATATAAATTTAAGCAAGCAACCTAACTAGGAGTTGTCAATCCCTAGTTGATAAACTACGAAAACACGAGAGCAGGAAGCTAATCATAAAACAAACTAAACTAGATCACCAAACACGAAGCAATGAAATTGACGAAGAACGATTCAACATGTAACTATCATCCAATATCAAAAGTTTAATTCAAACAACCATAATCAATAAGCAAGTACGTAACTCGATCGAATGAAGTTCATCACAATTATAAAATATCCAGAATCAAACCAAGTAAGTCCGAATCGATAAATACTAATCAAACCAACGACATAAATAGGAAAAAACACTGAAAATGACATGTAAAACAATACCAAGAATAAGCACAAAATGAAACCAAACAGGTGTCGCCATATAACCTTTACTAACGGTATCTCTTTGTTCATTTGCTTTTGGATACGTCGGTCCAAGATTTCCTTAGGCAATTCTACATAACTCATATTGTCATCGAGGACAATATATGTCGGCGGTATTACATGGCTGGGGTCATGTATGTAATTTCTGAGTTATAAAACGTGGAACACATTGTGTACATTCCCAAAGCTTGGCGGTAATGCCAGTCTGTAAGCTGCTGGCCCTATCCTTTCCAAAATTTCATAGGGTCCTATGAAACGTGGTCGCAGCTTCCCTTTGATTCCGAATCTCACGATTCCTTTTGGTGGAGAAATCTTCAAGAAGACTTTGTCTCTGATCGCTATATTTCTACCAAAATAAAATGATAGTAAAACAGCAAGTATATATATCGTATCCACAGGGACTGCGACTCGAGAACACAGCAAGTAATTAACACATAATCTTTATTATTATCCAGGCAACAAAATCAAGAGAAGATATAATAAAACTAGACTCGAAAAATAAAAATAGGAATAAAACAGATATAAAAGATTGATCCTAGGGATGTACTTAACCTAACCAGATTCACACAATTGACCTATTAATCTGTTTACCAATTTAATCCACATTCAGATGAAGAATCACTAATGTAACTATAGTTTCCGCCAGATGACCTATAGTAGTAGGTTAGCCTAAACTCTATCTTCGTCGGTCTTAAGAGAAGTAAGCTAATTACCAAAAGCACACAAAGATTTAACCTCCTCACACCACCTATCTCCGCTTGTCTCAAGGCAAAATCAGATTATAAATTCGATATCGACACGCAATTAATTACGCCAGACATCAATCACATAACTAACATGCATTAATATTGATCAGACACCAACACATGAGAATTAAAGCCAAGAATTATAAATCATGAATAGGATGGCAAAACAGTATCAACAGATTAATTATATAAATCTAGTTAGACATACAAACCTAGGATCAATACGAACTTTAGCTACGCATAATTAAAATAACAAAACAATAAATAAATAAATAAATAAAGCATAAATTAAGATAGATAGATAAAACCGTAAGAATCCACGAAAAACAATTGTAGTAACTTGAAACCGGAAGAAATTCTGAAATCTAATACTAAACTATGAAATTGGAATGAAAATCCTGAAAGAAAAAGCTAAACTAAATTAAACTAGAAAAGATCGTGCAAAAGAAAATAAAGAAGAAAATTGTATTTTGCTATAGAATGGTGTTGAATGGTGTCAAAATCTACTGCTCTCTCTCCCCCTTTTATAATGAGCCGCGAGCTCTCCTTTCTCCTTAATTCTCTCCATCCTTCTCTGATTCGGACTCTGACATATACGCACATTAGGAGTCTATCTTCGCGAGACGCTATCGCGAGTAATGGTCACGAAGATAGCTCTCGAAATAATCTCGTGCACGCGTTTGACTGAGCTCACGAGCAATGGTCGCGATGATGGGTTGCGATGCCGGGTCGCGACCCTCCTTCCGCGTGTCTTCGCGATCTTCCCTCGCGATTCTATGTCGCGATGTCGGGTCGCGATGCTCCTTCGCATGACTTCGCGATCGTCGGTCGCGATGGTTATTCACGATGCCGGGTCACGAGGCCTCGATGATGCGCGCTTCAGCCTTTCCTCGCGAGACATCCTCGCGTGTGTTTCTCATTCATGCGCGAGGAAGGACTTTAGTATACACTCGTGTGTATTCTCCATTTTTAGATCAAAATCTGTGCTAAAATAACACAAACTACATACGGCATCATATCTTTCAAGGTAAATGAAATATATCACAAATGCAGCTCAAACAATCCTTTTATCACTTAGGAAAGGACAAATATAACCATATAAAACAGGTAAAAAATGAGGCTTATCAACTTCCCCAAACTTACACTTTTGTTTGTCCTCAAACAAATCAGAATATAAGAGAGAAAGACGACCAACGATAGGCATAGAGTCGAATGACAAAAGCAATAAGCCTCAGAGCAATGAGCAATAAACGATTCACTTAAATGGATCAAATCACAATATCTTTCGTTAAACTTCACACATCATAATAATCATAAGCCCAAGCCTTCTCAAACTTGAATCCTCACGACATGGATATATATATAAGAAAGCTCAAACACTCAAGTGTATCAAGGAGGATGTGTATACTCAAAGTTTAAAACACATGGAATCTACCATAAGCTTGCAAATCGCCTAATTCTCCATCGCTCAAATATGTGCTCAAGAACTAAGATCAAAAAGGTCTTATAAAAGGTTATAATGTAAGCTCTTTGGTAGGGTAGGATATATTTAGGCTAAGTGACTCATAATCCCATAAGTATCACAAGAAACAGATCCCAAAATTTCACAATTCATTTCAATTCTCCATACCAAGAAGTTATTTTTTCTAATAATTCCACAATTTTCATATAAGTGATATAATCATCTCAATGCACTAGTTACTTACCCATTTATGTTCTTTTCACACACTTGTGCCAATTTTTAACTTCTTTTTTTTTCAATCAAATTTTATTTTATGAACTTATATGGGTAAGCAACTATTTTTAATAATCACTTTCTCATTATCTATTTTCTTTCTTTCCTTTCTTTTTCTCAACCTTTCATTCAAGCAACCAAAAATCATACTAACAACATAACCCAACCTATGGCTATATGAAAGAATTAGGTAGGCTCAAACGGGCTCATCAAAGGATAATAACATAACAGGTTAGTGTTTGGATAGTGTATAGGCTAAGAAAAGAATGCCTAATATCATCTCTTAATTCTTAAGCACATCAATGCAATCTCGAAAAAGAACCAGAGCAAGTTCTAGAGAAACACATGCTATTTCAAACTAATCACACAGAAAGAAACAAGACTGAAAAGATATGACAGTCGAAAGCTCAAGTCTCACAGGTTTCAAAAATGTGATCATGTTCTCAAAGGCTTAATACTCACAATGATCATAACATGCTTCATCTCACAAAATCAGTTGCAATAAATTTTCTAATAAAATAATTCTCATCAACGGTTGCTCGTCATTCAACTCAACCCACAAAACAGACACAAACCCAAACACGAAAAACAAACAAAAACACACAAACAGAACAAAAACGAAAAGGAAAACAAAAGAAAAGAAAAGAAAACATTGGGTTACCTCCCAACAAGTGCTAAATTTAAATGTCTTTAGCAAGACCATTTCATACCCAATCAATCTGGCGTTTTGACAGCAGACTTCTTCCCAAATCTGTGCTTGCCTCGATACTTTGCATTTACCTTAGACCACCATTGAGTGTGGAAGTGGCCTCCCCCAAACTTGAACAAGTCACTCGGAGTTCCATGCTGAGTCCATCTCTTCTTTGTAGCACCCTTGTCAACTGGTCGGTTGACATCCAAGCTCGAGATTTGGCTCGCAATGACATTGGTGATTGAATAACACTCTTCATGCTCTGCACTATCGTGTCGCGGGATAACATCATAGATTGAAATCTTTAGCTCCTCATCGTTGACACGAAAAGTCAGATCACCTTCCCGACATCAATTAAAGCACCACCGCTAGAAAAGGTCGACCCAAGATTAGTGGTTGATTTTAAATTCGTGAATGTCTAAGATAACGAAATCGGCGGAAAGACAAAATCCCGAACTCTTACCAACACATCCTCAACTATTCCTTAGGGTATGTGACCGACCTATCACCATCATTAATGAAATGGACGCTTTTCTTCATTTTACCCACCCAAGCGGTTGAACACGATAATTGCATCGGTTTATGCTCGCCCTAAATCACACAACACGTTAGGGAACGATGCTCGACAATCTCGTACTCCAGCGTGAAGCTCCCCGGATCCTTCATTTCGGGCAACTTTCTCTCAGAAGATAGCACCGCATTCCTGAGAGGTTGATCTTGTCAAATTTCCCCAACTTCTTTTTATTCGCCAATGCATCTTTGAGAAATTTGACGTATCCGGGCATGTTTCTAAGTGCGTCAAAGAGAGGTATATTAATGTTCACTTTTTGGAATATCTCCTTCAATCGGGCAAACTCCTCATCGTATTTCATTTTCCCAATGCGCTGAGGAAATGGGGCTGTAGGCTTTGGAATCATCGGCTGATCATTCGCGTCTTTCTCTCTGTCTATCTCTTGCGAGACACCTTCTCCATTCTCTCTCGTGACACTCTCTTCACTGGAATGCTTATCACTTTGATTCTCCGGGTGATTTTCATATGAAACTCCACTCCTCAAATATATCGCATTGCACCGATTTGGAGGAGTATGATTCTTCGGATTTTGCCTGTTGCTTGGGAATTGACCTGCCTGCACCCCAAATCCTCTCATCGCTATCCGCCCACTTGGTTCTCAATCATCTTTACTTGTTTTCCAAGGGCTATCACCGTATTGTTGATGGCGCTGACAATTGTTTCCGCAGCTGCTCATCCTATTCCCAAGCTACTGGATCTGAATATTTTGCTGAGCCACAATTTGTGGGTGACTCGTTGATATCTGCTGATTGCTCGCCAACACTTGTTGCATCATCTCTTTGAGGCTTGGCTTCTTTGGCTCCATAATCATTCCATTATTAACAGCAAAACCAGGTGGTGGTTGGTGAGCATTCTGTGCATTGGCATAGGAAAAATTAGGATGATTCCTATTGTTGGGATGATAGGGTGGATTCCCACTTTGATTCCCTTGACCATTACTCCTTTGGTTCACAAATTGAACCTCCTCGATATTCTGCGCCATAGCCACAGTTTTGCCCTTTCCTCTCGGCTTCATACTCCTTCTGCAGTTGTGAACTTCTCTAACAAGTCATCATACTTATCATCCAACTCTGCAGCAGCCACTCTTCCGATCTGTTGTCTCTCCATCGGCCATTGATAGCTATTAGATGCCATCTCCTCAATAATTCTCAATGCTTCGTCTATTCCACGATTGAGAAGGCATCCTCCGGCTGATGCATCTACAATGCTACGGTGTTAGCATCGAGTCCACTATAAAATTGTGTCACTTGTTGCTCGTGTGAAAACCCATGTCAGGACACTTATGAGCGTGTTTCAATCGCCCTGTGCTTCAATAATGATTCATCTCCCAATTGTGAAAATGGGAGATCTCGGCAATGATCTTCCGAGCCTCGGCGTGGAAAGTATTTAGACAAAACTTTCGCACAATTGCTCCCATGTAGTGATTCTTGATCCGTCCAAGCTATTGAACCACTCTTCGCCGACCAGCAGTAAAATATGAACATCCGCATCCGGATGGCATCACCGCACTCCATTCTCGCTGATAGTATCACGTATATCCAAGAACGCCCAAATGTGCATTGGGGTCTTCGCACACCCTCTCCCAAATCGCTTCGCCAGATCATATCGATGAGGGCAGTGCTTTAATTCAAAATTATTCGCATTCACGTTTGGCACCATCCTTCACCTTGGAACTGATCCGCCGGTTTCAGATATGTGGTTGAGCGGTATGGGCTGTGCTCGTTCACCAAACGGGCCCATTTGATTATTCAACGCCGCTAGCGCAGCATTGTCGCCAAGATCGCCACCATTTCGGCCATCCGATCTGGGACTTGGGGCTGTCTATCTGCCATTTCTTGTTGTCTTATTTCTCGGCACTCCCTCTTATATGATCTGTCAATCTCGAGATCCAATGGAATAGTTTCTTTCCTTTGGGATCTTGTAATCATGCACTGTACAGAGAGATATAAACCAAATCAAATCTGAGAAGCAACACAAAATAATAATATATATATATATATATATATATATATATATATTTAAAACGCCTGAATTAATAACTACAATCCAGAAAATTATCACTGTGAAATCTATATAGTCCCCGACAACGGCGCCAAAATTTGATCGCTATATTTCTACCAAAATAAATTGATAGTAAAACAGCAAGTATATATATCGTATCCACAGGGACTGCGACTCGAGAACACTGCAAGTAATTAACACAGAATCTTTATTATTATCCAGGCAACAAAATCAAGAGATGATATAATAAAACTGGACTCGAAAAATAAAGATAGGAATAAAACAGATATAAAAAATTGATCATAGGGATGTACTTAACCTAACCAGATTCACACAATTAACCTATTAATCTGTTTACCAATTTAATCCACATTCAGATGAAGAATCACTAATGTAACTATAGTTTCCGCCAGGACGCCTATAGTAGTAGGTTAGCCTAAACTCTATCTCCGTCGGGTCTTAAGAGAAGTAAGCTAATTACCAAAAGCACACAAAGATTTAACCTCCTACAGCTCACCTATCTCCGTCGGGTCTCAAGGCAAAAATTGTATTATAAATTCCTGATATCGATTATGCAATTAATTCCGCCAAGACATCAATCACATAACTAACATGCATTAATATTGATCAGATACCAACACATGAGAATTAAAGCCAAGAATTATAAATCATGAATAGGATGGCAAAAAAGTATCAACAGATTAATTATATAAATCTAGTTATACATACAAACCCTAGGATCAATACGAACTTTAGCTACGCATAATTAAAATAACAAAACAATAAATAAATAAATAAAGCATAAATTAAGATAGATAGATAAAACCGAAAGAATCCACGAAGAACAATTGTAGCAACTTGAAACCGGAAGAAATTCTGAAATCAAATACTAAACTATGAAAGTGGAATGAAAATACTGAAAGAAAAAGCTAAACTAAATTAAACTAGAAAAGATCGTGCAAAAGAAAATAAAGAAGAAAATTGTATTCTGCTATAGAATGGTGTTGAATGGTGTCGAATGGTGTCAAAATCTACTGCTCTCTCTCCCCCTTTTATAATGAGCCGCGAGCTCTCCTTTCTCCTTAATTCTCTCCATCCTTCTCTGATTCGGACTCTGACATATACGGACATTAGGAGTCTCTCTTCGTGAGACGCTATCGCGAGTAATAGTCGTGAAGATAGCTCGCGAAATAATCTCGTGCACGCGTTTGACTGAGCTCGCGAGCAATGGTCGCGATGATGGGTTACGATGCCGGGTCGCGACCCTCCTTCCACGTGTCTTCGCGATCTTCCCTCGTGATTCTATGTCGCGATGCCGAGTCGCGACGCTCCTTCGCATGACTTCTCAATCATAGGTCGCGATGGTTATTCGCGATGCCGGGTCGCGAGGCCTCGATGATGCACGCTTCAGCCTTTCCTCGCGAGACATCCTCGCGTGTGTTGCTCATTCATGCGCGAGGAAGGACTTTAGTATACACTCGTGTGTATTCTCCATTTTTAGATCAAAATCTGTGCTAAAATAACACAAACTACATACGGCATCATATCTTTCAAGGTAAATGAAATATATCACAAATGCAACTCAAACAATCCTTTTATCACTTAGGAAAGGACAAATATAACCATATAAAATGTAAAATGAGGCTTATCGCCTCCCACTTCAAAATGCAGCTCAGGCGACGCTTGTCGGCATTTACTTCTGCCGGTCTTGGGCCTCCTTGATCCGCTGGCGGATTTGTCTCACAATCTCGATCATTTCTCCCACGTAGTCGTCCTAATACTCTCATTTCTCCCACCTCATCCCAGTAAAGTGGTGATCGACATTTCTTTCCATAAAGCGCTTCGTACGGGGCCATTCCAATAGTTGCTTGGTAGTTGTTGTTGTAGGCGAATTCCACAAGTGGTAACACTTGTTCCCAACTTTCTCCTCTATCCAGGATAGCGGTCCTCAACATGTCTTCAAGCGTCTGAATGGTCCTCTCAGATTGTCCGTCCGTTTGTGGGTGGAACGCTGTAGGGAAAACTTGGTTTAACCCTCTCCCGAGGATCTATCTTGGATGTTTAATTCACCATACATTGATTATATTCCTAGCATGCACCTATATAATTAATTACAACACGTAGGGGTTTTCTCGTGTTTACTTGCGAATCTATCGAGGATGAACGGATCAAGACTCGTGCTTTGATCTTCTGGACTGTATCCCGGTTGCCCAATCTCCAATATCGAGTGAGGATAATCTATGGAGAATGCTACAGAAAATCACCTCTTTCTCTCTACAATTTTCGAAAATTATCTCCTAATGCACACTAGGAATTCTCGAAAATTATGGATAGGTTAATTGAGGATTAACCTTGATTTTATCTCTTACCTTATATTTATAATGCATTACCATAATCACATTAGGAAAAGATCCATGCATATCCCATAAATATAATAATATCCTTTAGGATAAAGAGAATCAAATCCTTGCCTTAGAGGATAGGGGGCCGATTTTCCTTAAGCCACGGCCCGGACGGGCCACCAGGGATCAAATGCAAGAAATAAAGATGGGCCTCAAATAAATTAATTATCTTATGTTCATCCTGTAACATAAATTAATTTATAAACATTAATTCATGCCACTAGAGAATAAATGCCGACTTACCCTTTATTACCGAAGGTGAGTCGGGCTTGCACTTAGACATTACGAATCCTCGTATTTAAGATATCGCACGTCCATTAATTATTTAGAGAATTTGATCGCTTAAAATAATTAATATCTTTAATTCCTTAAGTAGTACCACTCAACCTTATTATTGTACTTGAGCTAACTCAACCTCGCAGGTTTAGTACAATAAACCTTTGAGCTCCTTAAGGGACATCATCATTCTAAACGGATACGGTGACTGATACGTATAACTAGCATGACATACAAGCACCGCCACCACCCAAGATGCAAAGAATATTGGTTAGATCATATAACCCTCACACATAACAAGTCAAAGTGATGGTCAGCAACTCATATTCACCTAATACCTTATCGAGGTTTAGATCATCGTAAGTCACCGAGATCTAGGTTCTTCACGACGGTCAGATAGAAGAACTCATCTCACTGTGATCTATCAATACGCCGAGACGCATCAAAGATAGATAAGCAACCAAGTCAAGTCACTTCTTATCTATACCGCAGCTCATACCGACAACTCGTCCTCAAGTTGTCTCACCGCATACTTTTTATATCTTATTAAGCTTGACCAATCATACAGACTTCTATGATCTTCTACACACTGTATGATCTAACTTATATATGAGATAAGAGGACACAAATATATGCAATCAAGTAATCAATTCAGATAGGAGATTGTAATAGTGGTAACAGGAAACATTGTATACAAGCTCAACCAAAATTGCTTTCAGTATACAAATCCAACAATCTCCCACTTATACTAAAGCAAATTTTTAGTATACAATGTGTCTCTCTACTAGCTATTACAAACAAAACCATCACTTTGCTTCTCCCACTTATACAAAAGTTTCATTTCTAAGTGGGTGCCATCGCGCAATCCAAGTCCTCGAACGTACTTCAGTAGACTTTTGCGGCAGTTTTTGTGAATGGATCCGCTAGGTTATCCATCGATCAATCTTTTCAATCAGATGTCCCCTGCCTCACGATTTCTCGTATGACATGGTACTTTCTCTCTATGTGTTTGGTCGCTTGTGGGTCCGTGGTTCCTTCGAGTTTGCCACATCAAGACCGAGTTATCATAGTAAACTATGATACTCTTGGGCAAACCAGTACCACACCCAGATCTATGAGGTAGTTCTCAACCATACAGCCTCCTTAGCAGCCTCCCGCGGCCACGATTCGGCTTCCATGGTAGAGTCCGCAATACATCGCCGCTTTGCACCGCCAGATACGGCCCACCTCCCAAGGTAAACACATAGCCCGAGGTAGACTTTTTCTCATCACGGTCACTTGGAACCGAGTTTGTATAACCCAAAGGTATTAGACTATCTCGCATGGTAAACAGCCTATAATCTCGAGTCCTTCTCGTGTACTTGAGTATATGCTTTATCGCAATTCAATGAGCTTGTCCAGGTTATATCGATATCTAGCTACTATGCTCACCGTGATAGCGTATATCGAGCCTCGCACATAGCATTGCGTGCATGAGACTTCCTACGGAGGAGCGTAAGGAACTTGTCTCATTTCCTCTATCTCCTTTGCAACATAGGTGATCGCACCTTAGATAAAGCGAACGCCATGTCCGAAAGGTAGCAATCCTTTCGGGCGGTCTCACATACTAAAACGAGTAATCACAAGATCAATGTAAGATGCCCGAGATAAGCTCAACATTTTCTCTTGCGATTGTTTTCCCATTACGAACGCGCTCGTTCAGCGCCATCGTCCGCGTGCTTTCGCCCGCTCCCCAGTTGCCGCTTCGCTCCGCAGTCCGCCCAGCGCCCATCGCGGCAGAAGCATCTCCCCAACGCACTCCGCAGCGCCGCCCGCGCCTCGTCGGCCAGCAGCTCTGTCCAGCGCTCGCCCGCCCCGGGCGCTTCGCCAGCCCGCCTCCCAGCGGCGCCAGCCGCGTCCCGCGCCCGGCATCCTCGCCCAGCTCGGCGCCAGGCGTTTCCGTGCCGTCGCCGCTTTCGCGCCCGTCCGTGGCGGGCCTTACCAGCGCCTTCTCCCCGTCACCCACCCACCTCAACGGCGTTCACACCAAGCGCTTTCCAAGCGCATTTCCGCCGTTCATTTTGAACGGCGTTCATATTGAAGCGAGAATGTTTTTACGGCGTGCGTTCATTACGAATGCGGCTCACTCTCATTTATTATATATATAGCGTTTAGGTTTGAGTTAGGGTTGAGTGTTTTGGAATTTTGGGCTCACCGGGTACTCTCCATCGACTTCTTTCAGTTTCTTGAGCGGCAACAACGAGATAATAGTTAGATTAAATTCATGTTATTATTTTCATTGTTGAATAATCTTGTTGTCAATTTATGCTTTGGATTATCGATTCTTGTGGAATCAATTTTGCGGTTTATTATTTGATGATTTTGTCAATTCGATTCCACGGCTGATGGATTGGATTTTCATGTTTCGTTGGTTTAATTTACGTAATGATTTCTTGCTTTCGTTTATTTGCAATTAGATTGATTAGGGATTGACAAACCCTATGAATAATATGATTGCATATGCTTTTGTTTATCGCTTTTGATTTATCGCTTTAAGTGGTTGACTAGGGATTGACAACCACGGTTTAGATTTATCGCTTTATTAATATAGCTCGGGATTGACAACCCACAGCTTAGGATCTTGTTTAATTCTCATATTTCAATTCTGCATGTTCCAAACCCTTGTTGGCATTAGAATGTTTAGGTTTTAATCGCTTTACGTGCATGACACGAACAATAGCCACATTAAGTTTTCCTTGAGGGCGACTCGTGTTAACTTACCACGCTTCGATTACCTCATGCGATTGCGAGTAATTTGAGTGTGTTTTAGCTCGATCAATTTTGGCGCCGTTCTTGGTGAAAACTTTAAGCGTATTGTTTGTGTTGTTTGTTCTGTTTTCTTTTTGTTACATTTCGTTATTTTCTTCCCCAGTGCGTGTGATCTTGTTTTTGTTGTTGGTGTACGGTAATGCGGGGTTACCAGCGATGCAGTATGATCGGGGCGGTGGGGGAGAAGATGTCGTATTGGGCAAATTCTTCTTTGAAGAAGGGCCCATTCGATTTTCTAAGGAATATCCGTTGAGCTATGAACAACATGCTATGATCCTTCTTTGGGAGCAACCACCTCGCCCGAATATTCATACCGAGCAACCACCTCCACCTCAATATTCATACCCGCGGCGGCAGCCACCTCGGTCCAGTTCGGAATGGTGGGAATCACAACCCGACCGGAATATTGGAACCCACAACCTGGTTATGAATGGTGTGATCACGGCCACATGACCTCCACAAAGAGCGGTGTACGACCAGCGCAGAGTATTATTCACCGCCACACGCATCACCACCGCAGAGGTCATCATTTGAGGATTCGTTCACCCTACCGAATGGATATGTTACTTAACAAAATGGATGCTGCAAACACCTCGTCTCGGCGTTTGGAGGCATAGCGGGGGCATGTGAATAGCTTTGCAAAGAGTCATTGCGACAATGGAGGAACCTGAAACCAATCCGGCGGATCCAGCGGTCACAATTCTGAAAGTGACCCAATTATTGAGAATTGGGTGGAAGAGACACTGAAGAGCAGCTGCAGCGGAGGAGGTGGAAATTGATGAAGAATGGGCACGTGAGGATGGGGAGCATAATCGAGCCACGAGGAAGTGGTTACCGGGATGGTTGGCGAGGAAGAGTGGGTACATGAAATAGATGACACGCCGAACCCACTCGGAGGTGATAGAACTACCCAACACGTGGAGGAGGATAAAGAAGATGAAGAAAGAGTGGGCACTTGAAGATACTCGAATACAAAAGCCCGCTGGAAGTGATTGCACTACCTCGACAATTGAGTGCACGGGATCCCAGGAGGACAATGATAACAAAGGTTGAGGTAACTTGAATAATTTGTCAACATCCTAATTCACCAAAGTATCGTGCTTTGGGAATTATAGTTATCTATTTTTCTTTGGAGAATAGGATGTTTGACTTGAGCTTAAATGAATTGTTATTTTCTTTCTTTACTGTCCTTTGTGCATATATGGTTTATACTGATGTTCTGGCCGAGATGGTATTCCTGCAGGTGAAGGACTATGGATAGTCCGTTGTTGACCGGAACACGTCGTGCTCACGACGTTAAACTGAGTACTGCGTGGGAGTTGACCCACGGATTTTTATTTGCTTTATCTTTCTTTCTTTTCTTTGTCTTGTTTTGTTGTTCTTGTTGATCTATCTGTTGTCGTTGAGTTTGTTTTACTCAGATCTGGAAAGTTGTCGTGACGAGGCAGACGAAGCCGTGATGCTCCAACTCTGACGCACATTAAATCGATTATCGAGTATCATCCTCTATGGTTATTTTGAGCTTTTAATGTTTTGAGCAGGGGCGGTGCTCGATTTAAAATGGGGATGTTTACTCGGTTTTGTGTGTGTGATATATTGTTTTGTATGCTTAATGTTGTGCCGTATGCTTATTTTGATTGTTTGGACTTGAGTTTGTGTCTATGCGAATAAGTTAGGATCTTGATTTGTCTGTGAACTACGTGGTATTGGTCATCACGATTTTGAATTTCGAAACTTTTGGTGATATATGATTTGAGTATAATGTGAATTAGCGAGGCGTGATTGATAGAAAATGAATAGGGAAATTGATGTGATTTGTCCGGCTAATGTTAGGGGAGTGTTAACATTGTGGTTGCTATATACTTGTTTCATTTATATATATAAAAAAAAAATGTGAAAAAGAAGAAGAAAATGAGGAGAATGAAAACTCCGATATCTTGTTGAGATTGTTGAAATGGAGGATGGGATTATGTCCTCTTTCTCGAAATTTGAGAAATGGACATGGGAAACCACGTTAGGAGACTCGAGTTCATCGAGTGCACCTTCGAATATTATTCAAAATCATTAAAACTTTCTTTGTGCTATATAAAGAAACTTGTTGTTAAGGGTGACCACATTAGTTAGTTCACCCCTAACGGAGAGTTAGATGCGGCGAGATTACCTTTTATTTATTGGAAGTCGATTACCGTTCTTGATTTATTTAGCATTATCTTTGAATTAAATAAACACCAAGTGTGGAAATACAATAAGGTTTGATTGATTAGAATAAGGGTAAAGTTGCATGAGTTATCTTTAGACTCTTATTAGTATAGACTTTGCTGAGGACAAGCAAATGGATAAGTGTGGGGAGTTGTTTAGTATGATTTTGTGATAATTCTTGGTATTGTTTTACGTGTCATTTTCTATGGTTTGTCCTATTTATGTCGTTGGTTTGATTAATGTTTATTGATTCGGACTTACTCAGTTCGTATCGATGTTTTGTAGGAAAACGACAGAAAATAGGATGAATTGGATCCCAAGAATCAAATATATTGAAAAGCATTATGACGGGAGTTAATAGGCGAAAACCGTGCGTAAATCGGAGTTCGAGACGAAGGAGAGCGGGTCGAGCGACCAAAGTCGCGCATGGCTCCCGTCGTGCGCATCAGCCAAGCCTCGGCCCACCTGCGGCGGCAAGCGCAGCGCCGCTCTTCGGCGGACCGCGCACCCGCGCCCGCGTTCTCCGCCGCGCCGCCGCGTGGCTTCGGCCACCCAGCCCGTGCGCTGGGATCAGCCGCGTTCCCAATTTTGAACGCAGCTCATTCCCAGCGCCATCGTCGCGTCTTCGCCCGCTCCGCTTGGCGTCGCTCGCTCGCAGCGTCGCCCGCGCCCATCGCCGCGTAGCATCTCCCCAACGCGCTCCTCCGCGCCGCCCGCCCACGTCGGCCCGCGCGCCTGTCCGCGCCGCGCCGCGCCCGCGCGCCCGCCGCGCCGCCTCCACGCGCCAGCGCCGTCCCGCGCCCGGCTGCATCCTCGCCCACTCCAGCGCCCAGCGTTTCGTGCCGTCGCCCTTTTCGCACCGTCCGCCTGGGCCTTGCCTCCCTTCTCGCGTCGCCGACCACCTCAACCGGCGTTCACACCAGCGCCCTTTCCGGCAGCATTTTCCACGCACGTTCATTTGAACGGCGTTCATATTGAAAGCGAGAATGTTTTTACGGCGTCGTTCATTCGAATCTTGACTCACTCTCATTTATTATATATATCGCGTTTAGGTTTGAGTTAGGGGTTCGGATGTTTTGGAATTTTGGGCTCACTTGTGGTACTCTCCAGTCGAGCTTCTTTCCGATTTCTTGAGACGAGAACAACGGATAATAGTTAGATTAAATTCATGTTATTATTTTCATTGTTGAATCGCGATCTCGTGCGAAACCTTGATCCCAAGAATGTACGATCCCAAGCATCTCCTTAGTCTTTCATTTGAAACCGATCGGATAACCAACTCTTTACGCCCCGATAACAACTTCACATTGTTGCCAACTAGAAGAATGTCATCTACATAAAGTGCAAGAAATACCACATCACCGCTGACATCTAAACGATACACACAACTCTCGCTAGGCAACTGGGTAAATCCATAGACTTTACCACCTCAAAGCGTAAGTTCCAGTGATCGTGAGGCTTGCTTAGCCCATAAATGGACTTCTTAAGCTTCCATACTAGATGCTCTTCACCCTTCACCACATAACCTTCGGTTATCGACATAGATGTCTCTACCTTCCTCAAGGTAACCGCTTAGAAAAGCGGTTTTCACATCCATTTGCCAAACCTCGCGGTTTAAGTGGCTCACATGGCCGTAAGAATTCATGGACTTGAGCATTGCTACAGAGAAAAGGTCTCATCGAAATCGATGCACTCAACTGAGTGTACCCTTTCGCCACAAGCCCGGCTTTAAAAGTCGAAACCTCTCCATCTCGAATCTCTTCCTTTGTATACCCACTTACTACCTATGGGTTCCTCGCCATCCGGTAGAGGTGTCTTTCATATACATCCATAGTCATTATGGACTCAATTTCTAAGTCCATAGCGGTGTGCCATGATCTCGCATCAATGTCTTCAGATCGCCGTCAGATGTCCATGGGTCGATTATTGCCGCCGCTTCGACTAAATCCAAGATTCACCCACGAACATAAATCGCTTGGGTCGACGAACAACTCTCCCACTCACGACGAGGCGCATCGCACAATGGCAACGGTGGGTGCAGAACTTGTGGTTCTCGATCTGCACAACTTGTCGGATAGGAGCCACTTGTACAGCCGGTATCTCCAAAGGAACTCGACCCACTTCAATTTCTTGAAGTATCTCGTGTCGATCCTCTCACTGACACCCACATCTCGCACTCTTCGCTTAATCGGTGGTGGAATACGATCATCTTCTAATTCTCAAGAATGATTTCAACTTTAGATTTATGATTTTTATATAACCTCTTCTAAGAATCGGGCATTAGTGCTAATAATGACCTTCTCGATCCTTAGACTATAGAATAAACCACCTTTCGTCCCTCTAGGATAGCCAATAAACAGCCTTGCATCGGATCTAGCCTCAAACTTGTCACCCTTCTTGTTCAAAGACATGTGTTGGACCGCCCATATCCTTATATGGTTTAAATTAGCTCATACCAAACCACAACTCGAAGCGGTCTTTTCGACCGACTTGATGGTACTAGATTTAGCAAGTATGCCGCTTTTCTAAGGCATACCCCGTAATCTAAATAGGCAATGTTGCATAACTCATCATTGATCTAACCATTTCTAAAAGAGTCCACTTTCTCGCCCGACACACCATTTTGTTGTGGTGTGTCTTGCAGTGAGCCGGGAGGTAATCCCACACCGCACCAAATAGTCCATAAACTCATTATCGAGGTATTTGCCACCGCGATCGCATCGCAGCGACTTGACATTTTTACCAAGCTTCGCTCCACTTTCGCCTTAAACTCTTTGAATTTCTTAAAGCATTCGCACTTGCGGCGTTGTATATGTATCCGCACTCGAGTAATCGCCAATGAAAGTGACAAAATACTGCATTCTCCACGAGCTTGTGTGGACATAGGTCCACACAGTCGAATGGACTAGCTACAACACTTTTTGGCTCTATAACCCTTCGCTTTGAAGGGTCCGGTCGATATTCATTTTCTATACGTGATTCACAGATCGAACGAAGTAACTCGTGAGATCACCCAACGCCCATTCTTAGCCGCCTTTGATCCTATTTAGATTGATGTGACCTAATCTAAGATGCCGAGAAATGTGGCATCATCTTGCAAAGAAAACTTTCTTTTGAGGTTTGATGTAGATGCAACATAGTTATAGTATTATGTTTTGCGTAAATAGTATAAAACGAATTATATAAAGTGCCACCACGATAACTTCGCCATTTCTTATGATAGAAACACCACTATAAAAATAATCGAATATCCATGAGTAAAAAGTTTCAAACAGAATAAGGTTTCACTAAACTCCGCACATATAAAACGCCCTTAAAACTAAAACCGTTCTATCAAAACATAAAGAAACATCTCCGACCGCAACGGCCTCGACTTTCACCGCTGCCTATGGAGATCGTTATCTCGCCATCATGCAGCCCCTTGTCCGCAGAACCCCGCAAGTGTAACAAACATGATCATCAGACTGTATCTACTACCCATGAATGAGTAGAAAAGTCGCTAAACATGTTTTCACATTAAAGCAAATGGCGACTCGAGCCTTGAGCATAGGGAACTTGGCCTTCCAATGCCTAGTCTTGTCAAGACTCAAGCACTCGCCTCTCCTTCGCTTCTTGCCTCCGTAGGTGCATGTTCTGTTCCCATTACTCCCACTATTTCCTCGCTTCTACCACCTTTGGTGCCCTTTTCTTTTCCATTTTGCAACGGAAAATTTGGGCCCCTAGACGTGCTAGCAAGAGCATGTGGTCCTTACCCATAACTCCTTCCGCGCCACGAGATCATTAAGCAACCGACTAAGTGTATACCGGTCTTCACGTAAAAATTCTCAAAAATCTGGGCAAGGTATTGAGGATGATATCGACCTTCGCTTCGCCAATACCTCCTCCCAACCGATCAAGACTATCCATGAGACGAGTCATGTAGAGACATGTTCATGGACCGAACTTCCTTCTTCCATCTTACACGCCAAGATTTCTCTCATTGTGTGGAAGCGATCGTCCGATCCGATTGCCCAAACTTACTCGAGACTTGACCATATTTCGTCAAGATCTACCATCGATCGATGTCGCACCGCAAGCCTTTGGACATAGTAGTCATCATATAGCATTTGGCCATATTGTTCGACTTATGCCAAAGTCCGCTGACTCGCCGCCATTAGTCGATGCGCCGAGAAGGGCATCGGGTTTAGAGTAGTGAGAACAAACATGTGTTCTTCAAATGATAAGAACATATTCCATGTTTCGCTTCCACCGATAAAATTCGGACCGGATAAGGATTTTGTGCGAGCATATTGATAATCGGTTTTAGAGACATATCCGAAAGGATAATGTAAACACATAAGCATACGATCGCACATAATTCGTTGCAATGATATTGTAACCTTTGATAAAACAATATTAATTGAAACCTCCAATCGCCCAAGGAATTCCACATGCAAGCCACGCTGTGGACGCTACACACGAACCCCCACTGCACTAAAATATACCTTTAGTCGCTTAATTTCAATCCATGTCAACTTATCCTTACGACAAATGAAATTAATGATCGACCTTACTAGACCACATCACTATCGCAAGAAGGGACTTCATGGAAGTTGTACTCGAGGTGATGTCTAAGCAATGACCACAATTTTAACAAAGAAAATGAATTTTAGAATTGGCATACTCACTAGACCATACCGCCCAATCCAAATTCCTTTGTTTTCATTTTAAATCTATCTCTAGAGAACTTATGAAAATCGTCATATGCAAGCCACGCTGTGGATCGCCATACACGAAACTCCCACTCTCAATAGATTAAAATGTTTTATTTAGAAATCTCATCTAACAAACTTATGACAAACAAGGCAAGCAAGCCACGCATGTGGATCGCCACTTACAAAGGCGTATCACTTTGTTTAGAGATCAAAAGTGGAGGTCTTGACATTTTAATTTAAAAATTAATATGTCGGGTTACTTGCTTAGTCTTTTGTTCAAAAGGTTTTCAATGCAAATCACGTAATCCTAGCATGCTTTTCTATAGAACTCAACATGTAAAACATGCTCGCAGTAATTCTAAAAATGCTTGAAAACGCGATAAACCTAGCATGCTTACTATGCACATCCAATCACGAAACATATAATATGTTTGTTCACGTAATTTAAACATACATAGCATGCTTCGCAGATAATTTAAACATCCACGACATGCTATGAACGATTAAAATAAAATAAAACGCTCATCGCGCCCACTGTGATCCCGCACTTTCCCGCCTAATCTATTACATAGAAATGCAAAGTACGATCTTCATAAACTTTGAAAACGGGCCTCGCGTACGGGCACGGACCGGATTCACAAAACCGGATTCGACCAAAAATCGATTCGGCCGAAAAATCGGTCCGGGCGGGTTGGCCCAAATTGGCCGGGCTGCGTTAGGCATAGCCCATGCGCGCTGCTCAAAGACACCGCCGCCGCCTCTCTCTCGCTATTGCTCGGGCCGCCACGCGGTCGCGAAACAACCGCGACCCGCCGAAAGCACGTGCGCGCGCCACGCCCGCCGCTGCACGCCGCTCTACCTGCACCACGGCACGTGCCGCCAGAGACGTGAAGGCGCCCGTGACCGCCGTGGGCTACCGAGAAAATCACGCCAGCCGAGGCATGCCGACGCTGAAATCGCGCGCCCGCACGCCTGCGCGCGCAATGTGCGCGCCATCTCGCTCGGTGTTTCAACCGCCCGAGCCAAGACGCCAGCCGCCAGCGATGCCGAGGCATCCGCCGCAGCACGCGCCCGCACGAGCCGCGCCGCCGCGCCGCCTCTATCCGCATGCTTCCAGAACATGCATAGCACCGAAGCGGTATGCCACGAGCGCCGACCACGCACGGCGTGCCGCCGCCCGCACACCTCGCATCGCGTGCGGCCATTTTCGTGTCTTCCCGCGCCTCATTCTTCGTGCTTTCATCTCGTCTTCTTTAATAAGATTTACGTGAAAAATCTAATCTAACCACGGATTTTCTAGTGGTGAAAACAAAATCCGACAAAAATAAACGAGCCACGATGAACCATGCATTCACAATTAATTAATTACTCGTTATAATCAAACGTGAATTAATCCAACAGAGCCAAGATACTGATCCCATGCTCTGATACCAATTGTAGGGAAAACTTGGTTTAACCCTCTCCCTAGGATCTATCTTGGATGTTTAATTCACCATACATTGATTATATTCCTAGCATGCACCTATATAATTAATTGCAACACGTAGGGGTTTTCTCGTGTTTACCTGCGAATCTGTCGGGGATGAACGGATCAAGACTCGTGCTTTGATCTTCTGGACTGTATCCCGGTTGCCCAATCTCCAATATCAAGTGAGGATAATCTATGGAGAATGCTAATGAAAATCACCTCTTTCTCTCTACAATTTTCGAAAATTATCTCCTAATGCACACTAGGAATTCTCGAAAATTATGGATAGGTTAATTGAGGATTAACCTTGATTTTATCTCTTACCTTATATTTATAATGCATTACCATAATCCCATTAGGAAAAGATCCATGCATATCCCATAAATATAATAATATCCTTTTAGGATAAAGAGAATCAAATCCTTGCCTTAGAGGGATAGGGGGCGCCGATTTTCCTTAAGCCACGGGCCTGGATGGGCTAGCCCAGGGATCAAATGCAAGGAATAAAGATGGGCCTCAAATAAATTAATTATCTTATGTTCAGCCCAGAACATAAATTAATTTATAAACATTCATTCATGCCACTAGAGAATAAATGCTGACTTACCCCTTTATTACCGAAGGTGAGTCGGCTTGCACTTAGACATTACGAATCCCGTATTTAAGATATCGCACGTCCATTAATTATTTAGAGCATTCGATTGCTTGAAATAATTAATATCTTTAATTCCTAAGTAGTACCACTCAACCTTATTATTGTACTTGTGCTAACTCAACCTGCGCAGGTTTAGTACAATAAACCTTTGAGCTCCTTAAGGGGCGTTATCATCCTAAACGGATACGGTGACTGATACGATAACTAGCATGACATACAAGCACTGCCACCACCCAAGATGCGGAGAATATTGGGTTAGATCTTATAACCCTCACCTATAACAAGTCAAAGTGATGGTCAGCAACTCATATTCACCTAATACCTTATCGAGGTTTAGATCATCGTAAGTCACCGAGATCTAGGTTCTTCACGACGGTCAGATAGAAGAACTCATCTCATCGTGATCCATCAATACGTCGAGACGCGTGCCGATAGATAAGCAACCAAGTCAAGTCACTTCTTATCTATACATAGCCTATACCGACAACTCGTCCTCAAGTTGTCTCAGCTGTGATACTTTTTATATCTCATTAAGATTGACCAATCATACAGACTTCTATGATCTTCTACACACTGTATGATCTAACTTATATATGAGATAAGGGGACACAGATATATGCAATCAAGTAATCAATTCAGATAGGAGATTGTAATAGTGGTAATAGGAAACATTGTATATAAGCTCAACCAAAACTGCTTTCAGTATACAAATCCAACAAACGCGGTACTGAAATGTAGTCGAGTTCCCAACTCCTTTTGTAAGCTCGTCCAGAATCTGGATGTGAATTTTGAATCTCTATCAGAGTGATAGTCTTCGGGACTCCATGTAAACGTACGACTTCTCGAACATACAACTGTGCTAGTCTGTCTGATCCGTGTGTTATTTGAATGGATAGAAAATACGTGCTCTTGGTCAAACGATCGATGATGACCTAAATAACGGTATTTCCTCTTTGTGATTTGGGTAGCCCGGTAACAAAATCCATGGCTATGTCATCCCATTTCCATTCCGGTATGTCCAACAGTTGTAAGGTTCCATACGGTCGCTGGTGGAGTGCTTTCACTTGTTGGCACGTCAAACAACGTTCTACGAATGAAGCTACGTCTTACTTCATTCCTTCCCACCAAAATTTATCCTTGAGATCTTGGTACATTTTGGTGCTTCCGGGGGGTGTGTGGTGTAAGAAGTCTCATGGGCTTCTTTCAAAATTTTGCACTTAAGCCCTTCGTCTTCTGGAACACACACTCTCCCGTCATACAACAAAACATCGTCTGTTTTTTCTCTGAAATTTTTGTGGTTGTTGTCCTTGATCTTGGATCGTACTTCCTCCAGCTTCTTGCTCTTTCTCTGAGCTTCTAAGATTCGAGCTCTTATGTTCGGGATTGCAATCAATGTTGTAATACAACCTTCTATTATCTGAGACGGGTCTATGACTTCGATGTTCATCTTCTGAAATTCTTTTATAGGTGTCTCTTCATGACTGAGGAGACATCCCAAACTAGGGTGGGATTTGCGACTCATAGCATCTGCTACAACATTAGCCTTGCCTGGGTGGTAATTGATACCACAGTCGTAATCTTTCACCAGTTCTAACCATCTACGTTGCCTCATGTTAAGATCTTTCTATTCAAAGAAGTACTTCAGGCTTTTATGGTCAGTGTAGATCTCACATCTAACTTCATAGAGATGGTGTCTCCAAATCTTTAAGGCATGTACGACCGCTGCTAATTTCAGGTCGTGTGTAGGATAGTTCAACTCATGTAGGCGTAATTGCCTTGAAGCATAAGCAATAACTTTGCCTTCTTGCATCAGGACACATCCTAGTCCATTCTTCGAAGCGTCCGTGTAGATTGTGTACTCCTTATCTGCTTCGGGTACTGCGAGTACAGGTGCTGTTGTTAGCAACTCCTTCAATCTCTGGAAACTAGCCTCACACTCGGCGGTCCAAGTGTACTTGATTTCTTTTCTTAACAATTAGGTCATGGGTCGGGCTATCATTGAAAATCCTTCGATAAATCTTCGATAATAGCCGACAAGTCCCAAGGAACTCTGAATTTCATTCGGGGTTCTTTGGTGATTCCCATTCTCGAACTGTATCGATTTTGGATGGGTCTACTTTGATTCCTTCAGAGGACACGATGTGACCTAAGAATGTCTTCTCGCCTAACCAGAATTCACACTTGCTAAACTTGGCAAAGAGTTGCTCTCGCCTTAATGTTTGCAGCACAGTTCTCAAGTGCTCTTCGTGTTCTTGGTTATTCTTGGAGTATATTAGGATATCGTCTATGAATACTAAGACAAATTTGTCTAAGTATGGGTGAAATACCCTATTCATGATATCCATAAATATTGTTGGGGCATTTGTAAGTCCAAAGGGCATAATGATGAATTCGTAATGTCCATACCTTGTACGGAAAGCCATTTTAGGTACATCCTCTGGTCTAATCCTCAGCTGATGGTATCCAGACTTTAAATCTATCTTTGAAAAGACTCATGCTCCCTTAAGCTGATCAAACAAATCATCAATTCGGGGCAAATGATACTTGTTCTTAAGAGTTATCTTGTTTAACTCTCGATAGTCTATGCACATTCTCAGTGTACCATCATTCTTCTTCACAAAAAGGACAGGTGCTCCCCATGGAGACACGCTAGGTCTAATGAAACCTAACTACAAGAGTTCTTGCAGCCAGATCTTCAATTCCTCAAGTTCTTTTGGTGCCATCCGATATGGGCAGAACCTGGTTCGAGGTCGATCGTGAACTCAATCTGTCAGTTTGGCGGTAATCCCGGTAGTTCATCTGGAAATACATCGGGATACTCCTTCACGATCGGGACGTCTTCTATCATTCTCTCATTCTGGTCTTCCTCCTGGAGATAGACAAGGTAGGCGTAGTTCTCTGTCTTGTTCAGCAACCTTCTTGCTTGTAGTGTGGATATGATTGGGACCCTCCTCCCCATGTTGAACCCGTGAAAGTATGTAGGTTTCTCTCCGGGATGTTGGAAAGAAATTTTCCTTTCATTACACAGGATGGTCGCACTATGTTCGGTTAACCAATTCATCCCTAGGATTATGTCCACATCTGTCATAGGTATGACGTGAAGGTTATCTACCATGACCTTAAGTGATCCTAGTCCAAGTTCTTGGTTCGAGCATCTGTGGCTTACCGTTCTTATGCCTCCTACTGGTGAAGAAATTCTCATGATTTGTTCAGCGCGTCTAGGATCTAGTCCTAAGTTCTCTACGCATGCTTCAGCAATAAACGAATACGAGACACCAGTATCAAATAGTAGGATAACAGGAAATTGGAGGAGTGTTCCCATACCTACTAAGTTTTTTTGGTTCCTTGGCGATTCCTACAGGAATTCTCTTTCTTGATTGAGGGCGTAGGCCCTGGCTTGCAGTGGTGGTTACTGTTGTTGTTGCTGTTGTTGCTGCGGCTGTCGGTATTGTTGTTGTGGTTGTCGCCATTTCTGTTGTCATTGTCGCCGTGGTTGATAGGATCGTTGGATCGGCTGGATGTACTGAACATGGGGCTGCTGCTGAAACAGTTGAGCTTGAATAGCGGACCGGGTAGACTCGGTTAGGCACATTGGGATGGCCATTTCCTCCTTGGCATACCCCTGGACAGTCCTTGGAGTAGTGACCCTCTGGCCACACTTGAAGCATCCATCATTCGTTAATGTGCATGCTCCCTTGTGACTCCTATGTCACCTTGGGCACACGGGGAGTGTGGGTACCATGGGGCATCCATTACCTTGTCCATGCCCAGATGGCACGTTATTCCCTTACCATGGCCTCATGTCGGCCTGGCCAGCATTGGATCCTTGACCTTGGTGGGATCCTTCCCACGATCCCCCTCATGATTCGGCGGATGCACAGTGACACTCCTATCCTTGGGCAAGGCAATCTCGATGTCCAATGCCCTGCTGTAAGTCAGACTTCGGTGACTAGCTAGCAAAACCCTAATTTCATGGCGAAGTCCCATCCAGAACTTCTATGTCCTCTTCCCTCGGTGTCGACCAATTGAGGCGCATACCGCGGCATCTCGTAGAATGCACGGTCGTAGTCTTTGGCCGTTGTCTTTCCCTGGCGCATATCTTAGAACTCATGTTCTTTCCTCTTTCTGTAACTCTTAGGAATGTATTTCTCATACACTTCCTCCTTAAATTCCCACATGTGTAATCTTCTTGTTCATCTTCAGACAATGTTGTTCCCTTCGTCTCCCACCAGAAGTCGGTGGCACCGGTCATTTGAAAAGCAACACATGACAACCGTTCTTGAGAGGTGTAGTGAAGGAAATTGAAGATTTGCTCTAGTGCGTGAATCCATAGTTCCGCATGCACATGATTCCTAGTCCCGCTGAAGGTTGGCGGATTCTGTATGAGGAATAGCTCCTCAATCATTCTTGCCGATGGTGGTGGTGGTAGAGTGTCCTCTCTTTCGGGTGTTACCTCACTGTTTCTCGACGGCATTCTATCTTTCATAAATATACGTAATCAAATATCTTCTTATACCATCCTTCGGGATCATAAATATCTTAGCACGGTATGTATATATGATCATAAGCATAAATATAGCACGTCATCGAACACCACATATCACAACCTTAAAAACCAAAGCTCTCGGGGAGCTATCATCATATCTCATCAAATGTCTCTACGAAGACTTTCATCATCGCTTTTAAGATCCACAAAAGGTCAGGTACGGAGTATGATGCTCCAAAAATTAACATCAGAATCACTCAGTGTACCTAGTTACGGTGCATACAAAAATCTAAATGCTACCGTGGTCATCAGAATAAGGGTTCATGTCGGAACGACTCATCGTTTCTGTAGCATCAAAAGATATACAAGGGTATATAGAGAAACACTATCATGTCCTAATAACTAGATCCACAATCTCCTGGGGTGTAGACATGGCTCATCGTGTTGGAGTCAGAACCGGGAGTATGGGTACTGTCTACTCCTTCTATCTCATCGTCAGCAGGCAGGTCCTCCTCAGGATCCTCCTCTGGGTCTTCCTCTGGATCCTCCTCCTCTATGACCTCAGCATCGAATGTGGGATCCATGGGCTCTCGGACTCTAATGACCATAGCTTCTCCCATAGCAGCTAGGTCTCGATACATCTCAATCGTGATCTCCTTGAAAGTAGTTGGAAACGGAGCAGCAGCAAGACGGGCACAAGCTCCTCTCACGGTGCCTGCAGCTAGGCCACATGGATCATCAACCTCCATAGTATCATGGTACATGGGTCCATGCGGGGGTGACGATGGCTAAGCTAGGGGAGCGCCGGTAGCTAGAGATGGATGCTGACATAGAATGATCGGTGGCAATGGTCTGGGCTGTTAATGACGGGGCTCAAATCTTACTAGCGGTAGGACCGAAAAAGTGAGCTGCTGAGGACGGAAAGGTTCAGCCTCGAACATGTTCCTGCCACAGCCAGGTAAGAATACGAGTCCATCAAATGCTAAACGAGGTACCTCCGGGTGAAATCATTTAGGAAACTTATCACGCCAGGTGTATTCCCGCTAGGGAAGATACAGTCCACAAGTTACAGCTTCGTATACCATGGATACATAGCTCATATGGCGGACGAAACGATGACGATAGATGTAGTCTGCTGATATCTCACGAGTATACCCCTGTCAGTCTGGTGGCAGTTTCGTAATCAGTCGAAGTATGCCATCGTAGGGTGACATACAAAGGCATGTACAGCAACCCAGCGGCGTATGAAATAAACTAAGAACTCGTTGATGTCGTCTCCTCGGCACATTTGGTCGGAATGGTAGGAACGTAGCACCTCCTCGGGTGTGGTTCTAGAAGATAAAGGGCGCCTAGTCATAAAAACCGTCTGAACCATCTTATATTCTAAAGTTCTTTTGAAACTACTTTCATGGTTTGGTCTTTGGGAAGAGACTACATGGTTCCTTAGGACAGAATAAACGTTCGATGTCTAGCCTTCGGGTAAAGGCTAAGTGGTCACCCTATCTTATTGGGATCTGGATTCCTTATTTCTATTCGCATCATAAAATTCGATCATAATCGTTCCTATAATGTACTTACAATTTGATCTTTCTTTTTATACTTCCTTAATGTTATACTTTGATTCTTTTTCATTATTGCCACGATAGAGGCAACACGCATGGTGTTCGGAATTCCTTCGCGTAGAAAGGTTGGGGCTCATAATAGTGCGAAACTCCAGTTAAGCAATCGCTTCATCATCGTAGCTGGTCGCGTTCTCATCCTCAAATCCGTTCGGATTGTGATTCTTAAGATTTCTATGTTCCCGTTCTTCTTTAGTATTTCGTTCAATTGGTGATACCTTATGTTCTCATACTAAGTTCGGCGTAAAAGGGATCATGCGTCTTAAGAGTCTATGTCCTTATTGGGAAACATACTCATTTACATCCTGCTTCTGGCATGCTTTGCATATAATAGTAAACACAAATCCAGACACATTATGCGATAATCAAGTATCCTCATTTTACTTCTTTACAATAAGTTTGCAACTTTCTTTCAAACTAATGATCAATCATTTGAAACAACTTTTTAATTTCAAAACATTCATTTTTCCAAAATGTATTTCAACTTCCCAACAAGGCAATATTGTAAGTCCATTTCACATTACATATATTTCCATCACTGCAAAATAACTTTTAGTTGAGATAGTTACATTCTTCCTCGTTGAGCATGACGACGATGGAGTGCAGTGCAGTGCAGTGGCAGTCAAATACAAACAATTTCTAGACTCAACTTTCAACTTAGGATTCAAGGAAAGGGTTTCTAGGGTTCAAAGCGAACAAGTGCTCTGATACCACTTTGTGATGACCTGACTTCTCAAAGAAGTACGGTTCATATAGATCGTCACTGGTATGATAATGCAGCGGATATATACATAGCTAATCAATACAATCAACTATTAAACTACTCATAAATGCATAGACTGGAAGGATTAAGCTGTTTCAATACAACCTCAAGTCACAGAAGGACTTGCCAAAATGTTCAATGTTCAAATATAACTCAATCAGGATGCAATTCAAGGAACGAGGTACGACCTCAAGTTAAATACGATAATAGAAAGCAATTATAATTAAAGACACCAAAACAATATCAGAGTTTAGCAGCAACAAGCGTGTGGACATGCAAATGACGATACATGCCTAAGGTTCTAGAAAGCTTTCTACTATAGCAACAAAACATCTGCCACTCTGCACCACCTCGCACTCATCGTCAATCCCTGCTCAACCTGCATATAAAAAACGAGATGCAGGGCTAAGTATAAAAGTACTCAGTGGACTCATTGCCGAAAACAATTTCTTTGTAAAGTTATTGAACTGCCCACAATAGTGCATAAGGATTTTAGTTAAAAGACTCATGCCTATCAAACATTTTATCATTTTCTAAAAGTGTCAGGCCGGACTATTTCATCCACGTAGTTCCATATCTGATCATTCATTCATTCGCGCATTATGGAGGTGGCCAACTACACATAGTCGTCGTGACCGATCGAGATAGCTAACCTTAACACACAGTCACACGTGTACACAATCCAAGTTAGTCCTTAACTAAGTCGGATTCGATCGTTACCCTTTTTTAACGTTGGTGGACCAACACATTCACATACCACATTGGATATACCAATCTCAGATAGGATCACAACAAAACATAAACATTTGGCAGTCAAGAACAATTTATGTAATAATATTTTATAAAGCTTTTGTAAATCATGCTTTGAGATAAATATGCATATCATTTTTGTTTCAAGAGAGCCCACCTGCTAGTCCGAAGCTATAAGTTCTAAGTGAGCAGGGTGTGGTTGTCCTTCCTCGGCAACTACGTACGAACAGGACCTTCATAAGAAAATAACTTTTCTTAGATTCCTTCTATTGATCGAGGGTCGTTTATAAATTATGCCTTAAAGTTCTCAATTAGGGTTTCTTTATGATTTCATGTGATGGTCTTAAGATAATTTCTATTATCTTACATTATCAATTCTCAAACTATTATTTTTTCGTCTTTTATAGACGAACCTCAACTTATAAGTCATATACTACGAGTCTAACCTCGACTCTAACCGTAGTGTTCTTCTAAACGTTATTACGTTATAGATTGTTATTATTCAAGTTATGATTTGTATATTAGGATATTCTCAAGCCACTAACTAGACTTAACAATTATAGTTACGTCCTAGCAGGTTATGCTTGACGACTTGTCGTATTAACACGACGAATGAAAGGGATCTTGACTTATAATTCGAGATATCTCATACCATCGTGTAAGTAAATACTTAGGAATTAATGGAGTTCCTTGTGAATACTAACTCGACCCTTGAGACATAAGAATTGATATCATATGTTTGAATCTTAGATTACACCTTTCGACATTGTTTGTTTCTCTTAACTCGTCGGAGATTGTGTACGTTATAAAATCGCTATTCGTATCGAGTTGTCTTAACACTCAATCTAATATCGTATTAGGTTATCGTTGTTGAGCATTAACGTTATAAGTCGGCTTTTGTTTTCTTTAACTTAGGAACTCACGTTTGAGTTATCCTATTAATAGAAAACCCTAAATTTGTGTCTAACTTTAATTCTCATTAATTTCTTCTTAAGTTGTCGACATTTGTCGATTTCTTTTGGATTCTCGTACATAAAGTATTATGTTGTTTACGTTTGGGGTTTTGTTTGTCGGCACAACATAAATGTAACCATTCAACACCATACAACACCATACACAACATAACTATACTAAAGCATTCACCACTAGAAAAATCAGTATAGACTACGATAATATGTGTAGTCTATGTGCATTGGACCGTGAGAAAAGTGGTGTAGAAAACTAGCGCCGATACACTCGCTTTTATGCGTGATCGATTCTCGACTATAGACTACACTTTTCGCCAATAGACTACGTTTTTAAGCGTAGTCTATACCGACAGAACTACACTAAATTTTGCACATACACTCGCTTTACGAGCGTAGTCTATATCGACTATAGACTACAGTTGAATTTCACATACACTCGCTTTTATCGTAATCTATATCGACTTAGACTACACTTATTTTCGCACACACTCACGCGTTTTACGTAGTCTAAATGTATTTACTACGGTTTTTATCGTATTTACTACGGTTTTAATGCCAAATTTACTACGATTTTATGCCAAATTTTATATTTTATATATCGCGCTTTTCTATTACAACCGTAGTCGATTTAATAAAGACTACGTTTGACTTATCAAACGTAGTCAATATATCTTTGTACTACGGTTTTTCAATTTCAACCGTAGTTAATTTCTTTATTTTAAACATGTACAATTAATAACGCACAATCTAATAGCAAATGAGATTAAAATATACTTGCTTTCATTACGTTCAAAATCACTATACAAAAATATACAATCTATTATCATTACAGCTACAAAATCACTATACAAAAATACTATGCACATCACATAACAAAACAATAAGAACGTATCCCCCATATCACAGTACAAAATAATTCAAAAGATCAATAACTTACAACTAAAACATCACAATACTATATGTGAAGAAGCATGAGATTTGTCCATTCAAAGCGAACTTCATCAATGTCCTCTTGAGAGTAAGACCGATTTTGAAACTATTAACAATTCAAAAATAGAATATTAGCACTCTTGTATGAAAAAAAATGATTATATTAAAGAAATGAAATGTTCCCCAAGCAATTAATAGTAGTTAGATACAAGTAAATGAAAAAATTGCATTAAACATAAAAATTACCCTCCAAGCAATTAATAGTAGTTAGATACAAGTAAATGCAAACATATAGTAACATTTGATACAAGCATTTATGACTAAATGTTTCACCGCATATCAAAATTGGCAAACTATAACTGGCAGAATCTACAACAACCGGACTATGATCTGAGCTAGTACCTGCAGACGAAGTCGTGGCCGTGTAGCGTTGTTCAGAGCCACCGCAGCGATCGACCAAGTCATCCTCTCACTCGAGACCCTCAGTTGCTTCTCGGCTTCAGACAGCGTCTTTAGTGCTTGCCGCATCTTCTCCATGTCTTCCTTCGACAACTGGGACAATTGGTTTCCTTAGAACCAACTGGGACAAAAATCCAACAACAAACGCATCCCCTGTGAAGGCAAAAAAAGAAGAGGAATAAATAATTCACTCAAAAAAGAGAAAAAGAATCAATATCTTGAAACCAAGAGCTTTACTACGATAAGCAAGCTTGGCGAAGAAAGTGATTTGAGTAGCTCATTTCGAAGAAGTTTATTTGAGAGTCCAATTGGATACTTTAAAGAAGAATTCAAAGTGGGAGAAGTTTAATAAATGATGATCTGTAGCACGGTTGCTAATACACTTGGTTTTTTCATGTGGAAATCGCTAGTAAATATAAACCATAATTAACATAGATTGATTCATGCACCTGCGCCATTGGTGTCAACAAGTTTTTCTTTCGGCAACAGAATCATAGGGAAGAGCTTCACCTTCCCATCTTCCGCAACCAGTACAGGATCAGCACCTTGTGTAATAACAGTGATTCTTTTGTGTGTCCCTGATGCCTTAGGCCACTGAGAAATTTTCAATGTTATTTCTTCAACATTTTCAGTCTGTCCCTCAAGAAAAGAAACCAGTCAGTCAATAATAAACAAATAAAGGCAGGTAAATCTGGCTATGCTGAAACAATTACCTCCCAACCATGAACTTTCGAGAAAGTTCTTGATTCTGCTTCATTTCCAAAAAGATAATCAATGTACCTAAAACCAAAGAATAACGTTCACTACAAATATGTCTAATTTCAAATCTTCTAGGTATTGAGAAGAATCAAGTAACCAGCCTTACGGGAATACTTTCTCTTGTACATCCTTGAAGAATTCACAAATAAATGGAGCAGAAAGGTTCATCATGAAAACCTACATGGTGACAAATATATAGGAACAGAGGTCGTCTCATCCAATCTTTAGTACAATATCAAATATTAGAGAAATTCACTTCTAATTCCCAAACCTTGTTTCTGGAAGCTGCATGCTCAGCAACAAGCATTATAGACTCTGGTGAGACAGTGAGAAAAAATCCAGCAACGTAGTAGAATTTGGCCTTTTCCACTGCCAAAAGAAAAATAAGCATGTTTTGTTAATTGAGTAATACGGGCAAAGCACTACCTTATATGTAACAGTACCCAATGCCCAATTTTCTGGTTTCTTCAAATGATCAGTTTTATAGCAATTTGCAGCTGACAAATTGGCAACCAGTGACCTGCAGTATGTAGTATAATATGGTTAGTCCAGTTAAAGCTTGGATATAAAAGGAATATGTATCAAAGAATAGTTGTAACTGAATAAAATGAAACCAAGGTGTTAACCAAAGATAAATTTCAACAAGAAACACAAAGACAATCTATTTGCTTCAAATTTTGAAATTCCAAGTAAATCTCATCTTGAGTAAACTTCCGGTTATTTGAGTGATTAGTGATTACACCAACCTTCCTTGCCAGTAGGATAATGAAGTAATGGCCACAATAAATACAGCTTAGTAAGCAGAGAATAATCTCATGGTCTTTAAAAATTGTCAAGTTATACAGAGTCTTCGTCTTCTTTAGTTTGAATACGAACAATGTTTAAGTTTTCTTGTAAAGTACATTGCTAGAATTTACAATCAACATCTTTACTTACAGAACCAAACAAGCATGTTTTGCTCTGCAAGCAAAACATGTTAGCGTCAACTTCGAAGCATTAAAACAAGATGTTGAGTTAAGCCTTTAGATGAAACAACTTGCATAAATAACTAATATGGAAGGAATTAGGATTACAACACACCATACATACTTCGAAGGAAAACCTAATACTTTGCTGCATTTGCCACTTCCCAACTCTCCACTCTATCTTCGAAGTTACATAAATAAATACTAAGTGCATCATTTTTATTTATTTTAATACTATAATTACTTGTTTCTTCTGAAATGTTGTTCCAATACTTACTTGAGAAACTTCCACAATGCCCTAAAACTTATATTACCACTCAGTTTTTTTATGAAAACATGCTGATAATTTAAAGCAGCGACTTCGCTACTTCCCTAAACGGCACCTACAAGTAACCTCAGCCACTTGCTAAAACCATATGACGGGCAACCAAACACAGCTAACTACGTGTTTTCAGCAAAATCACCTCCATCAAGCATACATACTAGAGTAACCTTGTTCAATAATCTTTACCATCAACATAACAAACTAGAAGAGATTGCATTTAACTTTACTGTTGAGTCTCATATCTGAGTAAGAATGTGGTGCCAATCATACACTAAAATACATACTGTAAAAAGTCTTTGTGAGAATCCTGAATATAAAGCTAGTGAGATTGCATTCGTCCATTCATCTTTTCTCGCACCAATTAGGTTCTTAATCTACTTTTCAAGATTTCTATCTCTCTCCCAAAAAGCAATTCCAATGCCAAAATATAATGCGAAGATAAATCGAAATCATCAAAACTATATATTTTTCCAAAATGGATACCTAAAACATAGAATAAGCATAACCTAATTCACCAACAAGAACATTTCAAGATTAGCCTTAAAACTAGGTCATGATCTAATAATCAAACGTGTCGCTATCCAAATAGCGTAATAATTAGTACAACAAATTCATCTAATCTCATCACAAATCATGATCACTAGCTACTAAACGTGAATGTTAAGAATTAATCGATTTACCCGTACATAAAAACATCCAAGCCGTGGAGCTTCTTCTCGCAGGACGCAGGAATTGAAAAATCGGAGTAAGTTTCAAACCACCACCCACCACCGCACAACCACCACCATTTCAACTAACAACACGGTACCCCATCATTAGCTCCCAAAATCTCGCCTCGAAATACTCCCTGTTCTTGACGAGATTCTTCCCATGTGAGAAATCACACATGAGAAACAGGATGTGTCTCAAAATCAAAACCCTCGTTGTTTTGTGATGTGGGCTTCGAGAATTCGAGGTTAGGGCTAAAGCTTGAGAAAATGCAGGCGGTGGATGAAGATGGAGATGTTGATTATCACCGCAAGTATGCAAGATGATGAATCTCTTACCTCTCGTGCAGTGCGGCGACGCTATGAAGGCTAGAAGACGATGGAGCTAGAAGCGTGCAGGTGCAGCGGCGAGGCAATGAAGATGTCAGACGTGCAGGTGCAGCGACGCTATGAAGTAAGACGATGGAGCTAGAGGCGTGTAGTGCAGCGGAGAGGCATGGAGCCTGGAGGTTGCAGGTGGTGGGTATAAGCGGCGGCGCGACGCTTTGAGAAGAAATAGATTAGGAGTGAATAGAGAGAGAGACATAAAAATTAGAAATAGGGTTTTTCTAATTTTAAATTTATGCATTTACTACGCTTTTTACTATGCTTCTTTGTTAACTGTAGTGTTTGGATGTCAAAAATACACACATACACTACGCTTTTGTTAAGCGTAGTCATTACTTGGTATAGACTACGCATATTAAATATACCGTAGTCTATATTTCAAAAAAATTCGCACATAGACTATGGTTTTGATAAAAACGCGTAGTCTATACCTATAGACTACGATTTTAAAGGAAAAGCGTAGTCTATGAGGTGTAGAGAAAAGGTAAATTTGTAGTAGTGATTAGAAAACCTTAATTTCTACCATAATACCCGACTATTGTGTATATGTGCATGGGTGTTCCATTCATTCAACATAATCACAACCATTCATTCTAAACTTATAGATTAACTACCATGGCATCATTCACAATTAAAATCAACTCATACTTAACCATTTTGTTATATTTTCGATAATTAGCAATAATAAGCATAAGTATCCAATAAATTCTTATAAAATCATGATATGCTCCTATCATGTTATAGAATTTAATTATCAACTCAATATCATCAACAAAATTAAATCATGAGCTATTTTTCTGCATTTATGAATATTGAACATTTTGTGTTCAATAAATTCTACACACCTCATAATATATTTATAATATGCATTAAACATGGAATATTAACTTGAAACAACAATTAAATATTTATAATATGAACTAATGCTTGGAATTTTTGGTCCTTACACATATATTGTATGTGTGTTCAATAAATTCCCAACAAAGCATAATAGATTCATATTATTTTCAACAAATAAAAATCAATAAACTTTAAAATATATTATATTATTTTCGGCCATTTTGAGCAAAAATAGGAGTGTTTCAATAATTCCAAGATTAATATATGATGTTCATATCATATATTAAACACTATACCTCAACTATTTTTCAACAAAAAAAATCAAAATAATTTTTAAAAATTAATATATATTTCGGCCCAAACAAAATAAATAGGAGAAATAATTCAAAAATTCTCATCTTTATTCTATATGCTCCTAACACATCAACAAACAACAATATGAAATAATATTCGTAAAAGCATGTTTTATCTTCTATAAAAAGAATTATAACATAAATTGAAAATATTAAACATGCTCCAAAAATTCTCAAACTTTAAACACAACCTTAGAACATATTTCTAAGCATATTTCATTCATGGCTTGAGAGCATTTGGTGGCTCAAAAGTCATGAAGAACAAAAATTAGGGTTCTTCATGAAATAAATTCAAAAAAATCGAAAAAAAATTCTACTCCATTACAAATGGAGAGAATGATGAATGCTACCTTTGTATTGTCCTATAAAAATTATTGGAGGGTTGGAATGGTTGGGAAAGAAGGATTAAAGCTTAAGGATTTGAAAAATGAAAGAGAATTTGTCTCTCAAAGATAGAGAGAGAGAATGGCGAATGGGTCTGTAAAATGATAGCCAAATGGCTGTTGGGGGCCTATATGAGTGGTCCATTGTGGTGGTTGGGAGAAGACTAGTCAAATTTCTCGATTTGGCATGTTAATACCGACTCTTTAATTTTTATCGCGTTTTCGATTGATTTCTCAGAACCTTAAGGTTTTATTTTCTTAAATAGCCTTAAAAAGACTTATTTCATATTTTATAATTATTTCATGAATTTTGGATGGCATCCAGTAAGTCAATTTTGAATTATCCCAGAAAAACAGTATCCGGCGATTAAATTATGCTCATTTGAAATTCTATTGAATTCTTGAGCTTTCATAATTAATTTGAGTCTTATAAATCATTTCTTATTGATTTATACCCTTGGTTCAAGTTTCGGATCGTTCGGATCAGTTTAGGGTTTTTCCGATATATATTCCCGGGTTCGATTAAGTTCTTCAGGAATTTCGTTCATAAATTGATTCTTATGAATTCTAAATTCATAATAATATATTCCTCCATGATTTTGATTGTTATCATTAATTTTCATGATTAGTACGGACTTAAAGTTGATCCGGCTCGTGAATAGTACTTTTGAGACTGACTGGGCAAGCATGCCCGAAAATTCAAATTCTTTGGCTTCTTACATGTTTTCGTGAGGTGATTCTAGAAATGAAATCCTTTTGTTGAGATTCATTCTAGATCTTTCATTCTATGTTCAGGCTATTCAAGAAACTCTAATCTGGTTGGACTAGTCACTAGTTTTTTATTTCTCTAGTATTCGATTTCCGAATCGATTCTAATTCATTTCATTGATCACCTTAAAAATATTTAAGGTCTTAGTACCATAAGCAATTGGTTTAAGCATAGCTAATAAAATATTTAAATTTTTCGGGTTATTACAAGGACTAAATGAAGACCAGGTGAAGATGCGTTGCTTCCCGTATGCACTTGAAGGATAAGGCAAAGTCCTGGTTACTGGCGCTCCCCGCCAACTCTCTGCAGAACTGGAATGCCGTGGTATACAAGTTTATGACTAAATACTACCCAAATAAGAAGAATCAGGAGTTGAGGGCACAAATCATGACCTTTAATAAGACGTCAGACGAGCCATTCCATGAAGCTTAGGAACGGTTCAAGGACTTATTACAGAAGTGCTCTCACCTTCCTTGCCAAATGAGATACTTTATCAGTTTTCCTATGACGGGTTGACGCAGAGTTTTCAGTACATGGTGGACAATGCTGTAGGAGGAGATATTGGTTCTCGAATGACAGCAAATATTTTTAATATTTTTTAGGCTATGACTGCTACTTCACAGTAGAAATCCAGTCGAGGTGGATGAGCCAAAGCACATGTCGTCACTCCTTCTTTCGACATGAATAAGCAAGTGGTTGAGCTAATGAGGGAAGTACAAAAGCTTAAGATGAGGAAGCCAGATCCACCAGCCCAGCACGAGGAAATCATGGAACCTTGTGGAATCTGCAATGAACTCGGGCATAATGTTGATACGTGCCCTAAGATGGGAGAGCATACATTCGAAGACGAAGTCGAAGCTTATGCTCTGCAAGGATTTCAGCCTCGATAGCAGTTCGAGCCTAATCAGCAACAGTTTAACGTGGGATGGAGGAATCAGAATCAAGGGCAAAGTTCAAATCAAAATGCCCCATACCGAAGACCTCCACAGCAGCAGTAGTCCCCACAACAACGGCATTATCCACAGCGGCGGTCCCCACGGCGGTTCCCACAACGGCGAAGATCAACGAGCACCTCCACCACCACCTCATAGGCCATCTTAGGAGGATACATTCGCCCAAAGAATGGATGCTCAAGACTCCACAATTAAGCATTTAGAGACGTAAATGGGACAGATTGCTAGCAAGCGTAATGAGTTGTTGTAGCAAGGTGCAGTGGGAAACCTTCCAAGCCAACCCCATCAGGCTCATGCGGTCACTGTTCTAAGGAGGGGCCGGATTGTTGAGGATAAGGTGAGAGAGATATCAGGCAAGCAGCTGCAGTCACAAGAGGTGAAAAAGGAGAAAATGGCTGAGGTCAGACTACATAAGGCAACAAATCCATACATTCCATCGATACCCTTCCTATACCGGTTGAAGAACGAGAAACAGGAACAACAATTCAATGAGATCTGCAAACTCCTGTCCAAGGTGAATGTTAATTTGCCTATGTTGGACGTGATCAAAATGTACCGGCCTACATCAAGTTCTTCAAAGAGCTAGCCTCAAAGAAGAGAAGATTTGGAGAGTACGAGATAGTCGTGGTCTCCGAAGCAACTAATTTCATCTTACAACACCAGTTTCCTTCCAAGCTCCGAGATCTAGGTAGTTTTATCATCAAAATTGCTTTGGGTAATGGTAAGGAAGCTTCTGGCATGTTTGATTTGGGGGCTGTGATTAATCTTATGCCTTATTCAATTTTTAAACAATTAGAATTAGGTAAACTTAAAACCACTCGGATGTGTCTATAGTTAGCTGATAGGTCCGTGAGATATCCTAAGGGTATTATTGAGGATATATTAGTAAAGATGGGTGGGTTGAAGTACCTATTGACTTCGTTGTTTTGGATATTGGTGAAGTTAGGGAAGATGAGGAGGAACACAGTTGTTATTGGGGAGGCCATTTATGGCCACAACCAACACACTTATAGACGTTAAGAGTGGCACATTAAAAATGACTATACTTGGTGAATCTGTGTCTTTATGTGTACGTGATAGTGTGATGTTTCCCTCTGCTAATTTTATTGATTATCGTGCCTCAATAGATACTATTGATCCCTTGGTCGAGAATGTGTTATGACAGGATGAGAATGCCCATATTTACAAGTGTAAAGTGAAACGGATTCATGATCGGCGGATAGTTTGCAAGGATTTAAAGCCGGGAATGAAGGTTTTACTTTTACAGTCTCGTTTGAAACTTTTCCCCAGAAAGCTCAACTCCAGGTGGAGTGGTCTTTACATCATTAAGAAAATGTTTCCTTACGGAGCAGTTTTACTTCTCGATCCTAACACCAATGGATCATTTACTATGAACGGACAGCGAGTGAAACCTTACTTTGATCGAGAGGGTTTGGAAGAAGTGGAGAACATCTTGCTCATTGATCCTATCTATCTCCGATTTGACTACGTCATGCTCACGATATTAAATTGAGTACTACGTGGGTGTTTACTGATAAACCTCATTTCTACCAATTTTATATGGCCATTTCCGTTACTTTTATAGTCGATAAGTGATCTTTTGAGCTATCATTTGATATATTTATGTTAACCTTGAAAGATACTATGCCGTGTGTATTTCATGTCATTTTTTCACTGGTTTAGATGTCAAAAAGGTGGATCACGAGATAAAGGTATTTTTTGGCCGAGAGAGATCGCGACATAGGCGCGTGAAAAAAACTCACGAGCTTTTACAGAGAAAAGGAATATGAAGCTAGTGACCTCCCTAGCAGTTGCGAGCCTGGCCACTAGTTTTACTCCAGAAGATTTTGTAACGAGACTAGCGACCGCCCTAGCGGTCGCTAGCGAGGCCGCGAGCGAGAAAGAACACGCCTCACGAGATTTCATCGCGACACTCTATCGCGAGCCAAGGTCACTAGGAAAGATATAGGCACGGCAGAAGGGATGGCTCGCAACCTTCCTTCGTGACTTTCGTTCGCGAGCGAGTCTCCGGAAGCTTAGGTTTGCTATATCGCAGTCAGAACGGGAAATGGAAGGAGGAAAGCATTTTATGCAGAGATTAGACCTCACTTTACAGAACACATTTAGCTTTTCTTTACGCACGATTTATTTTCCATAGCTTTTAGCTTTAGTATTTTCCATTCCAGTTTTCGTCTTTAGATTCCTGCATGCGTTCAGATTATTTATGAATTCGAATTGTTACAGTTTCCATCATGGATTCATACGTTTTTATCTTTTCAATTCAGTTAATTTTTTATTTATTTAATTCTTGTTTTAGTATTTTAATTATGAGTAGCTAATTTATGTATTGATCCTATGGTTTGTGCGTCTGACTAGATTTATGTGATTTATCTGTTAATATTGTTTTACCTTCCAGTCATCGATTTGTGATTCTTGGAGCTTAATCTTATGTGTTAATTTCTGATCAACTTTAATGCGTATATAGTTTACTACTACAATTTTACCTTTTCTCTACACCTCATAGACTACGTTTTTACGAAAAATGGTAGTCTATAGGTATAGACTTTTTTGTAAAACCGTAGTCTATGTGCGAAAATGTTGAAATATATACTACGGTGTACTTAATATCGTAGTCCTTATGTCACGCCCAATTCCGAGGGAAGGCACGGATGCGGGGTGTGATTAGGGGTGGGGTTAAGAAGCGGGAAGAAGGGGATCATATAATATCATGATAAGAAGATGTGACCATGAAATCGGGCGAGATCTCCTCTATAACTAGGACATATCACGAGAGGGAGGGTGCACAAACAATCCACCAATGAATAATATCGATATCATAACTTGAGAAAACATGATCTCGGTTTATTATAAGTGTGCAAGAAGGCAAATAGCATTACATCCTCGTCAACTAGACCGGTCAACCACATAGCATGCTCGTATCGAGACTCACGTGAGAATAACATAACAAATCTTGTTCCCAATCGGAAAAGCAAATAAGGGACAAGAGTACATAGTTATCGAGTGCGTATATAACACAACATCGCTGAAGCATAGCATGAAGAACCCATGACTCCACCTCGGCGTCGCCCGTCCGGCCTCCTCCATCCGTGAAAAGATTTGAAAAGAGTTTGGGGTGAGTACTAAGCGCTCACGGTGGGGTTTATCATAAATCAAAAGAATCATGAGGCCGTGTTTAGAGCACTTACCTTAGAAGGTTTTAAAACGTAAATCCACTTCTAAGTAAGCAAAATAGATTTTCATTTTCGATACGATCCGTTATTCTTTTTCTCCATCATGAACCATGAACCACGGCTCGGGCGTATCCCGCCAGCCCCATCACATGACATTCATTCGCCCTAACATATCCGATCGGCCCACGCCCGAACGTATCCAGCCGGCTAACTCGGTGTGGACTTCAGGGGTCAAATCCCCATCAGAACCATAACCACCTCATTACCTTTTTCCGTGTGGACTTCCGGGGTCTATCCCCTTCAGAACCATAACCACGTGTTCGGGGTCTATCCCCTTATGATCAATACTCAAGATGGTGATCAACCCACCGAATAGAGATCCGTGCACAACCATGATAGAACCATATCTTGGATCAGAGAACAGTAATAATTTCACAAAACATTTTACGGCGTACATGTTTTTATTTTGAAATATCAGAGTAAATAACTCAAAATAAGCATATATAACCCAACCCGAGCAGACGAAACGTCGACCAAGAGATATCTACGGATCCGATGACTTCACCGATCGACTTTGTAGGTACACAGTAACAAGGCGGAACAACTTTTGGGGTCACTTCCCACAAAGCAAAGCAACAACGTGATCCAAACGACGATCGTAGCAAAATTAGGGTTTCGACTTTCCGAACCCACATTTGGCACTCTCGGGTTTTCAAATCAACTCGATGCGAGAAGGAAATATATTCGTGGCATCAAGACCAATAATAGGTACCTTCAAAATATGCATGCATGCAAGTTGACTCAAATCTTAGCGTGAAGAAGCTTCAAAATCGATGCTATCCTCGGATCTAGGATAAACCGTCCAAAATCGATGCATGAAAATGGAAACATAAGCAATATGCATAACGGCGAACATGGAATGACAAGCGGCGTTGAAAATGGATAACCGGGCATGTACTTCCTTTAGAAAACTCGAAGCAACGGAAAACATCCCGACATGCGAAACGCGAAAAGCGGAAAAACGGATCGGTACTTTAGTAGAATGCATAGCCCGAACTCAAAACCTAAAGGACCCGTGGCAAGGTGGGCCGTCGGCCACCAAATCGGCGCCAACACCACCAAATCGGCGGTAATGGGCGGCGGTGGTTTCAACGAATCGGTAGGCCTCGCCGTTTTCCGCCGTCGTCCCTTTAGAAACCCGAGTTCTATGCTATACGATCTACTAAAAGGCGGAATCAAAACAAGAAAAGGACAAAACCGAAAACGGGCTGCGGGGGTGGTGATCGGGTGGTGGCTCGGCGGCGCAGCAAGAATGGCGCCGCCCGTGAGCCTCCCGGCTCGATCCCCACTCCTCCAGCTGACTCAGCAGCGTGCACTGAGGCTGCTCGGCTCTTCCGTAAACACAGAGACGAAGGAAATGAGCGTTGAAAATGAAGGCCCTAGCCTCCTATTTATAGGAAAATTCGGGTGCATGCATTGCTTGCTGCTTAATGACCCTTTTCGAAAAACGCATAAGCGACGCAACTTTGCAAACGGACTCAAATTTAGCAAACTTGGTACCCATGGACACGAAATAAAATACGGACACAATGACTATAAACAAGATATGCTTTTGAAAGACCAATGAAAGTCCGGTTTTCGATAACTTCCTGAGTGCGAAACCTTCATGGGTGGTGAAAACAGATACTTAGTGTCTATGAATTAGTCATAAGACACTCTTCTTCAACGCCGAGGTTTCGTGACTCGCATCACGAAACAAAAGTCGACCTTTGACCTTTTCTCGAAAAACGTGCCATGTTTTGATACACCTTATGATAATGACACGCTAACAAAAGCGTGGTGTATGTGCATGTTTTGATACCCAACACTACGTAGTCTATGTGCATAAATTTTTTTTTAAAAAAAATTACAGCCGTGGGATTCGAACTCACGACGCGTGAGTTTAGTAACATATGGCTTAACCATTTTCACCAACAATTCATGTAATAGCCCAAAAATTTAAAACTTTGATTATTAATTTTTAGCTAAATCGAGATTTGAATTTAGAGCGATTATTAAATTTTATAATCGTTGTCGTTTCGATTTTATTTTCGAACGAGAAAATTTAAACGAATGTCGGAGAACGAATAAAGTTTTAAACCGAACCAGATATTTTTATACTAGATAAATTATCTAGTCAAACCACATCATTTTATATTCCCCAATATTCCCCACTTTTTCCCTATATAATCATTCTTTCAAACCTCATCATTTCACCCTAAAGGATCCTATGAAGACTTACAACAACATTTTTTTCTTCTTCTTCTCATGTTTAATTAACCACACCACACCACTCTTCACACTACCAATCTGCACCACTCTAGCAAGAAGGAGACAACGCAAGGTAAAACTTCCTCCCAAATCCTCATATTCATTCTTTCAAATACAGAATCAATAACAATCTACAACATACAATTATAAATGTTGAATTACGTAAACTCACATTACATATCCCAAACCATATCATACAGACAATCAATTCAAACAAATAAAATGCTAGAAGCATAAGAAATGCTTTTGAACCAAGATCTATAGTGTTTGCACGAGCCACTATAGCTCGACTACCGATCAACGCTGAGGCAGGCGGCGGACGTGCTACATGGACGAGAGAGACGGCTGCGAAGTTGGTCGTGGACGGCGACGCTATCACCATTGACAGAGAGCGGATGCGGCGGCCCTGCAAACCTCGTGAGAGAAAGAAAAAAATGTTTGATAATTTTTTACAAACAAAATTAAGAAAGAAAGGGGCAGATCCACCCAATGTCTGTGCGCGTGTGTGTTCCAGAAGAAAGAGAGGAGAAGAGCCGTGGAGGACGGTGTCGGCACATCGTCGGCGTGCTCGGCCGGAGACGATGGTGACGGCGCCAGATCTGCGCGGTGACCAACGGCGTGTGACAATGTTACGGCGAATCTGGAGGGACCGACGGCGGTGATCTCACCAAGGAAAGAAGAGGAGGCAGTTTATATGTATGTGTGTGTGCGTTGATTCGCACCGAGAGAGAGAGGGATGGATCTGAGATCGCGGCGGCGAAAGTGTGATACGCCTATCGGCCGCGATGGCTAGCCGGAGACGAGGAGAAGTCGGCGGCAGAAAAGGAAAGAGAAGAGAGAGATATACAACGTGTGTGTGTGTCCGCGAGAAAATCGAGAGAGAGGCAAGAAGGGGCTGAGGTCGCGGCGGCGACAGTACAGCACGCCGACCGGAGGCGACGATACGGCCAATCGGATGTGGAGGCGGCGGTAGTCTCAACTGTGTGTGTGTGTGTGAGCAGAGACGAGAGAGAGAATGAGAGACGTGAGAGTGGAGAGGGGGCGGCTAGGTTAGGATAGTTTAGGTTTTAATTGTGTTGGGCTTATTCTCTTGGGCCGAAATTAATTGTTTTGGGCCGAAATTATTTGGATTGGGCTTAAGTTAAGTATTATTCTTATTTCATTTTGTTGTGGGCCGAAATTTGGGCTTGTCTCATTGGGCCGAAAATATTAAGTTTGGCCTTAATTCTTGAATAATGTTGACAATGGGCCTTTAGAATAAATTTGTTAAATGGGCCGAAAGATAAAAAGAGATGGGCTATGGGCTCTAAATATATTGATTTGGACTTAGTTTTATTTTGGGCCTTGGAATTAAATGAAAGATGGACTCTTGAGTTAAATTGATATGGGCTTTAGTTAAATTGAAGATGGACTTAGATTATTTTAAATATTGGACTAAGAATTTAATTTGGTAATGGACTTGAACTATTCATCTATGATCCATTAAAATTAAATTAAGGACTGAATAAATTCTATATTAATTAAATATGAGATTTAATTTTAGTAATTAAATTTTGAGATTAATTCTTAATTAATTAAATAATAATTTAAATATAAATTATTTAAAGTGAGTTAATTAAATTCATTAGATTGGATAAAGTCTAATTTTAGAAATTGAATAACATAATTAATTAATTATGTTAAAGGATAATTGAGAATTATTCTTTTAAGTGATTTACTTATATAATGAGATGGACCTTATGTAATTTGTTACAAATGTGTGATTGGAAATAAATCTTAATTAGTGGATATCTAAGATGAATTAAATTAATTTGATTGATTAATCAAATATTATTAGACTTTTTAATTGATCCATTTATTTAAGCTTTAATTATGGATCTATTTAATTAAATTAGAGATTTAATTAAATATTAATGAGTTGATTATGTCAAGTAGATGCTTGATAAAATATTATTTAAGCAACTTTAATTTATAGAACCATTGTTAGAAGATGATTGATTTATAAGAAACCTTTATTGATTGTGTACTATAGATATGAGTTTTTCTGATAGAATATGTGGGACGTGTGAGGCAAGAAACACGACGAGGAAATGATAGTGATGAATGAGGTATTGGAGCTCGAAATCGTTGATACGCGTTAATAAACGACGAAAATTAGTTATGAACTTAGGATTCATAAATTATACGAAACGACGTGAAGAAACATCAATGGAAGGGAAGAATGCAATGTCGAAGTGTCATTTATCGTCATGGCGAGACGAACCTAATAGACGATATATAAATTGTTAACTGAGTCGTATCGATAACGAAAACCCTAAAACCCTGAAACTCTAAGACTTAAAAGATATCGAGTTTGTCGAATCTTAATGATGCTTACCAAAAGAAACGAATGACGTATTAAATTATATTTCTTACGTTGATAAGGTCCAGCGTGGACGTAGACGAAAACGACAAAGGTTCGCTAGCAGGTACTTCAAGAAGGATAATTCTTGAGGTGGGCTTTCTTGAAATAAAATGTTATGCATATCTCAAAGCATGATTTACAAAGCTTTATGAAATATTATCACATGAAATGTTATTGACTGTCAAATGTTTATGTTTTGTTGTTATCCTACATGAGATTGGTATATCCAATGTGGTATGAGAATATGTTGGTCCACCAATGTTAAAAAGGGAAACGATCGGATCCGACTTAGTTAAGGACTAACTCGAATTGTATACACGTGTGACTGTGTGTTAAGGTTAGCTACCTCGACCGGTCACGACGACTATGTGTAGGTGGCCACCTCCATAGTGCAGCGAATGAATGAACGAATGAATGATGAATGAATGATCAGATATGGAGCAACATGGATAAAATAGTTCGGCCGAACGCTTTTGGAAAATGATAAAATGTTTGATAGACATGAGTCTTTTAACTAAAATCCTCATGTGCTATTGTGGGCAGTTCAATAACTTTTATAAAGAAAATGTTTTCGGCAATGAGTCCACTGAGTACTTTTGTACTTAGCCCTGCATCTCGTTTTTGATGTGCAGGTTGAGCAAGGATTGATGATGGGTGCGAGACGGTGCTAAGTGGTAGTAGTTTGTTGCTTTAATTGAAAGGATTTCTAGAACCTTGAGCATGTATCGTCATATACATGTTCACACGTTTATTTACTGTCTAACTCTGATATTATTTGGTATCTGTTGATTATGACTTCTTTCATATCGTATTGAACTTGAGGTCGTACCTCGTTCTTTGAATTGGGCCCTGATTGGGAACATTGAACCTTTTGGCAAGTCCTTCTTTGACTTGAGTTTGTATCGAAACAACTTATTCATTTCAGTCTATGCATTTATTCGCAATTGATTGGTTAATTGTATTGATTAGTAATATATATATTCGCTGCATTATCATACCAGTGACGATCCATATGATCCGTATTTCTTTGAGAAGTCGGGTCGTCACAATTCAATATCTATCATGCTGGACTTTATTATATTTATATTTATATTTACAAGTTTGACAGAATTTAAATAGATATTTCGGATTTGGACAAATTTTCGCATCCCTCACTCCCGCCTTGGACAAATTTTCGCATCCCTCAGTCCCGCCGTGCGACCAACACTCAGTCTTACCCTCCTTGCCGCCGTTCACTGTTGTTCCATCGACGGCGGTCTCGTTGACAAGAGCCACCACCGCTGCGCCACCATTTTGACATTTCCCCCATTTTGGGAGTTAAACCCCCTTTAAACCCTTCACGAGCACATAATAGAAGAAAATCGGAGCTTCAATTGAGATTCAACAATGGCGATCTCCCTTAGACGAGCACTCCTTTCTTCTAGAATCTTCTCTTGCGCTCTCGGAACCGCATCTATCCGCTCAGCCCAGACCTTCTCATCCTTAAACTCCTCATTTTTCGACAATTCTCATGACTATGCTGTTGTCGATAGATTTCCGACTTCTCAAGCGACGGAGTTATATCATTTTAATTCTCGGAGAGGATTCACCAAATCAAGGAAACAACAAATCAGTATGCTTTCTATCAGTCAATTTTATCCTTCTCTCTTTCTCTCTATGAATTTCAATGTGCATTGTTTGTTTAGCTAGTGATTTCAGGAGTTATATATGTACACATTAAAGTTGAAGTCTGAATCCCTTATTTCAATCCATGAGCTCGAGTCAACAAATGTTTTTCCCCTTTTTCCAGTGAATTTAAATTCCTTTGGTGTGCTATCTTTTTAGTCTGAGCTGAGAAAAGTAGGTTTCGCATTTCGTTGAGAATTTTTTCGTCTATAATCCGTAATTTATCTTTTGTTAAGTAGTAGCTTACTATTTTCTCACCGTGAAATAGTCAAAAAGGAAAAAGAAAAAAAAGTTTGACAGCAGAGTTATTCGATTCAATAACTCAGTAAATTGAGTTTTTTCGCATACTGACAAAAATATATTTAATAATTGGCATCTTATTCAGTTTATAAGTATATCTTTTTACTAGTAACTTTGGATTACAATTTTTGTTCTATTGTTTTTAACAGAGGAAGAGAATGATGATGAGGAAGAAGAGGAAGAAGATGGAGATGATGATTGATGAGGAAGGCGTTGATTTAGGGGCCTCTGTCAAAGCAACCGCACTCTCCCATAGGGATGTCAACGGGCGGTCTTTACCCGGACCGATCCGGAACTGCTCAAAACCCATTAGATTTTAAACACGGTTCGGTTCGGTTCTCGCTCCAACCGTTTGGACCGGACGGTCAAGACCCGACCCATTTTGTGCAGTTCGGTCCGACCCTTTCGAGTTTTTTTTTTTTTAAATTGAGCATTACATATCCATTTTTTAAGAGCATTTTACATTTGAATGTAATTACGAAATATTAATTAATTTACTATAATCATCATTTATCAAAACATGTAAATTAAAAGCGATAAATTTTTCACAAAACTTAATAATCTTGTTTAATATTTCCATAAATTCATTCAAGAAAATACATTATCAATCGTGGTCTTGTTGTTATTTAATAATCTTAGTGAAAAGAAAGTCTTTTAGTTCGCGAGCAGAGCAGGCCCAAAGAAAGAAAAAGAGAGAAATAAACCTTAAAGAAAATGAGTCTTTGAAAGAAGAAGATATGGTGCAAGAATGTGAGAGGAATTCCGAAATGAAATGGAAAGGAAGGAGGGGGGTGGGGGGGTAGTGTAGGATTTTGCGTCGTTCGAGAATGTGAGAGGAATTCGGAACGTTTGATGCGGACCGGACGGTCAAGACCGACCCATTTTGTCGGTTCGGTCCGACCCGCTCAGTTTTTTTTTTTTTTTTAAATTGAGCATTACATATCCATTTTTTAAGAGCATTTTACATTTGAATGTAATTACGAAATATTAATTAATTTACTATAATCATCATTTATCAAAACATGTAAATTAAAAGCGATAAATTTTCACAAAACTTAATAATCTTGTTTAATATTTCCATAAATTCATTCGAAAATACATTATCAATCGTGGTCTTGTTGTTATTTAATAATCTTAGTGAAAAGAAAGTCTTTTAGTTCAGAAAGAAAGAAAAGAGAAAATAAACCTTAAAGAAAATGAGTCTTGAAAGAAGAAGATATGGTGCGAGAATGTGAGAGGAATTCGAAATGAAATGGAAAGGAAGGAGGGGGTGGGGGGTAGTGTAGGATTTTGTGGTTCGAGAATGTGAGAGAATTCATGAAATGGAAAGGAAGGAGGGGGGGGGGGTAGGTGTAGGATTTTGTGTCTATGTAATTCCTCGAGAATATATATTGGAAAATGACACTAGAAGAGAGAGGCTCGCTTGATGGTCAAAACATTCACCGATGAGATGTATTAGAAACAAGAAAGTAAGAGCATTTGGGTAACTAGTTGAAACCGTGGCCCGGTGGGTATCCGATTATAAATGGGTAATACGGTCCGGAACCATACTTTGATGGTCCTGATCGGTCGGATCTAGTATTTATTGGACGGTTCGGAACCGTAACCAATACTAATTTATTGGTTACGGTCCCGTAAAGACCGCCTGCCGACATCCCTACTCTCCCGGATGAACCCATTTGTTGATGCATTGTCGAGGAATTGGCAAGTGCGTCTTGGGAGGCGTCGGTTGGTGCATAGAAAATATCTTCTTATGCAATCATTCATTGGTTTTATGCGGCACATGATAATTTCTTAAAATCCTTTTCGGGGATGCTTGACCACATTATGGTTGAACATTATGGTGTTAAGGCGCCTCTTAATAGAATGGTTTGTTGTCTCGATATTGGACCCAAGACACTATCTGTTGCTCCTTTTGATTCTAATGTAATGTCATGATACTTTGCTCAAATAACTAGCGGTACTGTTTCCTACTCCACAACTAAGTATTAAGTTCATATGAACAGATTCACTTGTTTTCAACGCAGCTCATTGTTGTATCTTCATATTATTACATTGATCTGTATATGTTAGTGATCTTTATTTGTAAAACACACTATTCTCGTTATGATTCTTCTAGTACTTGAAACCAAACATTTATCCCAAGTGTTCTTCTTAAGGTCTCTGTACATTTGTAAAACACACCAAAAGTTCCTCTTAAGGTTTTTGTACATTTTGGTGCTTCCTGGATGATCTGTGTATGGTGCCTCATGAGCTTCACTCATGATCTTATCTCTCAATTCCCTATTGAGTGGCACACATAACCTTCCTCGGAATAATAGCGCGTTGTCTTTCGCTTCCGTGAACCCCTTGCTATCTTCTAGCCTCGCTTTCAAACGCATCTTTTCCAAGAACTCATGTCCTCGTAGCGCACTCACGATCGTTTCTCTCAGGTCCGGTTCAGCTTTGGCAGCTGCGACGAAACCTTGTACTGATTTCGGCGGATGAATCACTTCCAGGCTGAGCTTCTCGAAATCTCGAATAAGCTCCTTCTCTTGCGTAAGAAGACATCCCAACTTCGCTCTCGACTTGCGACTAAGGGCATCTGCTACGACATTGGCTTTCCCCGGGTGATAGCTGATAGAGCAATCACAATCTTTCACCAACTCTAGACTTCTCCTTTGCCTCATGTTCAGCTCCTTCTGTTCAAAGAAGTACTTAAGGCTCTTGTGATCCGTGAAGATCTCACACTTAACTCCGTAGAGATAGTGCCTCCAAATCTTCAACGCATGAACGACTGCTGCTAACTCCAGGTCATGAGTTGGGTAGCTCTTGCGGCTTCAACTAACGAGACGCGTAAGCTATAACCTTCTCGTTCTGCATAAGAACGCAACCCAAACCAAGCTTGGATGCATCGGTGTAGACCACAAACCCATTGTTTCCTTCTGGCACGGCTAACACTGGAATGGTTGTTAGCTTTTTCTTCAACTCTTGGAAACTTGCTTCACAAGCTTCTGACCACGAAAACTTGATTCCTTTCCTGAGTTGTTGCATCATCGGCCTCGCCAACTTCGAAAACCCTTCGATTAAACGTCTATAATATCCTGCCAAGCCTAGAAAGCTTCGAACATCATTGGCATTAGTCGGAACCTTCCAGTTACTTACGGCTTCTACCTTCACTGGGTCGACTTTGATTCCTTCTGCAGACACGATGTCTCCAAGGAACATCACTTCTCTGAGCCAAAACTCACACTTACTATACTTGGCATACAACCTCTATGCTCGCAACATTTCCAGAACGGTACAAAGGTGTTCTCTATGCAACTCTGCATTCTTGGAATAGATGAGAATATCATCGATAAAAACTAAGACGAAGCTATCCAGATACTGATGGAAAACTCGATTCATCAGATCCATGAAGACTGCTGGCGCATTGGTCAAACCAAACGGCATCACGATGAATTCGTAGTGCCCATACCTTGTCCTGAACGCGGTCTTCGCAACGTCTTCCTTCCCGATCTTCAGCTGATGGTAGCCTGACCTCAAATCGATCTTAGAGAAGACACTCGCTCATTTGAGCTAGTCAAACAGATCTTCGATCCTTGGAAGATGGTATCTGTTCTTGATTGTCAGCTTATTCAGCTCTCTGTAGTCAATGCAAATCCGCATTGACCCATCCTTCTTCTTGACGAATAGAACTGGCGCTCCCCACGGCGATACGCTAGGTTGGATAAAACCTAGGTCCAACAGCTCTTGCAACTGCGCTTTCAGTTCTTGCAATTCTTTAGGTGTCATTCTGTATGGTGCCTTTGATACTGGTGCTACTCCTGGTTCCATATCAATAGCGAATTCCACTTGTCTATCAGGCGGCAAGCCTGGCAAGTCCTTGGGAAACACATCCGGATATTCACACACCACTGGCTCCTTTTGCAACTATTTGTGCTCTTCAGCATGCCCTGTCTAACTTACCAAGAAAGTTTGACAGCTTCCTTTCCTGATCATCCTCACTGCCTTCAGTACGGAGATCATTGATACGCAAACACCCATCCTTATGCCGTGGAAGAAAACTTCCACTCTTTTGGTTGTTCGAAAACAACTTCTCTCTCGAGACAACATATAGTTGCCCTGTGCTTTTCCAACCAATCCATGCCAAAGATGACATCGAAATCTTCCATTTCGATGACATGCAAATTGATAAGGACCTTCTGCTCACAGATTTCTACCTCCTGGTTCGGGCATATCTCTTTTGCCTTTAGCATTTCCCCTGATGGGATGCTAATTTTCAGGGTACTCTGTGATTCCTTGGGTACCAAACCCAACCTCTCACATGCGATTCTCGAAACAAAGGAATGTGAGGCTCCTATATCAAACAAAGCGTATATCACCCATATGGAATATACCTGCAAGATTTTCGGGAGCTTGTACTGCCTACTGCTAATTCAAGGCATACACCCTGGCTTGTGATCGCTCACTTTTCTAACATGAAAATACGCAAGTATAAAGGTAAGTCGAGTATCGTATCCACAGGGATTGTAATATGAAAACACATAAGCTAACTCAACAACAATTCATCATTATTCAAGAACAGATTTGGTTTAAAAAGGTTTAGGACTTTAGATATTAAATCCAAAGCAAAAGGGTAACAACTTGAAAATAAACTAAAGCAATAAATACTCAAAGAGATAATAATCTAGAAAGACTAACCCTAGGGATGCACTAATCCTACCCACAACGTATGTTTATCCTGCGTACTATTAACCATTTTAAGCCAGACAAGATGGAAGATCACATATGTAACCAACAATTTCAGTTACGATAATTGTGGCGGTTGATTGCTAATTTTCCCTATTACTGTTACGTCTCTAGGTGAAAATAAGCAACTCTAAAATGATCACAAAGAATATGCTTCCTACGAATGTTCCCATCTCAGCTACGACTCAAGGCTTATTCGTATTATGCATTCAAGATCGATTGACAATTAAAACGCTTAAGTAATTAACTGGCAACTAGATATGTATCAAGATTGATTAGAAATTAACACATAAAATTAAGCACCAAGAATCATAAATCAATGCTTGGAAGGTAAATAGCAATAGTAGGAATCACAACATTTAGGATAGAATCATGCAAACCCTAGGATTAGAACAAAAATTAGCTAGACATAATAATCGACATAAAATAAGAATTAACCATAAAAATAAGAATTAAATAGATAAAACCCGTAGTGTAGCGTCAGAAGAACAATGGTTGGGTTCGTATCCAAACCCAAGTAACAAACGAGAAAATACGGAATTCGTTCGGACGAAATCATTCCAAAGCGATAACAATGCGTAGAACTAATATAGAACAATGAAAATCTAATGCTTAGATGAATCTAAATAAATACTAGAATGAAAATATATGAAAAACTAGAGAAAACTGATGAAAAACGTGTTGGAGAAGGTTGGGGGCACGGGAGCAAGCTTGGGGATATATATAGGTGCAGGAAAACCCTAATTTTGTGCCCAGCCGCCTCGCCTCGTGGCGGGCTCACGACATGAGCTCGGTCGCGACTTCGGGCGTTGGATGATTTCTCATGACATGAGCTCGGTCGCTAGCTCCCGCACAACTTCATTGTTTCGCTCCGTTCTCTCGCGTCCGAACTCCGAATTGCGATCTGTTTGCACCTATGGACTCCTATCGAGATGATATTAAACATAGTAAACTTTTCACATCCATATTTTCATATCCATTTCATCATCTTTGGTTACATCTTTGCTTGTGCATCGATTATCACTGAAAAGCCTACAAAACACCAAAGAGAAACCTCGAAGCGATATCTTCCAAAAATAGCTAAAAGCATAAAGATCGACTCTAAAATGCACTTAATAGATCTAGAATCATCTAAATATATCATCAATAAGCGGGTAAAAGCACGTTTATCGACTTCTTCTGGTGGCCTTTGGTTTCTTCGGCCTCGGATGACCTCACCGCCTCAGTGGTTCTTCCTCGACCGAGCACAGTTACGCCTTTACGGGCGGATCTTTGTCTCACCGGCAGCTGCACTGCTGGCCCTCCTATTGATGGATAATCTCGAGCGTAATGTGCAGACTTCCTAAAACGGTAGCACTCGATGTTACCTTACCTGCACTCGCCCAAATGATTCCTCTGGCATTTACGCACCAGGCTTTCCACACCACCTTGCCCACCGCTTTGCATGGGTTGGAAACTCCTTCCCCAAGGTTGCCTTTCTCTCTCCTGAATACCTAGATTCCTCGTAATCACTGGACCGCTCTGGTTCCCTTGGAACAACTGATTGCCTCTCCCTCGATCTTCCCATTTTCTTTTACCTCTTCCTCCGTCAGCTGGCTGTCCGGGTGGCATCGTTCTCTCCTGGGGCAACATTGACTCAATGTTTAAAGCCCGGTTCAAGGATTGTGCATACGTCAGATCTCCCTGACTGACGAGCAAAATTTCGATCTCGGGTCGGAGTCCTCTCCTAAACACATGCGCCTGGCGACCTCGGTCACCGACAGTGCGTAGCATAATGCGACAGATGATTGAACGAGCGATCGTACTCGGTGACCGTCCTTCTTCCTTGACGAAGATTCCAGAACTCGTTCTACCTTCTCTGCCTGTAAACGCCAGACACGTATTTTTTCATGAGTTCTTCCTTGAAATCTTCCCACGTATACCTTCCCCACTGTCCGGTGTTAGAGTCCTCCTCGCGGATTCCCACCAGAAATCAGCCTCATCGGTTAGCTGAAAGATCGTGCAATTCAGCTTTTCTACTTCTTCGCAGCCGATGTAATCGAAGATCCTTTCGGTGGATCGTATCCAGTTATCAGCGTCGATCGGTTCACCGAGACCGTCGAATGTAGGGGGATTATGCCTATGAAAACTCTCGATCGCATGCCGCTGAACCAAAGGTGGTTCTCGGGCTTCTTCCACGCAGGGGCGGATCCAGAAGTTGATGATGGGGTGGGCTGAAAAATAAGTACTTCGGCGTATTAAATATCATGAATGTTAAAATATTTATATGTTTTCATAAGTTATCTTGCGAGATTTCAATATTAAAAATCCATCAATAATTGAGTTTATATCTATATTTTTAATAAAATTTCCTTCAATATAAATCATTCTTTAGCGTAAACTTTAGGGAATCCATCCGTCAAACCACTGGCAAAATTTGGCTACGATTGAACTTGAACTTTGACAGCTTCGAATGTGCAAGAGAAACATCAGCAAACACTTGAGCAGATGCAGCGTTCAAGAAGAATATGACACCTTTGTTTGACTAATTTTTCCGACTCGTATGAACCTTTGAGAATGCAGATAAATAGGGTATTCTAAAAGCACCAATATAAGTCACTCAAAACAGTAGACACACAGCAATAAGGAGACACAAAATTTTAGCGTGAAAAATCTCTCAAACGAAAGAGAGAAAAAAAATCACGGGACTACTAGGCCGCTTAAATCCTCTATCATCAATAATGGAGTAGTACACAATCTTCTCTAGATTATACTAGAGGCGTACAAAACATCATACACTCGAAAATAAGCACATCAAGATGTATGGAATCAAAATCGAGCAAAGATCAAGAAAAATATAAACAAAAATTATCATCTGTTCAGATCAACGAAACCCGACCTTCGAACCTCAAAATTCTATCTCCACCGTCCTAAACGTTGGCCCAGTTGCTATGAATCCGTTATCCAAAAATAACGGAGATCTAACGGTTCAATCTCCGGAAAACGAAATTTTTCTGAAACTGCGTGCTGAAAATCCGAGAGGAGAAAAAAAGGCCACGGATTTTTCTGTTTTGGCTGCTCCAATTTCTCCCTTAAAAAATGGTGGCTGACCCTTTTCACTCTTATAACTTTTTCATGGGCTCATGTGCTTTTCTCATAGATCAAAAATATAAGAAAACCCAACAATAACAACTTTGTTTTAATTTTTAAATTATTTTGGACTGGGCTAATTTTGAATTGGGTTTAATATAATACATAGAAGGAATAAAAAGTTTGGGGGTTGCACTGGGCTGGAGCCCGGTGCAGCCCCTACTATGATCCGCCCCTGCTTACACGTTATTGTTCCTCTGGTTCCTTATTCTCGACATTCTGTACCGACGTTGAAACATTAGAAACACGTTCGCATAGATAACCAAGTATCATCGCATAACATATATCATCACCCATAATCACATATATCACATATGTCACATATCACGATCACATATAATCGTGCAATCTCATCGACACGTCATCGTAATACATCTCACATAACATCATCACACATCATCACATATCATCACAACATAGCTCATATCACATACAAGCATAAACATAAACATCCTGTCATAGACAGCGTTAGTATCAATAATATCCAAGTGTCCACGAAGGACTGTCAAAATACATAATCATAGGTATGTCAGTCAAAAAGGTCAGATATGAGCAAAAGAATCTGACTGCGGTTACTACCAAAAGATGTCGCTCTGTCTCGTGTGATAGCAGACTCTGTGACTGTCACTGTACACAATGACTACCTAGATGTCTGTCCTCCATATCCGTCTACTGCACTCCGTTGCCATTACCTGATCCATTCTGTCTTTCCTCCTCCACTCTCTCCCTTCCTATCAGGGCTCGGACTCGGGCTGCTGCCTCAGTGAAATGATCCCGCATGGTAGCAAGCCTCTCGTGAGTATGATCCCATCCAAGATGTGCTCTGATCGTCTGAGTCTCCGGTGAATACTATTCCTGGGTTCCAGTCTCTGGCGCTTGCCCTTCCTCTACATGCTCGACCCATCCGAGTCATCCACTATCCGGATCACCAGGTCCTCTGAGTCCTCACTGTCCTCCTCGTCCTCCTCCGGGTCTTCCTCCTCTTCAGAATCTCCTTCCTGGGAGGCCAACCTGATACTGGACGGTGGCACTGTGATTCTGATCATGGGCCTCTTCTCTGCTATAGTCGGGTGGATCATCTCTCTCACTTGAGAGGGTCCTGCCTCAAAATCGTTCTGGGTCCTCCTGAAGGTGAGGGTCGTAGATGGAGGTGTAGTGGCTGGCGTATCCTGATGAACTGGTGATCATCTGAGCGATGGCTGCTCCCAAAGGCTCTTCAGGAACATTATCCCTGTCATCGATCTGGATCAGCCCTCGAACATGCCTCGCTATCACATCTACCTCCGATGGTATACCCCGATGATCGGTCTACTGTCTCCACACTCGAGCAGCGAACTCAGTGAAATCCAAGGTAAGATGTCTGGTGACAGGATCCCGACGGAACATCACGTACTCTTGCCTTCTTGCCCATGGCTGCCAACCTGTTGGTAGCTTCTCTGTCATCCGGTAGTAGGCCTCGTACTAAGATACTTTCCCACTATCTCGAATCTTCTTCCATAAACCAACAAATCTTCCCAGAAACACTCCCAACGGCTCATGGACATTCCTGGTACATTCCCTGAACTTACGGATATGCTCATCCATCCTGTGGGATCTTAACCAATGTTGTTTGGGCCACTGAGTATCCATAAACCTACATGTTAGTTCATCATAAAATGATAAAAATATTCACGTTCTCTTTTCTGCCCCAGTCATATGGGTAATGATGTCTCAGACACATGTTCACTTTCAACACATATTAATATCGATATGGATATTTTTAACAAAACCACGTAAGCAAATACATGATACACTTACAAGCACTCGTTCATCAAAATAAATAAGATTTCAATCAACAACATATCGCTATGTAAACACATAGACTCATATCAACCATCCGTGATCATATCAATTACATCACATCACATCATATCAATGATTTTCATATCACAGCCACACAGGCTCTTTCGTCCATCGACGATCACTTCCACATCTCATCCACATCACGTTTACATCACGTAAACTCTTACCATGCCAAAGCACATGAAACCAAGATCATATCAACCTCACATAGACACATAAAACATCAACAAATAAACACATACCTCATCCCCTTTTGAAAGGAGGCGGACTGACGGTGAGCTAAGGGTAGATGTACCTGATAAACAGTTTAGAAGAACAAGTTCTAAACACTCAATTTCAAGAACATACAAGATATAAAGCAAATGAACTACCTTGATATCAAACAACTACGAAAACTAGGTGCCAAGAACATTGCTCTGATACCAAGCTGGTATCAGATAACAAAGATAGATGTCAGGGCTAAGATCACTGCTCTGATACCAAGCTGTCACGCCTCAATTCCCGAGGAAAGGCACGGATGCCGGGGTGTGATTAGGGGTGGGGGTTAAGAAATGGGGAAGAAGGGGGGGATATACATAAAGCATACATAATAAGAAGATATGACCATAAAATCGGGCAGCATCTCCTCTATAACTAGGACATATCCTGAAGGGGAGGTAGGCAAACAATCCACTAATAGAATTATATCGACACCATAACTTCAATGAACGTGAACTTGATTGAATAATAGTAATGCAAGGAAGCAAAAAGCATTACATCCTGTTGACTAGACCGGTCAACCACATAGTATGCTCACATCGAGACTCACAACATAATAACATAATAACAAATCTCGTTCCAATCATAGAGCAAAAATAAAAGGACAAGAATACATTAACAACAGAACATGTATATATATAACACAACATCGCGGAAGCATAGCATGAAGAACCCGCAGCTCCACCCCTCAGCGTCGCCCGTCCAGCCCTCCTCCATCTGTGAAAAACATTTGAAAAGATTTTGGGGTGAGTACTAGCGCACTCAGCTGGAGTTTTTATCATAAATGAAAATTCATGATGCCGTGTTCAGAGCACTTACCTTAGAAGGTTTGAAAACGTAAATCCACTTCTAAGTAAGCAAAATAGATTTTTCGTTTTTCGATACCTGATCCGTTATTACTGTTACTCCCATCATAGAACCACGGCTCGGAACGTATCCCGCCAGCCCATCACATCTCACTCGGCCCGGAACACATCCAGCCAACCCTCCATATCTCGGTCCGGATCATATCCAGTCGGCCCACGCCCGGAACGTATCCAGTCGGCTAACTCGGTGTGGACTTCAGGGGTTTATCCCCGTCAGAACCATAACCACCTCATAATCATTTCCGTGTGGACTTCCGGGGTCTATCCCCTTCAGAACCATAACCACATGTTCGAGGTCTATCCCCTTACGATCAATACTCGAGATGGTGATCAATCCACCGAATAGAGATCCGTGCACAATCATAACAGAACCACATCTCGGATCAGAGAATAGTAATAACTTCCTTAAAACATTTTACGGCGCACATGTTTTATTTTGAAATATCAGAGTAAATAACTCAAAATAAGCATATATAACCCAACCTGAACAAGCGAGCGTCGGTTGGGGTTATCCACAGATCCAACGACTTCACCGATCGCACTGGTAGGTACCTGGTAACAAGACGGAACAACTTTTGGAGTTACATCCCACAAAGCAAAGCAAAAACGTGATCCAAACGAAGATCAAAGCAAAACGGGGGTTTTCGACTTTCTGAATCCACATTTGGCACTCTCCGGGTTTTTAAATCAACTCGTTGCAGAAGAGAAATATATTCAGGGCATCAAGACCTATAATAGGTTACCTTGAATATGCATGCATGCAAGTTGACACAAATCTTAGCGAACAAGAAGCTTCAAAATCGATGCCTATCGCCAAATCCGGGATAAACCATCCAAAATCGATGCATGAAAATGGAAACATAAGCAATATGCATAACGAAGAACATGGAATGACAAACTATGTTGAAAATGGATAACCCGGGCATGTACTTCCTTTAGAAAATTCGAAGCGACGGAAAACATCACGACATGCAGAAACACGAAAAAAAGAAAAACGGAATCGGTACTTTAGTAGAATGCATAGCCCAGAACTCAAAACCTAAAGGACCCGTAGCCAAAAGGTGGCTCGGTGGCCACAAGCTCACGGCGGCGTGTATGGGGTGGCGGCGGTCGGCGGCCAAATTGGCCGGCCTCCGACAGTTTTCTCGTCCCGTCCCTTTAGAAACCTGAGTTCTATGCTATGCCATCTACTAAAAGGTGGAATCAAAAAAAGAAAATGACAAAAACGGAAAAATGGGGCTGTCGGGGAGGGGCTGATCGGCGGTGGTGTCCGGCAGCAGCACAATGGCGCCGTCGTCGACCTCCCCGGCTCGATCCCCACTCCTTCAGCGTTTCCGCAGCGTACCTGGAGCTGCTCGGCTCATCCGTAAACAAAGAGAGACGAAGGAAATGAATGTTGAATATGAAGGCCCTAGCCCTCTATCTATAGGAAAGCGCGGTCACAAGCAGCTTGCTTGCATGGCTTTTTCAAAAACTCAAAAAGCGACGCATCTTTTGCAAACGGACTCCAAATTTAGCAAACTTAGCACCCATGGACTCAAAATAAAATACCGAACACAACGACTATAAACAAGATATGCTTTTAAAAGATCCATGAAAAGTCCGATTTTTCGATAACTTCCCCGGAGTGCCAAACCTTCGTGGGTGGTCGAAGACCTGCATACTTAGTGTCTATGAATTCGTCATAAGACACTCTTCACAACGCCTGAGGTTTTGTGATGGTCGCATCACCGAAACAAAAAGTCAACCTTTTGACCTTTCTCGAAAAACATGCCATGCAAACCTGAAGCTTTGAAAGGACGGGGTATTACAAATTACGTAGATAAACATATTATATGTTTTCGTGATTGGATGCGCATAATAAGCATGCTAGGTTTATCGCGTTTTCAAGTATTTTTTAGAATTTTGTGAGCATGTTTTACATGTTGAGTTCTATAGAAAAGCATGCTCGGATTACGTGATCTGCATGGACAAACCTTTTGAAACAAAAAGACTAAGCAAGTAACCCGGCATATTAATTTCTAAAATTAAAATGTCAAGACCTCCACTTTTTAATGTCTAAACAAAGTGATACGCATTATGAGTAAACGTCCACATGCGTGGCTTGCTTGATTTCTAAATAAAACATTTTAATCTATTGAGAAGTGGGAGTATCATGTGTAAACGTCCACATGCGTGGCTTGCATATGCGATTTTCATAAGTTCTCTTGAGATAGATTTAAAATGAGATAAAAAAAGAATTTGGATTAGAAGCCTTATGGTCCTAGTGAGTATGCCAATTCTATGAATTCATTTTCTGCTATTAAAATTGTGGTCATTGCTTAGACATCACCTCAAGTACAACTTCCCGCGAAGTCCCTTCTTGTGATAGTGATGTGGTCTAGTAAGGTCCATTCATTAATTTCATTTGTCATAAGGATAAGTTGACATGGATTGAAATTAAACGACTAAAAGATATATTTTAGTCTGGTCGAGGGGTTCATGTGTAAACGTCCACACGCGTAGCTTGCATGTGGAATCCCTTGGGCGATTGGAGGTTTCAATTATTATTGTTTTATTAAAAGGTTACAATATTATTGTTACGAATTATGTGTGATCGTATGCTTATGTGTTTACATTATCTTTTCAGATATGTCTCTTACACCGATCATCAATATGCTCGCATAAAATCCTCTATTCGGTCCAAATTTCATCAAGTGGAAAGGAAACATTGAGATTGTTCTTACTACCAAAGAAAATTTATTTGTACTCACTACACCCTGTCCCAAACCTCTAAACGATTTATCTACTGATGAGGAGCGCAAGAAGCACAAGAAATGGGACAAATCAAATAGAATGACAAAGTGCCTTCTTTTGGTCATCATGTGTGAGTCCCTGCAACTCCAGCATCAAGAGATGGATGATGCAGCCACAATATGGCTAAATCTCATGAAATCGTATGAGGAGTTGGACATAATCGCTTGTCATATTTTGACAAAATCAATAGTGTCAAGTTCAATGAAGGAAAGCGATTCAGTGCATGACCATGTAGAGCAAATGATCAATCTCTTCGGAGAGCTCGAATTAGTTGGAGGATATATTGATGACGTAGTCAGAATCGATATGATCCTCAACACTTTGCCCAAGTCTTTTGATGATTCCGTTATGGAATAGTCCTTTATGATAAGAGTTATACTCTAGATTCATTTTATGAGGATCTAGTAACGGAAGAATGCAGAATATGCAAAGGTGCACAGTCTTTAGTACGCACTTCAAGGAAAACCACTATTTTATCGAAAGATGAAAAGTTAAAGTGAAATTCCAGAGATGCTAAGGCTAAAGAAAAGAGTGGGATTAATACAAAGGGCTCTACAAGTGGTTTGAAAAAGCCAAATGAGAAGGGCAAATGCTTCAAGTGTAGTGAGACTGGGCATTGGAAGGCTAAGTGCCCCAAGCTCAAGGCTCAAGGTACGCCATTTGCTTTAGTAACGGAAACATGTTTAGCTACTTGTTCTACTCATTCATGGGTAGTAGATACGGGTGCAACTGATCATGTTTGTTACACCTTGCAGGGGTTCCTGCGGACAAGGGAGAGCATGATGGCGAGATAACGATCTCCATGGGCAACGTGGTGAAAGTTGAGGCCGTTGCAGTCGGAGATGTTTCTTTATGTTTTGATAGAACAGTTTTAGTATTAAAAGAAGATTTATATGTGCCGGAGTTTCGGCGGAACCTTATTTCCGTTTCCAAACTATTTATTCATGGATATTCAATTGTTTTTGATAGTGGAGTTTCTATCATAAGAAATAACGAAGTTATCTGTGGAGGCACTTTATATAATTCGCTTTATACTATTTCTGCCCAACATAATACCTTTAATTATGTTGCATCTACTTCAAACCTTAAGAAAAGAAAGTTTTATTCGCAAGATGACACCACATTTCTCTGGCATCTTAGATTAGGTCACATCAATCTAAATAGGATCCAAAGACTGGCTAAGAATGGAGCATTGGGTGATATCACAGTTACTCCGTTTCCAGTCTGCGAATCCTATATAGAAGGAAAAGATGTCGACTACACCCTTCAAAACAAAGGGTTATAGAGCCAAAGAAGTGTTGGAGCTAGTCCATTCTGACCTGTGTGGACCTATGTCCAAAAAAGCTTATGGAGGGTACGAGTATTTTATCACTTTCATTGACGATTACTCAAGGTACGGATACATATACCTGCTTCACCGCAAGTCTGAATGCTTTGAGAAATTCAAAGAATTTAAGACGGAAGTGGAGACGAAGCTTTGTAAAAGTATCAAGTCACTACGGTCTGATCGCTGTGGCGAATACCTCAGTAACGAGTTCATGGACTATTTGGTGCAGTGTGGGATTACCACTACACCGGGCACACCACAGCAAAATGGTGTGTCAGTGCGAAGAAATAGGACTCTCTTAGAAATGGTTAGATAAATGATGGGTTATGCAACATTGCCTATTTCGTTCTGGGGGTATGCCTTAGAAACAGCGGCATACTTGCTAAATCTAGCACCATCCAAGTCAGTCGATAAGACCCCTTTCGAGTTGTGGTTTGGGCGCAAGCCTAGTTTAAACCACATAAGGATATGGGGCAGTCCAGCACATGCTGAACAAGAAGGCTGATAAGCTGGAGGCTATATCTGAAGCAAGGCTATTTATTGGCTATCCTAGAGGAATGAAGGGTGGTTATTTCTATAGTCCTAAGGATCAGAAGGTCGTTATTAGCACTAACACCCGATTCTTAGAAGAGGATTATATGAAAAACCATAAATCTAAAGTTGAAATCATTCTTCAAGAATTTGAAGATGATCAAATTCCGCCACCGATTAAACCAAAGGTACGAGATGTCGTGTCTAGTGGGAGGGATCGACACCAAATACTTCAAGAAATTGAAGTGGGTCGAGTTCCACTGGAGATACCGATCGTACGAGTGGCACCTATCCAGCAAGTTGTGCAAGATAGAGAACCTCGGGTTACTGCACCCACCGTTGCCATTATGCCAGTAGCGCCTCGTTGTAGTGGGAGGGTTGTTCGTCAACCCGAGCAATTTATGTTCTTGACTGAATCTTCGGATTTAGTCCCAAGAAACGAGCAAGCTATAATCGACCCATGGACATACAGTAAGGCGATATAAGATACTGATGCAAGATCATGGCACACCGCTATGGACTTAGAAATTGAGTCCATAACAACTATGGATGTATAATGAAAAGACACACATGCACGGATAGCAAGGAAGCCATAGGTAGTAAGTGGGTATCTGAGAGGAAGAGATTCGGATGGAGAGTTTCGCTTTTAAAGCTAGGCTTGTGGTGAAAGGGTACAATCAGATGAGGGCATCGGTTTAGATGAGACCTTTTCACCGTAGCAATGCTCAAGTCCATCGTAATTCTTACGGCCATAGCGATGACTTAAACCTTGAGGTTTGGCAAATGGATGTGAAAACCGCTTTTCTAACGGTTACCTTGAAGAAGGTAGAGACATCTATATGCAAAGAACCCGAAGGTTATGTGGTGAAGGGTAGAGCATCTAGTATGGAAGCTTAAGAAGTCCATTCATGGACTTAAGCAAGCTTCCCGATCATGGAACTTACGCTTTGACGAGGTGGTAAAGTCCTATGGATTTACCAAGTTACCTAGCGAAAGTTGTTGGATTTGTATACTGAAAGCAGTTTTGGTTGAGCTTGTATACAATGTTTCCTGTTACCACTATTACAATCTCCTATCTGAATTAATTACTTGATTGCATATATCCGTGTCCCTTATCTCATATATAAGTTAGATCATACGATTGTGTAGAATATCACGAAGTCGTATGATTGGTCGAAGCTTAATGAGATATAAAAGAATCACAACCGAGACAACTTGAGGACGAGTTGTCGGTATAGCTGCTTGTATAGATGAGAAGTGACTTGACTTGGTTGCTTGTCTATCTTTGTGCGTCTCGGGCGTATTGATGGATCACAGTGAGATGAGTTCTTCTATCTGACCGTCGTGAAGAACCAAGATCTCGGTGACTTACGATGATCTAAACCTCGATAAGGTATTAGGTGAGTATGAGTTGCTGACCATCACTTTGACTTGTTATGGGTGAGGGTTATATGTTCTAACCCAATATTCTCCGCATCTTGGGTGGTGGGAGTGCTTGTATGTCATGCTAGTTATCTGTATCGAGTCACCGTATCCGTTTAGGATGATAACGTCCCCTTAAGGAGCTCAAAAGGTTTATTGTACTAAACTCTGCAGGTTGAGTTAGCTCAAGTACAATAATAAGGTTGAGTGGTACTACTTAAGGAATTAAAGATATTAATTATTTTAAGCGATCGAGGAATGCTCTAAATAATTAATGGACGTCGATATCTTAAAGAAGGGATTCGTAATGTCTAAGTGCAAGCCCGACTCACCTTCGGTAATAAAGGGGTAAGTCAGCATTTATTCTCTAGTGGCATGAATGAATGTTTATAAATTAATTTATGTTCTGGGCTGAACATAAGATAATTAATTTATTTGAGGCCCATCTTTATTCCTTGCATTTGATCCTGGTTTGGCCCGTCCAGCCAAGCTTGGAGGAAAATCGCGCCCATCTCTCTCTATAAGGCAAGGATTTGATCCTCTTTATCCATACGGATATTATTATATTTATGGGATATGCATGGATCATTTCCTAATGGGATTATGGTAATGCATTATAAATATAAGGTAAGAGATAAGATCAAGGCTAATCCTTAATTATCCATCCTCATATTTTCGAGAATCACTATTTGTGTTGGTGAGAGTTTCGAAAATCATAGAAACTTGAGGGTGTTTTTCCGAAGCATTCTCCATAGATCGTCCTCACTCGGCGTTGGAGATTGGGCAACTGGATACGATCCGGAAGGTCAAAGCACGAGTATCGATCCGTTCATCCCGATCCACCTCGATGCAGTCAAAGGTAAACACGAGAAAACCCTACGTGTTGCAATTAATTATGTAGACGCATGCTAGGAATATTATCAATGTATGGTGAATTAAACATCCAAGATAGATCCTCGGGACAGGGCTAAACATAGTTTTCCTTCAATTGGTATCAGAGCCTGGGATCAGTATCTTGGCTCTGTTGGATTAATTCACGTTTGATTATTACGTGTGCAAATAATTAATTGTTGGATCTGTCATTCATCGTGGCTCGTTTAATTTTTTGTCGGATTTTGTTTTTCACCACGAGAAAATCCGTGGATAGATTAGATTTTTCCCTGTAAATCTTATCTGTAAAAGAAGAACGAAGACGAAAACACGAAGAACGAGACGATGAAGATTCGTCGGGAGAAACCGGAAGCACGGCACGAGCACAGCGCTCAGCGCCATGCGTGCGTTTCTTTGTGACATCGGGTGGCTAACCAATTCTCCGCATCTTGGGTGGTGAAACTGTCTTGTATGTCACGTAGTTATCATGTATGTCAGTCGCGTATCCGTTAAGGATGATGACATCCCTTAAGAGCTCAAAGGTTTATTGTACTGCAACCCTACTGCGAGGTTGAGTTAGCTCAAGTACAATAATAAGGTTGGTGGTACTACTTGAGATATGAAGTTGTAATCGTTTTAAGCGATTCATTGCTAGAAATGATTAATGGATGTTCGATATCTTAAATCTGAGGGATTCGTGTGTCTAAGTGCAAGCCCGACTCAACCCGGTAATAAAGGGGTAAGTTAAGCATTCTTTCTGAGTGGCATGATCGAATGTTTATAAATTAATTTATGTTCTAGGCTAAACATAAGATAATTAATTTATTTGAGGCCCATCTTTATTCCTTGCATTTGATCCACAATTTGGCCCGTCAGGCCATTAAGCTGAGGAAAATCGGCGCCTATATGCTCCCGTTGGCAAGATTTTATTCTCTTTATCCGTATGGATATAATTATATTTATGGTATATGCATAGATCCTTTCCATATAAGATTATGGTAATAATCACGAGAGTATGGAAATAATCCTAGATTATGGTAATATTCCATATAGGATTATGGTAATATTCCATATAGGATTATGGTAATATTCATATAGGATTAAGGTAGTGCATTATAAATATAAGGTATGAGATAAAGTCTGGGTTAATGCTCATTAAACCTAGCAAAATTTTAATCCACTCCGTCATCAAGAGTGTGAGTTTTGAAAGTTGTTCCATAGAGCATTGGGTGATTTTCGAAGCATTCTCCATAGATCGTCCTCGCTTTCGGCGTTGGAGATTGGGCAACGGGGATACAGTCGGAAGGTCAACAGAGTCTCGGCCGTTCGATCCATTCATCCGATTCGATCCACCTCCAGCGGATCGAGTAAACACGAGAAACCTGAGCGTGTTGTAATTTTATTATATAGGCACGGGGAGAGCTCGGCGGCATCGGCGTGCGGGCGCGCGATTCGCACCTGAGCCTCGACACGCCCGACGCCGAGCGCGCGAGCCATCGGGCGTGGTCGGGCGGCACGCTTGTAGTTCGCCCTCGGCGGCTTCGGCGGGAAACCTAATAAAAGACGCGCACTGGCGGGCAACGTGGCACGTGTTTTTCACGCGAGATCCCGACGCCGCGCCGCACGCAGCGACGGGCGCGTGTTTGTCGTGGCGAGATCCTCGGCGCTGCGAGTGGGCTCGCGGTCACGAGATGACCGCGCGAAATGCGCGAAGCCAGGGCGCTTGCCGCAAGCGCAAGCGTGGCAGCGCCGCGGTGCTCGTCGGGTCCCGGCCGCCTTTCGCCAGCGACCGCGAGGCAGCCCAGCGAGGTGCAGCGAGGTGGCGGCGCGCAAGGCTGAGCGCGCGGGGCGTGCCCTAGCGCACGCAGCCCAGCCCATTTTGGGCCAGACCCGGCCCAAACCCGTTTTTCCAGCCCAGACCCATTTTTCCGGCCTGAATCCAATTTTGTCGAATCCGGTCCGTGCCCGTGCACGCGAGGCCCGTTTTTCAAAGTTGATGAAGATCTGTTCTTTGCAACTCTATGTAATAGATTAGGCAGGAAAGTGCAGCTTCCACGATTGGGCCACGATGAACATTTTTATTTTATTTTTAATCGTTCATTGCATGTCGTTGATGTTTAAATAATGCAGAAGCATGCTATGTATGTTTAAATTACGTAGACAAACATATTATATGTTTTCGTGATTGGATGCGCATAGTAAGCATGCTAGGTTTATCGCGTTTTTCAAGCATATTTTAGAATTCTGCGAGCATGTTTTACATGTTGAGTTCTATAGAAAAGCATGCTAGGATTACATGATCTGCATGGACAAACCTTTTGAAACAAAAGACTAAGCAAGTAACCCGACATATTAATTTTAAAATTAAAATGTCAAGACCTCCACTTTTGATCTCTAAACAAAGTGAGGCGACCGTGAGTAAACGCCACACACGCGTGGCTTGCTTGCACTATTTATCATAAGTTTGTTAGATGAGATTTCTAAATAAAACATTTTAAATCTATTGAGAAGTGGGAGTTTCATGTAAACGTCAACACGCGTGGCTTGCATGTGCGATTTTCATAAGTTCTCTAGAGATGGATTTAAAATGAGATAACAAAGGAATTTGAATTGGAAGCGGTATGGTCGTAGTGAGTATGCGATTCTAAAATTCATTTACTCTTTGTTAAAATTGTGGTCATTGCTTAGACATCACCTCAGTACAACTTCCCGAGAAGTCCCTTTGTGATAGTGATGTGGTCTAGTAAGGTCCAATCATTAATTTCATTTGTCATAAGGATAAGTTGACATGGATTGAAATTAAGCGACTAAAAGGTATATTATAGTGCAGTCGGGGGTTCATGTGTAAACGCGTCACACGCGCGGCTTGCATGTGCAATTTTCATAAGTTCTCTAGAGATGGATTTAAAATGAGATAACAAAGGAATTTGATTTGGAGCGGTATGGTGCGTAGTGAGTATGCCAATTCTAAGAATTCATTTTCTATTTGTTAAAATTGTGGTCATTGCTTAGACATCACCTCGAGTACAACTTCCCGAGAAGTCCTTCTTGCGATAGTGATGTGGTCTAGTAAGGTCCAATCATTAATTTCATTTGTCATAAGGATAAGTTGACATGGATTGAAATTAAGCGACTAAAAGGTATATTATAGTGCGGTCGGGGGTTCATGTATAGCGCCCACACGCGTGGCTTGCATGTGGAATTCCTTGGGCGATTGGAGGTTTCAATTAATATTGTTTTATCAAAGGTTACAATATTATTATTACGAATTGTGTGCGATCGTATGCTTATGTGTTTACATAATCTTTTCAGATATGTCTCTTACACCGATTATCAATATGCTCGCACAAAATCCCTTATCCGGTCCTAATTTTATCGAGTGGAAACGATAATGTAATATGTTCTTATCGCTGAAGAACACATGTTTGTTCTCACTACTCCTAAACCCGACGGCCTTACTGACGCATCGACTAATGAGCAGCGAGAGTCAAGCAGACTTTGGCATAAGTCGAACAATATGGCAAAATGCTATATGATGACTACTATGTCCAGGCTTCTTCTGCTGACATCGATCGATGGTGAGACGCGACGAAATATGTTCAAGTCTCGAGAGTAAGTTTGGGCAATCGGATCGGACAGTCCGCTTCCACACAATGAGAGAAATCTTGGCGTGTAAGATGGAAGAAGGAAGTTCGGTCCATGAACATGTCTCCCACATGACTCGTCTCATGGATAGTCTTGATCGGTTGGGAGGAGGTATTGGCGAGCGGCCAAGGTCGATATCATCCTCAATACACCGCCCAAGTCTTTTGAGAATTTTCACGTGAGCGATCATGAGCAAGACCGAGTATACATTTAGTCAGTTGCTTAATGATCTCGTGGCCGTGGAAGGAGTCATGGGTAAAGGAGCACATGCTCTTGCTAGCACATCTAGGGGCCCAAATTTTCCGTTGCAAAATGGAAAAGGAAAAAGGGGCACCAAAGGTGGCAGAGGCAAGGGAAATAGTGGGAGTAATGGGAACAAGAACATGCACGCCACGGAGGCTTGAAGAAGCGAAAGGAGAGGGTAAGTGCTTCAAGTGCGGCAAAGCGGGCATTGGAAGGCCAAGTGCCCTATGCTCGAGGCTCAGTCGCCATTTGCTTTAATGTGAAAACATGTTTAGCGACTTGTTCTACCCATTCTTGGGTAGTAGACACGAGTGCGATCGATCATGTTTGTTACACCTTCTGAGGGTTCTGCGGACAAGGAGCTGCATGATGGCGAGATAACGATCTCCATGGGCAGCGCGGCGAGTCGAGGCCGTTGCGGTCGGAGATGTGACTTTATGTTTTGATAGAGCAGTTTAGTATTAAAAGATGTTTTATATGTGCGGATTTTCGGTGGAACCTTGTTTACTGTTTCAAATTGTTTATTCATGGATATTACATTATTTTGATAGTGGTGTTTCTATCATAAGAAATGACGAAGTTATACGTGTTGGCACATTATATAATTAAGCTTTATACTATTTACGCTAAACATAATACCTATAACTATGTTGCATCGTCTACAAACCTTAAAAAGAGAAAGTTTTCTTAGAAGATGACACCACATTTCTCGGCATCTTAGATTAGGTCACATCAATCTAAATAGGATCCAGGCGGCTAAGAATGGGCGTTGGGTAATCTCACGATTACTCCATTCCCGATCTGCGAATCTGTATAGAAGGAAAGATGTCGACCGGACCATCAAAGCGAAGGGTTATAGAGCGAAAGAAGTGTTGGAGCTAGTCCATTCGACTGTGTGGACCGATGTCCACACAAGCTCGTGGAGAATACAGTATTTTGTCACTTTCATTGACGATTACTCAAGGTGCGGATACATATACCGCTTCACCGCAAGTCAGAATGCTTTGAGAAATTCAAAGAGTTTAAGGCGGAAGTGGAGCGAAGCTTGGTAAAAGTATCAAGTCACCGAGGTTTGATCGTGGTGGCGAATACCTCGATGTGAGTTTATGGACTATCTAGTGAAGTGTGGGATTACCTCCCGGCAAGACTACAAGGGCACACCGACAAAATGGTGTGTCGAGCGAAGAAATAGGACTCTTTTGGAAATGGTTAGATCAATGATGAGTTATGTATCATTGCCTATTTAGATTACGGGGTATGCACGAGGCATACTTGCTAAATCTAGTACCATCCAAGTCGATCGAAAAGACCCTTTCGAGTTGTGGTTTGGGCGAGTTTGGTTTAAACCACATAAGGATATGGGCGATCCGGCACATGTCTTTGAACAAGAAGGTCGACAAGTTGGAGGTGGATCCGGCGTAAGGTTTGTTTATTGGATATCTAGAGGACGAAAGGTGGTTTATTCTATAGTCCTAAGGATCGGAAGGTCATTATTAGCACTAATGCCCGATTCTTAGAAGAGGATTATATGACAAACCATAAATCCAAAGTTGAAATCATTCTTGAGAATTAGAAGATGATCATATTCCACGACCGATTAAGCGAAGGTACAAGATGTCGGTGTCAGTGGGAGGATCGACACCGGATACTTCAAGAAATTGAAGTGGGTCGAGTTCCTTTGGAGATACCGACCGTACAAGTGGCTCCTATCCGACAAGTTGTGCAGATAGAGAACCACAAGTTCTTGCACCCACCGTTGCCATTGTGCGATGGCGCCTCGTCGTAGTGGGAGGTTGTTCGTCAACCCGAGCGATTTATGTTCGTGGGTGAATCTTGGTTTGAGACATTGATGCAAGATCATGGCACCTCGCTATGGACTTAGAAATTGAGTCCATAACAGACTATGGATGTATCTGAAAGACACCTCTACCGGATGGCGAAGGAAGCCGTATGTAGTAAGTGGGTATCTGAGGAAGAGAGATTGAGATGGAGAGGTTTCGACTTTTAAATCCGGGCTTGTGGCGAAAGGGTACACTCAGTTGAGGGCATCGATTTCGATGAGACCTTTTACTTTGTAGCAATGCTCAAGTCTATCGTAATTCTTACGGCCATAGCAGCCCACTTGAACCTTGAGGTTTGGCAAATGAATGTGAAAACCGCTTTTCTAACGGTTACCTTGAGGAAGGTAGAGACATCTATATGCAGCAACCGAAGGTTATGTGGTGAAGGGTGAAGAGCATCTAGTATGGAAGCTTAACAAGTCCATTTATGGGCTTAAGTAAACCTCACGATCCCGGAACTTACGCTTTGGAGGTGGTAAAGTCTATGGATTTACCAGGTTGCCTAGCGAGAGTTGTGTGTATCGTTTAGATGTCGACGGAGATGTGGTATTTCTTGCACTTTATGTAGATGACATTCTTCTAGTTGGAAACAATGTGAAGTTGTTATCGGGGCGTAAAGAGTTGGTTATCCGATCAGTTTCAAATGAAGGACTTAGGAGATGCGACGTACATTCTTGGGATCAAGGTTTACCGAGATCGCAAGATGAAAATGTTGAGCTTATCTCAGGCGTCTTACATTGTTACTATGATTACTCGTTTTAGTATGCAGACCGCCAAAAAAGGATTGCTACCTTTCAGACATGGCGTTCCTTTATCTAAAGAGCAGTCACCTATGACTGCAAAGGAGATAGAGGAAATGAGACAAGTTCCTTACACTTCCGCCATAGGAAGTCTCATGTACGCAATGCTATGTACGAGACCCGATATCTGCTATGCGATAGGGATAGTAGCTAGATATCGCCCTAACCTGGACAAGCTCATTGGACTGCGATGGCATATACTCAAGTACACGAAAAGGACTCGAGATTATAGGCTAGTTTACCATGCGAGATAGTCTAATGCCTTTGGGTTATCTGAGACTCGGTTTCCAAGTGGACCGTGATGAGAAAAGTCTACCTCGGGCTATGTGTTTACCTTGGGAGGTGGAGCCGTATCTGGCGGAGTGCAAAGCGGCGATGCATTGCGGACTCTACCATGGAAGCCGAATATGTAGCCGCTTGAGGCTGCTAAGGAGGTCTGTATGATTCAAGAACTACCTCATGGATCTAGGTGTGGTACTGTTTTGCCCAAGAGTATCATAGTTTCTTGTGATAACTCGGTGCGATGGTAAACTCGAAGGAACCACGGACCCACAAGCGACCAAACACATAGAGAGAAAGTACCATGTCATACGAGAAATCGTTAGGCGAGGGGCGTCTGATTGAAAAGATTGATCTGACGGATAACCTAGCGGATCCATTCACAAAGAGCCTTAGTAAAAGTCTACGAAGTGCGTTCGAGGACTTGGATTAAACTGATGGCACCCACTTAGAAAGGAAACTTTTGTATAAGTGGGAGAAGCAAAGTGATGGTTTTGTTTGTAATAGCTAGTAGAGACACATTGTATACTAAAAGTTTGCTATAGTATAAGTGGGAGATTGTTGGATTTGTATCTTGAAAGCGCTTTGGTTGAGCTTGTATACAATGTTTCCTATTACCACTATTACAATCTCCTATCTGAATTGATTACTTGATTGCATATATCATGTCCCCTTATCTCATATATAAGTTAAATCATACGGTGTGTAGAAGATCACGTAAGTCCGTATGATTGGTCGAAGCTTAATGAGATATAAAAGAATCACATCCGAGACAACTTGAGGACGAGTTGTCGGTATAACTGCATGTATAGATGAGAGTGACTTGACTTGGTTGCTTGTCTATCTTTGATGCGTCTCGGGCGTATTGATGGATCACGGTGAGATGAGTTCTTCTATCGACCGTCGTGAAGAACCAAGATCTCGGTGACTTACGATGATCTAAACCTCGATAAGGTATTAGGTGAGTATGAGTTCTTGACCATCACTTTGACTTGTTATGGGTGAGGGTTATATGTTCTAACCCAATATTCTCTCATCTTGGGTGGTTGCGGTGTTTGTATGTCATGTTAGTTATCCAGTATCGAGTCACCGTATCCGTTTAGGATGATGGCGTCCTTAAGGAGCTCAAAGGTTTATTGTACTAAACCACAGTAGGTTGAGTTAGCTCAAGTACAATAATAAGGTTGAGTGGTACTACTTAAGGAATTAAAGATATTAATTATTTTAAGCAGTCAGAATGCTCTAAATAATTAATGGACGTGCGATATCTTAAATACGGGGATTCGTAATGTCTAAGTGCAAGCCCGACTCACCTTCGGTAATAAAGGGGTAAGTCAGCATTTATTCTCTAGTGGCATGAATGAATGTTTATAAATTAATTTATGTTCTGGGCTGAACATAAGATAATTAATTTATTTGAGGCCCATCTTTATTCCTTGCATTTGATCCCTGGGCTGGCCCATCCAGGCCCGAAGCTTGGAGGAAAATCGCGCCCCTCTCTCTCTATAAGGCAAGGATTTGATCCTCTTTATCCATAAGGATATTATTATATTTATGGGATATGCATGGATCATTTCCTAATGGGATTATGGTAATGCATTATAAATATAAGGTAAGAGATAAGATCAAGGCTAATCCTTAATTATCCATCCTCATATTTTCGAGAATCACTATTTGTGTTGGTGAGAGTTTCGAAAATCATAGAAACTTGAGGGTGTTTTTGAGCATTCTCCATAGATCATCCTCACTCGGCGTTGGAGATTGGGCGGCCGGATACAATCCGGAAGGTTAAAGCACGAGTCTCGATCCGTTCATCCCGATCCACCTCGGCAGTTCAAAGGTAAACACGAGAAAACCCTACGTGTTGCAATTAATTATATAGACGCATGCTAGGAATATTATCAATGTATGGTGAATTAAACATCCAAGATAGATCCTCGGGACAGGGCTAAACATAGTTTTCCCTTCAAAAGTTGTGTGTATCGTTTGGATGTCAACGGTGACGTGGTATTTCTTGCACTTTACGTAGATGACATCCTTCTACTTGGCAACAATGTGAAGTTGTTATCAGACGTAAAGAGTTGGTTATCTGATCAGTTTCAAATGAAAGACTTAGGAGATGCAGCGTACATTCTTGGGATTAAGGTTTACCGAGATCGCAAGAGAAAAATGTTGAGCTTATCTCAGGCGTCTTACATTGATACTGTGATTACTCGTTTTAGCATGCAAACCGCCAAGAAGGGATTGCTACCTTTCAGGCATGGTGTTCCTTTATCTAAGGAGCAGTCACCTATGACTGCAAAGGAGATAGAGGAAATGAGACAAGTTCATTACGCTTTCGCCGTAGGAAGTCTCATGTATGCAATGCTATGTACGAGACCAGATATATGCTATGCGATAGGCATAGTAGGTAGATATCAGTCTAACCCTAGACAAGCTCATTGGGCTGCGGTAAAGCATATACTCAAGTACACGAAAAGGACTCGAGATTATAAAGCTGGTTTACCAGCGAGATAGTCTAATGCCTTTGGGTTTTCGGACTCGGATTTTCAAGTCGACCGTGATGAGAAAAAATCTACCTCGGTATGTGTTTACCATGGGAGGAGCCTATCTGGCGGTGTGCAAAACAATGATGCATTGTGAACTCCACCATGGAAGCGAATATTTAGCCGCCGGAGGCGCTAAAGAGGTCAGATGGTTCAAGAACTACCTCATGGATCTAGATGTGGTACTGGTTTGCCCAAGAGTATCATAGTTTACTATGATAACTTCAGTCTTGATGTGACTTCGACGGAACCACGGACCCACAAGCAACAAAACACATAGAGAAAGTAACATGTTATCGAGAAATCGTTAGGCGAGGAGATGTCTGATTGAAAAGATTGGTACTGCGGATAACCTAGCTGACCCATTCACGAAGAGCCAGCCGCAAAATGTATACGGAGAGCATATTTGTAATATCCCGTAGTTTTAATGCTTAATTATGATAATTTAAATCGTAATTTAGAGTTTAACCTCGATAATTAAACTCTTAATTACTCAACTCTCGATTTTAACTAAGCATAATTTGATAATGTCTGTGTGACATTCACTGACGCTTAGTGAATTAAGGAATATAGTTTCTGATATTCCTTCAAACGTATGTTTAACGTCGATAAAATTCGACAGTTAAGTTTTACGATATTTTCTAAGCATCGAGACTTAGAATTCGAATTCCCTATTATTATAGAAGTGAATAAAGTGATTCTAATTCGTTTACGAACATTTTTAGAGATAATTCAACTATTAACATTTTGAGACGTTTTAAACGTCTACATTTCGAGATAATTTGAAAACTTAGTCAAATGATCATGGAATTATATTATTTAAATTCCTATGATTATTTTATGATATAAGAGCATTATTTATCATTAAAATAATTCTAGAGAATTAAGGAATAAAAATTGAACAATAATGCTAATTTCGAAAACCCTAATTTTCGAAATTAGGGTTTTGAGATCTAAAATTGTTCTAAATATTTTTCTATGATTAAATTCATCATCTATGAATATATTATGTCACATAGCTATGTATTAGCTATTTAATACAAGAAAAACAAATGTTTGGAATTAATCCTATAGTTTTCGAAAATTTAGGGTTTCCAAGTGTGAGATTTAATTTAATTCTTATCCAATTGATGATATAGCATAATTATTAAATTAATATGATATTATGGAAGATAAGATGAGTTGTATTACAACTTTCACAAGTGGGGGGGACACTTGTGCATAAAGAGACGAAAATTGTATCTTTTTATAAGATTTCATGAATAAAAATCTTACCATAATTAATGTAAGGATAATATTGTGATCTTATCATGTTATGAGGTGTAAAGGAGAGTTAGAATTCAAATTAAACAAGTAACCTAAGGTGGCACTAATGTAGGGGCCGAAAACTACACATATATATACTATAATATTGTAATTTCTTTATTTAATGATAAATATGATCCAATGCATTTATTAAGGTGATAAGGTGGCATGATGAAGTGTATATGATAAGGATAAATTTTTGTCCATTTGCTACAAGTGGTAGCCGAAATTATGGACCAAATCTAAGAAGGATATTATCATTATTTCATGTAATAATTAGTATACAAGTGGCTTAGCTCTATAAATACAAGATGAACTCTACCATCCCTCATTTTGTTCACCTAAATATCGAAAATATAGTGAGAAAAGAGAGGGAGTTCATCATCTTTTCATACCAAATCCTAGATCAAATAAACACTACCGTAAGAAATCAACACCGATTAAAAGGTTAGATTTCTTCCGAACTTCGTATACATGCTAGAATTTTCGATTTTCATCCGTTAGAATTTATGTTATAAGCTTAGTTCATATATGTGATTTTCAAAAATTATGAAGCATGAGCTAAGATGTTTAGATATAGTGTTTATATGATGTTATTAAGCATATTGTATAATTATATCATAAAATTAAGCATGTTATTAAATTTAAAATATGGACCGAAAACTTGAAGGTGTGATATGTTGATGATTATGATTTTTAATTGTTAATTTGAGCATGAAATCATAATCTAGGGCATTAATTATGCTTATATGATTTTATGTAGAATTTTTGGAAAACTTTAGTACTAAGTCTATGATTTTCGAAAATGATAGAACATGATATTATGTTGTGATATAAACCATGTTTAAGTGTTATTATAGCATATTGATAGTGTAGATTCATAATATAGTGTTGTATGAATTTATTGGATTTATTAAAATTATTTGGACCTAAGTCCAAATTTTCGAATATGACTTAGGAAGATTTAATTAAATAGCTCGCAATAAATAAAATTATGTTATAGTAAGGATGCTTAAGGATGATTATGTGTTATGTGAATTTATTATAAATTTTGCACAAGTCTAGGTTATTTAAATAAGATGACCGAAAATCATCTATTATATGTAATAACGTTATAAATTTATTTTATAAGATATAATTGCATAATATGTTCTAAAATAATGTTTTAACCATAGTATGATTTTATGGAAATTTTTAGAACAAAAATTGCACATAAAATAACAAAATTTCATATATAGTTGAAAAAGTCAAAATTGTTGACTTTAGTCAAAATGTTGACTAAATGTTGACCAAGTCAAAATCATTGACCAAAAACGTTTACCAAGGTCAAATCGCATGAAATTCGATAATACGTGATCTATGTGACGTGTACGTTTAGTAACAATGTAACTTACGATACGTAAGTACATTAAAACGTACATTATGTGCTAAAGAGATAAAATATCTCTTATATGATGAGTAAATTCATAATCAACATCATTTGATTAGGAAACGTCAGAATAAGTTCGACATAGGGTTTATTTGATTCATAGGACGTTATAAACGATGATCGTCTCTATCGAAATGTGACCAATGTACTAAAATAGTTCTTACGTTAAGGTGGGACGTGGATTTGAGCTTTCGACTTAGAAAGGAACTTTATTGAAAGAGCTACGTACCAGGTGGGCTTTACTCGAAAACTCTTTTATTTATTTGCTTTCTGCAAATGAAAAGTATTTATTTACAGTATTCTGTTGAGAAATGATGATGAGATGATTACCTGCCCAAAGTGTTTATGTTTTTGTGTATGAATCCTATCAGTTGTTGGGCAAGCCAACTATGAAAGTGAATAAGTTGTTGGGTCGCTCCCAACTGGGTCGCTCCCAAATTTTATAGAATGAATTCAGATCTGTGCTAGAGGGATGAATTTCCTGGTCTATTCCTAGCCTGGAGGTTGAATTTGGGTCCTGTGCTAGAGGGATGAATTCCTGGTCTATTCCTAGCCTGGACTGATGCGCATTAAGGTGGACTGTGTGCCGAAAGAACAATTCTCGGACGGTCCCAGCGACGTAGAAGGTGGCCTCCTTCTACGGCGTTTAAAGAGAAAGTTATATGAGAAAAATTATGAGAAAGTGATATGGATCATACACACAAAGAGAAAATGCCTGCGCAGGCGATGCTTTTGAGAAATAAGAAAATGTTTTAGTAAGCACAAGGTCTTTCCAATAAAACCCTTGCGTCTTACTCAGAAGGGGCAGTGTAATTTAAAGTTGATAAAATGTTTTTGGCAATGAGCCCACTGAGTGCATTATTTGTACTCAGCCCTGCATGTTTGTTTTTAAATGTGCAGGTTGAGCTGATCGATGGGATGGAGCAGTGTTGAGCAGTCAGGTCGTTTGTTGCTGATAGTTGAACCTTGAATACACATCGTCACATGTGTACTTCACATGTTTTCTGCTGCTAGATTATGAAGTCTTATGTATGTTATGTTTGGTCAACCCTCAAACACTTGAAACTCTAGAAATGTTATCAATATATGTCACACCATTCAGTGTTCCATGTCGTTATTCGTTACTTAATCCCGTTTATCAGTAACATTCCCTGCTAATCCGTACTTAGGGTTGGCGGGCTGTTACAATATTCGAGGACTTGGATTGCGCAAGATGGCACCCACTTAGAAATGAAACTTTTATATAAGTGGGAGAAGCAAAGTGATGGTTTGTTGTAATAGCTAGTAGAGAGACACATTGTATACTAAAAGTTTTTGCTTTAGTATAAGTGGGAGATTGTTGTATTTGTATACTGGAAGCAGTTTTGGTTGAGCTTGTATACAATGTTTCCTGTTACCACTATTACAATCTCCTATCTATATTGTTTACTTGATTGCATATGTATGTCCCCTTATCTCATATATAAGTTAGATCATACTGTATGTTGTAGATCACAGAAGTCTGTATGATTGGTCAAGCTTAATGAGATATAAAAAGTATAACATCTGAGATAACTTGAGGACGAGTTGTCGGTATAGGCTGCGGTATAGATAAGAAGTGACTTGACTTAGTTGCTTGTCTATGCTGGTACGAGAATTCCTAGCAAGGATTAATGTGTACACTAAGGTAATTGTACTTGCTGAAAGGTTTGCTCAGCCAATTACGGTGACTGTGTGCTGAAAGGTTTGCTCGGCCGATCACGACGTCTGTGGAATAAGGCCTCCTTCTACGACGCAAGATGAGTTATATGAGATGGGATATGGATCATACAGAAGGAAAATATGTCTGGCCAGACAAAGTTTATGGAAAATGACAGAAAATGTTTAGTAAGCACGAGCATTTCAAATAATACCTCGTGTGTTACTGATGGGGCAGGTAATTCAAATTTATGATGTATGTTTTTGGCATAAGTCCACCGAGTCTTTGTACTCAGCCCTGCATGTTTGTTTTTATATGTGCAGGTTGAGCTGGTGATGAGATGAAGCAGTGTTGAGCAGTAGGAAACTTTTATCGCTGATAGTAGAACCTTGAGTGCACATCTTCATATGTGTACTTCACTTGTTTTCGCTGCAAGAACACTAAGTTATATTTTGAGCGAGAACTATCCTTCAGATCAGTTGAACCCTTTTGTTAAAGATCTGATGGTCTAGTCCCTCGTATATAAATTATGTTTGCTTAATCTCCAATGCTTTGAAGTTCTAGAAGTTTTCTTGATATATGTCTCACAATTCGATATCCCATTTATTTTTCCCGCTTCTTAATTCCCATTCCAAGTAATAGTCCCTGCTAATCCTTCCTGAGGAATAGTAGGCTGTTACAAAGTGGTATCAAAGCCAGTTCGTTTTACTTGTATCCAAAATTTTTCCTTCAAGTTAAAACAAGTCTAGATTGAGTCATTAGACTTATAAGAGGTCAGTCGACTATGTTCAACACTCCATCACATCAAGCTCAACCAGAATGAGGTAAATGATTTTTTTTCGATTTTGGAAATGAAAGTTTAAAGTGAAAAATGGTTGAAATGATATTTTAAGTTGTGAAAAGAGAAGAGATATGAGAAAGAGTTGACAGTGATATGTCAAAAGTGATATGTTTGAATTCCTGAAATTCAATGAGATTTATTGTTATGAATGAGTTATGTTATCAATGTTTAAATTCTTGCAATTACAAGTTGTTGATGACAATGAGTATGTTATCCCAAAAGAACGTAGACCGTTTAAGACGCATGATCCCTTTTGCGAAAGAACATATAAAGATGAACTATGAGAATTTTATCCCATCTTGAGAACAAAAGCGATGATGGAAATGAGGACAAAAGAGAGTTGAAAGACAAGAACAAACTGGAGATAGCTAAAAGAACAGAGATGGAAATGATGATTTTGAGATGATTAATGTCACTATACGATAGTGACATAAGTATAGTCTTTCCCTTAGATGTTCACACGCGACAGAACTCCATATTGACTATGACTTTTTCATTAGAAACGAAATAGAGATGTGATCAAAGAATCAGTTGAGGTTAGTATTGTGATTTATATAGAATAAGGGACCACGATGTGCTAGAAAGTTTGAATGCTAATTGGAGAATTGGGTTTTTCGGTAGTACGGGTAGAGTTTCAATTATATGGTATGTTGACCACCCTTACAATTTATGATGACCCAGTACGAGTTATATGAGGTTTAAAATTTTATTCATTAACCAAGTTCTGTCATTGAGTTTAACTCTATGATCTTGTTTCAATTGAGATATCACTTGAGCTTCTCATTTTTTTTGAAAGAAATATATAACCAGAAAATTTTGTAAAGTGTCCTTTTGAAAGCAAGCCCTCATATGACTGAGAAGTATTTGTGATGGGTCTGGCCAGCCCATATTACCAAAGAGATCTCAGTAGTCATCATTCTGGTCTTCGGACCCTATATAACAACTATTCCGTTCAAAGAACATATTGATTCAAACTTTAAAAGTAGTCATCTCGAATTTTGAACCCATACCACTTGTAAGTTGTCATGATGAGTTTTTTTCAATCATTGAAACTAATAAGTATGATTTAGGTGGACTTATCTTGTCACATAAGTTTTCAGATCAGAAAAGTGATATACAACAAGTCATGATGTAGAGAAGTCCTCGATGAGGCGAGATATATTTTTCCCCTAAGATGCACATAGATGTGATGACCCTTGATGGGCTTTCCGGATACTGATAACAGTAAAGTTATACCACCTTGTGACTGTTATGATAATAAAGTTATGAACGAGATATCCTTTAGCATTGAGTGCTAGAGTAGAAGTAAAGGAAACACTACAAGAATTTTGTTCATAGACCACACGTCATAGACCACGCACATTAGTACTAAAGTGGTCTATTATGACATAGACAACGTGGGTGGTGAAATGCGTGGTCTGTAACCATATTTTTAAACGGTTATAGACCACGGTCTAGAGAACCGCGTGGTCTATTAGCGTTTTTTTCATATGATAGACCACGGTGCTCTTACCGCGTGGTCTATTAGCGCATAAATTGTATTAACCACAGGTTTTTCCGCGTCGTCTAATATCCACGTCGAATAAATACCACGGGCTTAGGCCGCGTGGTCTTTCGCCACTTAGCCATGTGGTCTTTTAGCCCATCTTCATGCCTTAGGTAATTTTGAAGGAGATTTTCAGCCCTCGAAACCCCCCTCAACAGTGCCGTCGAACCCATTTTAAATCGGCGAAGCCTCCCTCCCGTGCCGTCGAACCCATTTGAAATCGGCGAAACCTCCTGTGTGCCGTCGAAGCCTCCATCCCGTGTGCGATCAATCCCTGCAATCAAAACCCTCTTTGCACATCGGCGAATGCCTCAAACATTTGCACATCTTTTGGTTTCTTCTCCTTAGGTTATGCCGTTTCCTGTACCGGTAATCCCCTTTCTCGCACTCTCCTTCTCCTCCTCTCTCTATCTACATATAGCTGTACCGGTGTTGATTATTTTGTGTTTTTTTTCTCGATATTATAGCTGTGATGCGATTAGATTTTGTGCAGTGTGTATGAACTGATTGATTTTGTGCAGTGTGTTTTTGACAAAAATTCGTATGAACTGATTTGATTTTGTATAATATGGTGGCTGTGATTGCTATGGCTGTAGACATGGTATTTAGGGCAACACTACTTAGGTCAATTGAAGCTTTGTTTCCGGGCCTCTCGTTTTATTCAACCGCGTAGGTGAGAGTTTGTTTGCAAACTGATTGAACCATCTATCCTGAATATATTATTTTGAAAAGTGATTGGATTAATTAAGCGGACCATCAAATGTTCATGACGGTGGAGGCGATTTCTTTTCCCGCCAAACATGCCTTGTTATATATCAATGAGCGCATTCTTTGTCATTTGTCGATGTGAAGAAGTACACACCAAAGATATTATGGTTTGCATAGTTTGGTTAATTAAGTTTTGACAAGCTAAACATGATGATTTGTTTCATTCATCCACCGTGTTACAAGATTTGAGTTATATGGAACCGTAGATAGAATTTAATCTTGAAACTCTCATAGTCGGGAAGAATGAGCGTGAAACTTGACAAAGATAATCATGTTCTCTCGGTTATATGCATATCATGTGTATGGTTCTATAAGCATATCATGTCCGTTAGTGTTACGTATAAAAGCACAAGGACGATATTCCATTTATTTTGATCATTGACTCTCTTTTTATGTGAGATTGAATGTCTTTGGATCTAGTTTGTGAACTGTAAGTAAATATGTTGATTTGAGTATCTTTTATCTTTGTTCCATGTGTTTGGGCGAGATCACTTTACGGGTTTTAAGTTTTAACTAAATGAATGCGGTTCTTATTCCTACGATTTGTGATGGACCTTTAGTTCGGATGTTATAAAATATATCCAACGACTTCTCGATAGAAACCGTACATGTGTTTGGAGCAGTTATGTTAGATGGTCTACAACCAATTTTCATTTTTGATAGCTTATGGATTGCGAGAAAAGCTGGGAATGTGGATCACTTAAGTATTAATTTCATTTTATTCGAAATTTTGGGAATGGGGTGAAATAGTTACTTTCTCATTTACATTCTCTATGTATCGATATTGTACATCAAGGTGTTGAAACCAATGATCTATAATTATATTTTGACTGTTTACTTCTTTGAGTCTTTTTAGTCACATCTTTGCACGGCTTTGCGCTTATCTCGCTTAATGGGCAACAAGTAAGACAATTTTCTCTCCTTGTTTATCAAGTGTGCATTAATCATAACTAGTTGTTATTAAAGAAAGAGTACATGCCAAGTGCAAGTAGGCTCTTTGTAAAGAACTAACACATGTTTTGCAATAAATGACATTAAGTTTAGGGCTGGGATAAAATGCATTGGAGTATAGTTACTACTATAGTAGCTCCGCTATTTGTGGGTAGTGACAAACAATTATTTTATTCCCTTGTGCTTTTATACAGAACACTAACATACCATTTACTTGTTCTTGCATCCATATATTCATCATCTTTTCGAATGGAGACAATATTTATCACAGATTTCTTCTTCCCTTTTTTTCCCAAGATAATGTATTTTTTAGATATTTCACTAGAATGAGTCTCCTGTTAACATAAACTTTAGGCTATTCTGTTTCCAACCTTGTTTTCTTAAATCTGGTATCCCGTAATAGGCCACCTCCAGTGTTATGGAATAATACATTACATGGTTTTTTAGTTGAAGCTTTGTTTTAGGGCGACTTCTCACTGACAATTGAAATTTCCATCTGAAAATTAGTAATTAGTAATGTATATGAAGGGTTTAAACAATTTCTTCGTTGATCTTTGTATTTATATATATCCAAGGAAGAATGTTGTTTCCGGGCCAACTAACATAAAACTGGAAGAATTTTTTGGTTTCTTCAGCCCCTGTCCTTTTTTTTCTGTTTTTTACTTTTTATTTCCTTGAATTCTGTCCTTAGGTTTTTCTTTCTCCAATAAATCTGTGAGGATCAAATTTATCCAGATGAATGTTGGCAATTTTGTAATATTAACAAATATAAATATCCAGAAGTAGAAGAACTCAGACCTAGGTGTCAGTACCCATATTGATAAGTGGGTATCCGAGTACCTAAATGATGAATGAGAGCAATTAAAGTACGAGGTCATTAAGTGGTACTATTGGTGGCTTGGAATGCACGAAGATAATAATGTACAGATTGATGGATTCAAACGCTTTTTAAAAGACTATTTAACGAAGTGTTCATCAGGAACAATTCCAACAATATTAACAAATATAAATATTCTTGTCTAAATTACTCTTAGAAAATATTTAGAGTATGTATATGATATATGATAGACAAATTGTATTATCTTCTCTCCGAAAAATATGTAAATTAAACATAATGTAACTAAAAACTGCCGTTTCCAAATAAACTATAGAGAGAATATAATATTTATTCTGTGTTAGTCACATTAATTGTTCATCGGTTAAAATCTATTAAAATTATAAATTGATAATCTGCATTATTTAATTATCAATTTTCTTTGCCATAAAGGTTCAATGTTCAACATAGTAATAGTATAGTGTAGACTACAGTGCCAAGCATAGTATGAACCCGTCCCTTTTTGTTTTTATTTTCAGCTTGATATTATATTGATCTCCGTGTGGAAATAAAATTATAGTTGAACTACTTTTGAAATTTGAGATTTGAAACTTTGAAATTTGTATTGGTAAAATAGTTGATTCTAAACGCACATTAACTACATATTTTATGCGTAGTCTATTCTGTTTTTTCTAGTTGTGATTGCTATGAATTTTGTTATATGTTTTGTTGAAAAATATACTATAATTGATGTACGACAGTGCGTATATTCTAAATTCTAAAATAGAATTGTTTTTGGTTGTGGTAACAATACGTTGATTATGCTTGAAGATATTCTTGAAGATTTTAGACTTTGATTTCGATTGTGCTTGTTTCAACACAACTCTTCTAGTATAGCCCTCTTACTTGATAGATACATATGTTTACATCTATGTTGTTAGATCACAGCTAGAATGGATAAAGAGTGGATGTTCAAAAATAGATTATCAAAGGAGTATGAAGATGGAGTCGAATCTTTCTTGAATTTTGTCATTGAAAATGGGAAAGATCCTAATGCCATGTCTTGTCCTTGTATAAAATGTGGTAATCCACATGATATGGACGTCAAAACCATACGAGCACATCTAACATACAATGGAATAGATTTAACATTTATTTGATGACCATGGACTCTAATACATAAAGCTTTTTTAGGGAACACCTTACACACTTGAAAGGGATGTTTCCCAGAAAATCTAGAAAATGGTTGCAAGATGAGCACATACGATCATTTATTTCATGGTTGCGAGTAAGAGTAAGTAGATATAGTTATAAATTTCCTACTTAAATTTACTTTCAATATGTTCAGTGTCATTGACAATTTTGTATTGGAAATAGGTTGCAATTCACTCTACACATCAAATATCAGAAAGGTTGAAGTGGTTAGCACGAGGACCTAACATTCGAGTTCTTAAGTATGATGCTTATATGATAAATGGTGTTACATTTCACACGAAGGCACGTGATAGCATACGAGCTGTTCAAAATTCTGGAGTAAGTTTAGTTGCAAGAACAATGCAAGTGGCAAGTGCAAAGGATAATAATCTCATTGTGTCAGACATGACATTTTATAGAGTTATTGATGAAATATGGGAGCTTGATTATACCAATTTTCGAGAAGTAATGTTCAAATGTATATGGGTGGAGAACAATAGTGGCATTAGAGTTGATACGAGCGTCAGCAAAGGTGATTAACACAATCAAGCCTCAGAAATATCTCAAATCTCAAAATTATTAGTGCACATGACAACATTAGTCAACTCGACAATGTACAACCATTGAAAGCAAAAATCTCATTCAATTCAACCGTCACAATGGCATGTGCGTAATATATAGAGTACACTCAACTCATAAAGAAATAAAGGACGTGTATGCACTCAATAATCAATGCAATGCGAAAATCTCACCATAGACTTGCCATTTCTCTAATATCTCCACCACGTCAAATGCATTCAAATTAGGATCAAAAATGACTTTTCATAGGTTGTATTGTAGGCACATTGGTTAAGGTAGGATAATATATGGCTAAGTGACTCAAGTATACTCTAAGCACTTCCATCTATACAATCAACACATATGGACTTTGTCTATTTTTCTTTTCCTTTCCAACATGCTATTTTGACATTTATTCAACTCAAGGTACCATAAACTATGATAATTTACTTCCTTTATGCTCACATTTTTCTCAACATTTTTCTACCAATTTTTTTTTTCTTTTCTTGATCTTGTAATAAAGCTTATAGGGTCTATTCTTTTTCACACGGGTACCATTCTTTATCTTATATCCCCACTTAGACTTATAAAAACAAATTCTCCCATTTGATTCCCATATCCATCCTCACCTCCTATCATCCGGTTAATCGAAAGAATAAAGTCTAATAAAGGCTCAAAGAAGGCGACAAACGGTATATATCATTGGGCTAGTGTTTGGGTAAATATGTGGTTAACAAAGATGGCCTTTTATCCTTTCCATATTCAAAACACATATTGCAACCTCGACACGTAAAAACGGCAAGTTCTAGAAGATAATAACACGATATCACACAAATAAAAGAAATCAGAACAAGATGTGTATACGATGAAGCTCAAGTCTCACGGTTTTAGCAAATGGTTAAAAACAACAAGCTAGGCAATCTCAAGTCATCCATGCGTCATTTTCTAACATATCATGTGCACTATCATTAAATATTCACAAAAAATTTCTATCGTCATTGGCCACATAGATTAACACACTTCACTTAACTCGTTGATCGACAGACATAACAAAAACACAAAAGACACGACAAAAGCCCCAACATATAAAAACTTAACAAAACAACGCAAAAATTAAAAAGGACTCTCAACCACATCACACTCGACCACTCTCCCCCCAAACTTATTGTCAACAGTGTGCAATGGAGACAATAATGTTTGCAGAAGAGAGTGATTGGGAGAGATCTTACCTCAAATGTCGCGCTACTCCAGCGGTGGATAGAATCCTCGCCATTGATGATATACTTTGGGACTTAAAAACAAACAAACAAGACACAACAAAACAAAGAAAACAAGAAAAATAAATGAAAAACAAAAAGCATGTAAAATGTTGGGTTACCTCCCAACCAGTGCTAGATTTTTTTCGTCGCTAGCTCGACATTACCTCTCGTCAATCAGGCGATTTGACAACTGAGAGCTTTCCAAACTTCGATTTACCGTACTTAGCATTGAAAACAGACCACCATTTAGCATAAGAATGGCTTCCACTGAGCTTGAACGAATCACTCGGATTTTTATTCCGAGTCCACTTCTTCCTAGCAGCATGCTCGTCTGATGGTCTATTGAAATTCGAGCTCAAGAATGGGCTGGCTGTGGTAGTCGTGATCGAATAGCACTCTTCATATGTTGATTTATCATCTCCCGTGATGGCATCATAAATCGAGATGGTTAACTCATCGTTGTTCACACGGAAGGTGAGATCACCCTCCTGTCGTCGATCGAGCTCGCACGTGGATAAGAACGGTCTCCCTAGAATGAGAGGCGTGTTCCCATCCTTTGGCATATCGAGGACCACAAAATCTGCTGGGAAGATGAATCCTTGGACTTTGATCAGCACATCCTCCACTATCCCTTTTGGCGTTGTGATTGATCGTCGCCATTTGGAGAGTAATAGTCGTGAGCTTGACTCTCAATCTCAATTTATTAAATATGGACAACGGCATCAAATTGATGCTTGCCCCCAAATCACACAAAGACTTTGGAGAAGGTATGCCCTCCAATGACACACGGTATCGAGAAGCTGCCCGGATCTTTCTGTTTTAATGGCAATTTCTTTTGCAGCACAGCACTGCACTCTTGAGATAGATTGACCGTCTCGAATTTCTTAAGCTTCTTCTTATTGGTCATGACATCTTTCAAGAACTTCATATACCCCGACACATCTTTGAGTGCATCTAGCAAGGGAATATTAATGTTTACTTTCTCGAACATTTCCAAAAATCGAGTCAGCCTCTCATCATGCTTGGGCTTGGCCAAACGACTCGGGAACGAAATCGGTGGTGTATACGTCGGAAAATTCGGAACAGGACGCCCCTCGCGGCCTCCCTCGCGATCGCGAGGAAGGTCGCTAGGGATGCGCGCTACTTCGGTGGTCTTCCTCGTGTCTGGGCGTGTGGGCGCGGGCTCGTCCCCCTGGCTCTTTGCCTGGTCACTCGCGGCCGGGCTCGCGATCGCGAGCTCGATCGTGAGGTGCTGTTCTTTCGCGGTCGCCCTTCCGCCCGCGTGCGCCTCGGACTGATTAGATGCGTGATGGCTCACGGCCGGGCTCGCGGTCGCGAGCTCGGTCGCGAGGCGCTCATTTTGGTGCCGTCCTCGTCTTTTCATTCCGGGTCATTCTGATAAGCTCGTCCGCTCCTCAATTGGATAGCAAAGCATTGATTCTTAGGGTTCACTTCCGTATTACTCGGAAATTGACCCGTATTTGGCTGTGTATTCTGCTGTGCGGTCATCTGACTCATCTGGTTCTCCAGCATTTTCAAGTGTTTGCCCATAGCAGTCATGGTGGATTCCAAATGTCCAACTTTCTGAGTGGTGTTATTGATGAATGAGTTCTGTTGCGTCGCCAGTTGTTGGTTGCTTACAACCAATCACGCATCATCTCCTCCAAATTACATTTCTTGACTCTTGAATCATACCATTACGCACAAGACTTCTTTGGAGGTTGTTGGAAGTTATTGGGGTTGGCATACGACAGATTCAGGTGATTTTTGTTGTTCGGATGGTATACCGGATTTCCATGGTTCCTCCGATTGATATGATTAACCTCTTACGTCTCGATCCGCTCTTCAAAGAGTGAACTTCTTCATAAGATCGTCATATTTCGAGTCACTCTCTACAGCAGCTGCTTTCGCCACGGGCGTTCTCTCCATTGGCCATTGATAACTATTGGCCGCCATCTCTTCTATGATGCGGCTGGCCTCCTCTACTCGATGGTTCAACAGGCATCCCCCTGCCGATGCATCTACAATGCTCCTCGTATGCAGCGTCAGCCCACTATAAAATTGCATGATCTGTTGCTCTTTGGAGAGTCCATGTTGTGGGCATCTTCTCAATAGGCCCTTAAATCTCTCCCATGCTTCGAACAACGACTCGTCTCCTTGTTGGCAAAAGTGGGAGATCTCAGATATGATCTTTTGTGCTTTGGCTGGCGGAAAGTATTTTGAAAGGAACTTCTCGCAAAGTTTCCCCCAGCTGTCTATCCCGGTTCGGTCCAGGCTCTTGAACCAATCTTTGGCCTGGCTGCGCAGAGAGAATCCGAACATGCACATCCGGATCGTATCTTGTGGCACCCCATTTTGCTTGATGGTGTCATATATATCGAGAATGTCTCGGATGAGCATTCGGGGTCCTCGATCCACTCCTCCGAATCGCTCTCCTTGCACCATCTTGATCGTACGGCTTTAATTCAAAATTATTTGCTTCCACGTGCGGGCCCCATCCTCCTCCTTGGAATTGTTCAGTGGGTGGTCGGTACATGTAGTTCAGAGGTCTCGTCTCTGGGATAGGGACAATGAGTCCCATATTCGCCATCTAGCGATGCATCTCTGCCAAATCGGCTAGCATGCGTGCATCTTGCTCCGGAGGAATGCCCCCGTTCTGTGGATTAGCAGCCATTGCATCCCTTCTTCTCTCTCATCTCCTTCTCCTTTGGGAATTTTTGATCTCTGGGTCAATATTTTGCTCAGGAGGTCCCCGGGACCTTGTGATCATAAACTACCTGGAGAAAAAAAAGAAGAGCTTAACTCTGAAAAGAATAAATAAATAATATAATATATATAACTTGAATTAATAAATCCAAATCGTCAAATTATTCCTATGTGATCTTAACAATCCCCGGCAACGGCGCCAAAATTTGATCGACAGAATTTGATCGCACGTAAATTACGCGCGATGTATAATGGTAAGTCGAGTATCGTATCCACAGGGATTGTAATGCGAAAACATAGAAGCTAAGTCTCTAATCCTTCATCGTTATCCAAGCAACAGAATATGGTTTGAAAGGTTTATGGCTTCAGATAATTAAATCCAAAGCAAAGGTAACAACATGAAAATAAACAAAAGCAATAAATACTCAAAGATGAATATAAGAGATAAAGATAAAGACTAACCCTAGGGATGCACTAATCCTATCCACAACGATGTTTATCCTGCTTATTATTAACCGTTTTAATCCAGACAAGATGGAAGATCACATATATAGCCAACAACTTCAGTTACGACAATTGTGATAGTTGATTACTAATTTTTCATATTACTGTTATGTCTCTAGAGGAAAATAAGCAACTCCAAATGGATCACAAAGAATATGCTTCCTACGAATGTTCCTATCTCAGTTACGACTCAAGGCTTATCTGTATCATACATTCAAGATCGATTGACAATTAAAACTGTTACGTAATTAACTGCCAACTATGATATGCATCAAGATTGATCAGAAATCAACACATATAATTAAGCACCATGAATCATAAATCAATGCCTGGAAGGTAAACAACAACAGCAAGAATCACACCATATAAGATAGAATCAGGCAAACCCTAGGATTAGAATAGATATTTAGCTAGACATAAGTAACGAAATTAAATACGAAATAATCATAAAAACAGAAATTAAATTGATAAAACCCGTAGGGAAGCGTCTGAAGAACATTGGTTGGGTTCGTATCCAAACCCAACGGAAAATGGGAAAACGATGGAATTTGTTCGGACAAAAGCGTTCCGAAGCGTTAACAATGCGTAGAACTAATGCTAGAATGAATCTAAACTAAAACTAATGTGAAAATAAATGAAAAACTATGAAAAACTGAGGAAAAATATGTAAAATCACGGCTGGGGAAGGTTCGAGGCGCGAGGGGGTACATCCCTATTTATAGATTTAGGGTGAAACCCTAAAATTTACGTCAGCCGCCTCTCTTCGCGGCCGAGCTTGCGGTCGCGAGCTCGGTCGCGAGGCATCCGTCTCGTCTCGGCCGGGGGTCGAATTCTCGGCAGTGCGCGCGTCCTCGTTGGCCTCGTGGCCACACCTCGCGATCGCTAGGTGTGGTCGCGTCGTACATAAAATCGCCGTGGGCACGTCTCGCGCCCGCTGGGAGTGCTCGCGTGCATGGCCTTCGTCTCGCTGGCTTCAGCGTTGCCTCGCGGCCGACCTAACGGTCGCTAGGCCGGTCGCGAGGTGTCTCCTTCGCACGCATGCGCTCACGCCCGCTGGGTTGATGGCTCGCGGCCTGGCTAGCCACCGCGATGGCAGTCGCTAGGCCCTCATTTCGCCCTCGTCTGCTCGTCCTTTGTTCCATGCTTCGGTTTTCAACTTATAAGCCTACAAAACACCAAAACGGAACCCAAGAGCAGTATCTTCCAAAAATATGTAAAATCATTGAAATCCAAGATATAAACGCACTTTATCGATCTAAAATCATTTTTAAATATCAACAATAAACTTGTAAAATGCGCGTTTATCAATGACCTTGGGTTTACATTAGTAAATCTTAACAGAATTGGATTCAAATCTGATTCTTTTATCTTGGGGAGCCAAGCAAAACAAGTTTTTTATGTAGAAGACCCTCAAGACCCTACATGGTCTGTTGTGCTTATTGTTCCGACTGTAGCATATATCGAAGAAATTGAGGATGATGATATTAGTGATTTAGCCATTCACCATCAATATTTTAGTAATGGAATATCATCGATGGATGTTATCAATGAAGCTGATCTACCATACACTCGTATAGATTGTGATAGAACTTGGGTAGATAATGAATCATAAATTGGTAATATTTGTATTTAATTATATAATAGGATCTAATTGTTGTTGTCTTGTTTTAAAATACTTTTTAATTTACATGTGACTTATATTTATATTTTTCTATTTTTGCAGGTTACCTAAAACATGACATCATTTGAAGCTAATGGTTATAATTATATGAGCCAAGAATCTGGTGGATCTAAATCATCACGAGCCCCCAAAGGAAAAGTGTATCTTGATAGATTAACGGTGCAAAGGGCTAAAGGAATCATAAAAGATGTTGATTTCAATCATCTTAATCAACCAATTGGAGAGATAGGTGCAGAGTTGCAGAGCTATATAGGTGTGCTTGCGAGGCGGCATGCTAATGTTACCTATAAGGAATGGAAAGATGTGCCTGAACACGTGTTGGAAACGATATGGGACTTGGTGAAGGTTAATATTCATGATAATATAATGAATTATTATTTTTCCACTATCATATATCGGTTAAGTAACTACTGAGATTATGGCTGTTTTTGTAGTTGGTGTTTAATGTGCCCGAAAGCTGGAAAAAGAATTGCTTGATATCAGCAAATTAAAAGTGGCGTCAATGGAAGTCTAAGCTCAATGTCAAGTACATTGCTCCCTAAGAGGACATGCCTGATATGCTTTGTAATCCTCCCCCAGAGTCGGGTATTCTGAAAGACGATTGGAAGTCTTTTGTTATTCATTGTATGTCTCAAAACTTCAAGGTAAGATAGATAGTCTTTACTATTTCTGTAATAATAATAAATAAGTATAAGTGATGGAAAAGAATGAACTATTTTATCTTATAAATAAGTATAAGTGATGGATTGATATATTTCTTAGGCCAAAAGTAAAAACTCAAAGGATCTGAGAGCAAAGAATATATACCCACATCATGTTTCTCGCAAAGGATATGCCGGTTTACGTGAGGAAGTGGTAGGATGTTAACATGTTATTTATTTATTTAGGATTTGATCATCATTTTATAAATTTTGAATTTCAAATATTATTAATAATTTATGACTTGTAGAAGGATGAATTATTTGGAGATCCGTATGGATAGAGCAATTTTGTGGAAAAAGCACGATTAAACAAAAGGGAGTTTGATGGTGAGCAGTTGTCACAAACAACAACAAAATTGTAAGATTATATAGTGAAATCAATTTATTATTATTTTTCTTACTTGATTACTATGCATTATAAGAGTTCATTTTGGTTATATTATTTTCAACATACTTGTAGGATGATCTTGTACAACAAAAGAAAGAAGGTGTATTTTGCAAAAGTCATCCAAATGATGATATCCTCACACAAGCACTGGAGAAGCCCGACCATTCTGGTCGTGCAAGAGGGGTTGGTTATCTTGTTACTCCAACAACTTACTACAATAAAAGTAACGATAAGAGAATGGGAGTTACTGTGCAAGAAATGAAGTTGGACTTTGAGAAGCAGTTGGCTGAGATGAATGCAAAGATGATGGCTGAGATGCATGAAAAGATGAATGAAAAACTGTCAGAGTTCAAGTATCTGATATTGAAGAAAGAAAATGGAGAGAATGAGCATATCAAGAATGATGTTGAAGGGAAAGACAGTTGCTCAGTCAAGAAACCGAATAGGAAGTATGCTTATGATTCGGATAATGTGGAAGGAGTTCATATTGGTAATGCCTCACACGTTAAGAAACAACCAAAAAAGGTATGTATGGTTACTAGTTATTATAGATATCAACTTCTAGTTTTAACTATTAACTAAAACAACTTTTCGAGATTTAATAGAGGTACATTGCGACCAATAAAGTCGAACATTGCAGAGTGGCCTAGACCATTGAGGATGTTGTATATGAGTACTAGATACGATCTCGAAGGTGGAATCAATATTCAAATACAAATGGATGATAATGTTTTTCGTGATGAACACATCAACTACATTATCCTTGATGACATCCAAAACACGGGGGAGTTGAATCCTATCAATGCATCTTGTGTGTGTACCTACATCTGGTAAGTATGTTTAAGATTTTCTAATTATAATCTAGAAAATTGTTGATATTAATTATTATGTTATGGAAATTTGTAGGCACTTATATAAGGAATGTAAGAATGCAAACCTTCTTGATAGATTTCGGTTTGTTAACCCATACGAGATATCACACAATCCAAAGGTTGATCAGACAACGAAGTCAAGTATCATAGCTAAAAGGTTGATTGGTACACGAGCTAAGCAACTTGTTTTGATGCCATGCAATATCGGGTATGTGAAAATAATAGATATATACGTAGTTATTATGCTATTATACATTGTACTTTGTGAAGCTTAATTACATATATTCTTCTTAGTTGGCATTGGATCCTTTAAGTGATGAAGGTCATGTGGAGGAGTACAAGTCTATCATGGAAACGTAAGTTTGTTTATATTGAGGTTTTACTTATTGTATGTGTTTTGTATCATAATCCACTATATGTATGTTTTGTAGGGCCCTAAAAATGTTCAATATGAGCATAGGAAAGAGAGGGAGACAGAATATCTTGTGGGAAATGGTCAATGTATGAAACACTCGCCATAACACTTAATTATGAATTTTTTTGTCGTTCAAAATATACATAACTCTAATTATGCATTTCACATAGTGTTAAAAACAACCTGATGGAAGGCAATGTGGATTCTATGTCATGCGCTACATGAGAGATATTATTGAGGGTTATGGTTCGGATAACACCATTGCAATTCCGACTATGGTAATCATAAAATGACATTTTAATCCATAATTTTCTAAATACTAATTCTTTACTTTTTTACTAATAGAATGTTTATTTTGTTTTAATAGTTTTCTAACGGCTTTTACTCGAAAAAGAAAACGATGAAGTCTCAGATAGAGTGGTCCGAGTTAGTCACGATTCTATAGTGGTTGATGATGGTAAGTTTCATACTTTTGTTGAACATAATGATTTTGATGTACTAAATTTTATTTCTTACCATTTTACAACTTATTCTAATAATGTAGATGAGATCAAGTTAGATGATTGATGTTGTTGAAGCAAAGATGGTGAAATGCTTGAAGATGGTGAAGTTGATTTTTTTGATGAATTTTAGTAGCTAGTTAGAAAATATTTGTTGTTGAAGATGGTGAATGGATATTTTGGATAAATTTTAGTAGCTAGTTAGAAAATACTTGTAGCTAGTTAGAAAATACATGTAGATTAGGAATTTCCGGATATAACGTTTTGAATGCTTATGAAATGTGTACCTGATTTTGATATAAATATTATGAGAAATATTTTATATCTATTTTGGATTATTATTTTTAATTAGCGTAAACATGCATTCAAATTATGAAAACAGTATTAAATAAATAATAAAATAACAAAATATATTATTCAGCTTATAGACCACGGGGAAATGTGCGTGGTCTATTCAGTTATAGAACACGGGGAAAACCGCGTGGTCTATAATGTCATAGACGACAGGGAAAGGCCGTGGTTCACCTTCAGATGGCCCGTTGTCTATAACATTGTAGACCACGCGGTTTTCCCCTGGGTCTATAACCGAATAGACCACGGAAATCCGCGTGGTCTCAGAGCCACACGTAATAGACTACACCTTTGTAGACCACGCAGATTTTTGAAACAGACCATGGGCATTCCCCGTGGTCTATTAGCGAAATTCTTGTAGTGAAAGTATATGATATCCTTGGAAAATAACCTCATCTTATTATGTTATAACAAGAGAGAATACAACTTATCTTTAAGATAGTTGACTGTCCTTAAGACCTCGTTAATAGGTTGGACAGGTCTAAAGTATGGAGGTGGATGAGACTCTTTTTAATGGATGTGTAACGAATGATAGCATCCCAGTTAACAAGTCTCCCACTTTATACCTCAACCCTTAGGATTATTGTTGAACATAATTGAGACCTTAGTGAAACAAATGATAGTGAGATTGATGGATCATAAATATGGAGAAGCGTGAACAGCTAGGCTAGCCCTAGTGTTTAAACCAAGTATGAGAAATATATCCTGAAGTCGAGACATGGTAATGAGGCACTTCTGCTTGGGACTTAAGTTATGATGCAAAAGCGTACTACCCTACCAGGCTATATCACAATAATTTCAGTTTTAACCCTGAAAGTGAGAACCGAAGTATAATGAAAACAATATCTTTCAGATATCATGATCAAGAAAAATGGGCAAGAATTGAGAAATAGTTGAAGAAACAACGAGCTATCTTGTTATGAGATAACCCAGGATATGATATAAGCTTCAGAAACAGTTTGACTATGATAAGTAAGGTAATTCCTTGGAAGCAAAGAAGTAGATTAAGAAGTAGATTCATTATTTGAGATGAAATCTTGGTACTCTAAGTAACATAGATACAAAACGCATGTCTTGTGTGTTTTAGAATTTAACAAACAAGACAACTTCTAGAGAAGTTTGTGAGGGAAATACATTCAAGGGAACAGAGGAAGAAAATCACATGGAAAGACTTTAAGATGAAGCTAATTGGGAAGCATGTTTCTCATACTTATAGGATGGCAAATAAAGTAGAATTTTGGGTACCTCTTACATTGAAATGAAGCAAACATATTATGCCAAAAAGATGGTGAAGATACATGACGTCTAGGGAAAAAGTTTGATACGTCCCCCAGTCGACAAGGGATTTTTAACTTATGCGAAAACACTTAGTTAATCAATGAAGATTAAGGGAAATGACGTATATCCAAATAAGATATTACTAATGATGGCGCTATAAATGCCAACATGAGGATTTCTCTTGAAAAGATTTCAAAGTAAAAGTATATGAGAGATATATTCCTTAGAGCGATATAGAGAAAAAGGAAACTGAATCATTCAGACTGAATTAAGAATGGATGATAGTGATGGATACATCACGATCTCTACGACAAGATTAGACTGTCGAGGCAACAATGCCAAAGGATAAACTTATGTAGACTCAGCCGTAAAATACAAGTGATAAAGGAATAACAGTAATGACAACCGAGAAAGATATGGCAAACAAGGTGACAGGAGTCCCTGGCAAGGAAACATGGTGCAATTAGGGCAAGGACAAGGATAAATGAGATGGATGTTTACCTGGATAGACAGTAACACCACAGGCTAGAGCCTATGCTCTGCACCAAAAACAGAACGAACAAAACCAGGGAAGCCTGGCAGGTATGGGAAAACTTCTCAGCATATCTATAATACTTTTGTTCGATATATGTACTTCATATTCTTTCATCGCAAAAGTATGTGTCGATATGCTAGAACTCAAATCAGAACAAGCAAATCAGGCAATGAGAATCTCTTCACCTATATGGAGAATTATAACTGTCACACATGTTTGCACGAAATTGGAGTTGAACCTAAGATCACTTAAGGTTCTAGCAAACAACTTGAACATAATACCTATGGGGGTCGTAGATATAATTCTAGGAATGGATTTAGCTAGCCGAAAACTATTCCATAATCTGGTGTAAGGAGAGAAAGATTCCATTTCAATTTCCCGGAAAAGGAGCCATGAGTTTTCACGGGATCAAAATGGGGAAGAAGGTGCCAATTATATTCCGTACTGCAGGCAAGGAAAATGATGAACAAGAAAGGATGTCGAGCATTCCTTGTCTACTTAAAGGGAGAAGCGAAAGCTGAAATAGAAGTAGAGGACGTGGAAATTGTTCGAGAATTTCAAGACATTTTCCCTGACAATTTACCGAGATTATTCCCTGACTAACAACTAGAGTTCACTATCGACCTAGAACCAGGGTCAGCCCCAGTGTCGAAAGTGCTGTATCGAATGGCTCCAAATGAACTGGAAGAACTAAAAATTCAAATTCAAGAGTTGTTGGATCTAGGTATTATCAGACCTAGTGTATCACCTTGGGGAGCACCTGTCTTGTTTGTAAAGAAGAAAGATGGCTCATTGAGAATGTGCATAGATTATCGAGAACTGAATAAGATGACACTTAAGAACAAATATCCATTGCCAAGGATATATGATTTGTTCGATCAATTAAAAGGAGCAAGTGTGTTCTCGAATATAGATCTCAAATCAGGCTGCCATCAACTCAAGGTGCGACCAGAAGATGTATCCAAAAACGGCTTTCCATTCGGACTAACAAATACACCATCCGTGTTCATAGACCTCATGAATAGAGTGTTCCACCCATACTTAGAAAAATTTGTCTGAGTCTTTATAGATGATATCCTTATCTATTCGAAGAATGAGGAAGAGCATAAAGAACACTTGAGGACTATCTTGCAGACATTTAGGGTCTAACAACTTTTTGCCAAGTTCAGCAAATGTGTATTTTGGCTTAAAGAAGCAATGTTCCTTGGGCATATCGTGTCTTCAGAAGAAATCAAAGTGGACCCGACAAAGGTTGAAGCAATGAAAGAATGGAAGTCGCCAAAGACCCAAAATGAAATCAGGATTTTCTTAGGATTAACTGGCTACTATCGGAGATTCATTGAAGGATTCTCTAAGATAGCAAGGTCGATGACACAGCTACTACGAAAAGGAATCAAATTTACATGGACTGATGAATGTGAGGCAAGTTTCCAAAAACTCAAGAAAATTAATCAATGTACTGGTACTAGCAGTTCCAGAATCAAACAAAGAGTATGTGGTCTATACTGATGCTTTCAAAAAAAAAAGACTAGGTTGTGTGTTAATGCAGGAGGGAAAGGTGATAGCTTATGCATCACGACTGTTTGGTATAAATTTGAGCTTATTCTTGGTACTTTTTTACATGTCATTTTCAGTAGTTTATCCTATTTATGCCGTTGGTTCGATTATTATTTATTGAGTCAGACTCACTTGGTTTTTTTCAATGTTTTGTAGAAAATCGACATTAAATAGGATGAAATAAATCTGCAAAGGATCAAGTATAATGAAGAGCATCTCGATAGGAGTTCGTAGGTGAAAACCGTACGTAAATCAGAGTTCAGACGAGGGAGAACGAGTCGAATTGTTAAAGTCGCGCACGACACCCGTCGCACAGCCCAACGCCCGCGCACGCCCACCCGCCTGTGCCACGCCCGCCTCGGCCACCCCACGCACGCTTGCTCCGAGCGTGTTCACAAATTCCCTCGCGCGCTCAATGGACAGCGGCGCCAAGATGCGTCCAGCGACACAAGCGCTCCTCGCGTCCCAACAGCGGCCCATCGCCCAAATTAACCGGCTGTCCACTCAATCCTAAGTAGGATTTAGTAGGATCAGAACTCTAAACAGTATAATTAAACAGGAGATTCTCCTAAACAAAAGCCGTAATACATATATCAAATATGTTCTTGGACTTTAGTACATAACTTAAGTTCTTGCAATGAAAACATGTGATATGTACATATGACGATGTACTATCAAGGTATAAATCTTTCAAATGACAATATTCCTAATGCTCAACACCGCCCATCCATCATCCGCTCAACCCGCACATTTAAAACAAACATGCGGTCGAGTAAAAGAATGCACTCGGTGGACTCATGCCAAATACATTTTTATCATTTTGAATTACATCGCCATATCATGGTAAGACACAAGGTTTTAGTTGAAATGCCTTGGCTTACTAAAGCATTAAAAGTTCGTAAAAGTTGTGCGCCAAGCATTTTCTTGGTGTGTATGATCCGTATCCCATAGTCACAATTCATAACAATATCAAAATCAAACGTCGAGAGGAGGCCTCCTTCGACGATGCCGCGACCGCCGTAATCCCGTCTGACACACACATCGCTCACAAGCATATGTTAACATAGCAATAGTTTCAACCTTCACGCCAATCCTAGCTGTGCATTTATCATCCCAAGACAGACCCGACATTTAAAAGGTTAGGCGCGACCCAATAAATGACATAACTTCGTCATAATATTGTTCCAACTATCGCCACAATTTCTACCCGGCATAACAGATAGGATCCATACACAAAAAAAAATATTTTTGGCGGTAATGCAAGAAACATTTGTATGGCAGTTGTAGAACAAGAATTGTAAAGAAACTCATTTTGGAAGAACAGTAAAATCACATCTTAGTGGGGTAAGAAAAGGGCCCACATTTTGAAGATAAGAAGCCCACCTAGACTATGGTTCATCCTAACTTGAGTTCTTAAGTTTGATTTCTCGTCGCGCCGGGTCGTCGCGTCGCGCCCACACCTTTACGTAAAAGCGATGATTTAGTACGTCGTTCTCGTTCCTCGAGACTCTCAAAGTCTAGAATAAACTTCGATATTCTATATCGATATAAACTTAATTCCTTAACGAAGTCAATACGCTTTTCAATTACGTATTTCAATTGAACCTTTTCGTTCTTGAGACACGCTCAATTATATCGTTTAACTCTTCCTGCTTAAACGCTCAACGATTTATACGCTTCTCGACATACGGATTTTTTAATAGTAATTTCTTACTAATTCATGTTATAAATCGATTTCCAAACGATTTCCAATCGTAAAGTCCTATTTCTCGATTTGTCACGTAACTCGATGAACTTTATTAATATTTTTCTTAAACATTAATCCATTTATCCATAATCCTTATTATTCAATTATAACGTTCATTAAATATAATGTTTCGTTATAACATAGTGACCCATGTTTATAAAATTTTATAAATTCCCAATATGTCTAAAATAATATTTAGACATATAATATATTATTACTCCTAATTAAAAAGGATTTAAAATCCTTATAGTTCCTTTAATGCTCTCGGAAATTCTTAAAATTACCAAATGATTTCCAAGAATTTTTATAAATTCATATAGTGTATTATTATACACTTATGGTCATTAATATGTATTAATATCATCCATGTGTCAATCGATCATCACCATATTCACATAAGGCATATTTCACCTAGGGGAGTTCCAACACTTAGTCAAATTTCAAGTATTTAATTTTTGGTAAAACAGCTTAAAACAACCCAAGTGTCATAGTTTGACGATTTATAACTCTCGACTCAAAATACGTATGACCGTACAAGGATACATTCTGAAAACCTCGAAACATGTACTATAAGTTCTAAGAAGGAAGTCGATCCAAAAGAGTTGTGGTTCTAGAGATATAGGGTCTTAAAGTGGGCAACTCGAACTCACTTCTATACTTAGAATATTTTTCAGGATTTCCAGATTTAGCTTAACGACGAGGGATTTTGCGAGGCTCGTAACTTTGACTCACAATACCAAAATGACTGCAAGATACCATTTTTGAAACCTTGTAATAAGAACTACATGTTTCATGAAGACCATACTAGAAAATATCTGATGCATCGAGAAATACATAAGTTCAAAGTTGCCTAGTTGGAATGGAAAAATTTCCAGTAGGTGACTTTGGGTCAATGAACAGTATACTTATAAGGCTTGGTTTGGGATCAAACTTTCCAGATCAACACTAGCCATGGTAAGAAACATTTCTTATGAAGAAACCCAAGTCAAATTCGGATTACAAACGGCTTGAACATCTCACGCAAAAGTCGGACTCGTAGGGTTCATTAACAAAGGAATTAGACTAAGGCAGTTTTGACAAAAACACCTACTGTAATGCGTCAACTTTAAAAATTCACTGAGGGCTTATTAAAATGAATCTAATAATGCAACCTATCATATTGAAAAGCCACTTAAGTCTAGTTTAATTCAGAAAAATCCTCACCCAATGATTCAAAATAGATTGGGAGATAAAAATGTTTTACTACAAGCTATCACTACAGTGACAGTTTTGTGCAGTTCGTTTGTAAAATCTGGCATAAATAGTAAACATTTTTAGAAAATTCTGAAAATTTACATAAATCTTCTAGACATGTTAAAATATGTTTATGACATATTTTAAAGTTTTACCATTAGCCAAACTCGAAACGAAAGCCACGGACCGTGGGTGATGAACACCGAAATTTTACAGATTTGTGCAGTGTTTTTGAAAAATAGAATTAAAATAGAAAATCAAGTTGTATTGACTTGAAATTTTACAGAGACGTAATAGACATGTTTAATTTCAACATAATAAAATTTCAAATTCATCTGACCACTGTAACTTAGTCAAATAAGTTTATTAATTTACTGTTTTCGTAACCTACTTCCAATTTTCAATTTTAAGCTTATTCTTCTTGTATGCATTTCATATAACCACAAAAATGGTGAATCTATCACCCCAAATCACCACCAAGATCATCAATCTAAGCATGCAAGTATGATTTAGTCATGTCTAAGAGTCATAGGAGGTAGTTATACCTTAGCCACGAATTTGAAGATGAATGAGAGAGATGGAGCTTGAGCTTTCTCTTCCATGGTGGAAATGGTGTAGGAGAAGAAGAAGAGAGGAGAGGAGAGGGGTCTGAAAATTTTGGGAGAGAGAGGGAGAAATGGCTGATCCAAAAGGGGGAAGAGAGGGTATGGGGTGTGGGGTGATATGCATGTGTGACACTTGTCACTATACTCACATGCATATCAACACTTGTCACTTCCCTCCCATGCACCTCTACACTTGCCACTACCCTCCCATGCACCTCTACACTTGTCACACACTCTCTCTATACACTCACATGCATGTTTATATATATATATATATATATATATATATATATATATATATATATATGTATATATCTAATTTTAATTGATTAGTTAGGCTATTTAATTAATCCAATGTCACTTAGATACATGTAATAGGAAAATCAACAAGATAAACTTGTATACATAAGTGTATAGTTTTCGGCTATTACATTATGTCAATGGGTCAAATTTTATTTTCCATGCCAAACATTGATATATGTTATAACATATAGTTTAGATGATAATTAATATCATAGGATAAATTAATGGCATCATTTTATGCGATAAAACCCTAAAATTGAAACTAGGGTTTTGAAATTGAGAATTTGATCAATATAATTCCTTAATGATCTAGCATTGATTTAATGCTAAATAATACTGTAATTACATATAATAATCATAGGAAATTAATTACTATAATTTCTTGATCATTAAACTCACTTTCCATTTCGCCTCTAAACGTTAACGTTTGAAGCGTTGCAAAAACGTTAATTATCGACTCATCTCGAAATGGTCGTAATAAAGTTGCAATCACTTTATTAAATTATTCCATTAATAATGGAATTTAATTCTAAGCTTAATTGCTTAGAAATTTTCATGAAATTTTAACTATCGATCGCAATCGACGTTAAAATAATACTATCGACACGCTTTATAAACTTCTATTTCTAAATTCACAATTCTCGGTGAATGTTAAAATAGGAATTCATTCCTTCAGAATAATCGAAATCATTATTCGATATCCTCTTGATTGAATCATCTCAATAATTTCTAATTTACGGTTTTAAATACCGTAATTAGCATCTAATTCATGGGATATTACATCCTACCCCCCTTAAAAGAAATTTCGTCCCGAAATTTGCATACCTCATAAAGTATGGGTATCTTAACGTCATAACATCATACTTTTCACGTACTTTCTTTTTGTCCATGATTTCTTCATTGGGTTTTCATTAAAGACCCAAACTTGATTCTTTAATCGTTGAATCGCATGCGATGAAATTAGTCATAGATTTTCATCATAACTCATCCGAGTCAAAGGTCACGCCATCATGTTGGTTTACTTGAATTGGGTCATTTTCGTATTTCCTTAACTGTGACACGTGGAAAACATTTCGTACTTTCCCAAATTTGGTTGAAGTACCGAGCTATAAGCTACTAGGCCTATCATTATTAGGATCTCGAAGGTTCTATAAAACGTGGTCTCGACGTTCAGATATCGATTTTGTAATTTCTCTAGATGGAGAAATCTTAAGAAACTTAAATTCCGCATTTAAAAATGCAGCTCAAATTTATGCGTATCAGCGTAAGACTTTTGTCTGTCCTTAGCTTTTCTTATTCTTTGCCTTATTGGGTAGATATCTCAGTCGTGTCACGTACGACGTCGACTTTATACCTTTTCTCACCTACTTTGTTACAATAAAGTGGTGGTCAATACTTCTTTCCGCAATATGCCTCATAAGGCTATATTGATCGTTATTTGACAGCTACGGTCGTACATAAACTCACCAAGTGGTACAATACGTTCCCACTTACACTTTGATCTAACATTAATGTTTTATCATATGCTTAAACGTTTGGGTTGTCCTTTCTGATTGTCTATCTATCTGGGAGTGGACATCTATGTTAAGGTTCAATCTCATGTCTAACTCCTTTTTGTGAGTTAGTTCAAAATCTAGAGGTACTCTTGGAGTCTCTATCTCAAACGATAGTTTTGGTACTCACTAAAATATACAATTTCCTTTTTATGCGATAGAGCTAACTTTTTGGGTCTACGAGTCATCTGAATAGGCAGAGACAAAACATAATTTGTGAGTCAATCCACTACTACCCATATAGTAGTGTGACTTCTTTATGCCTTTGGCGAACACGTCATAAGATTCATTGCTACATCATTCCATTTTCATTCGTAGCTCTAGAGATTATAACCTCTTATAAGGCCTTTGATACAATGCCTTCACTTGTTGGTAACCGAGACACGGTTCGACAATCATGGTTACATCTCAATTCATCCCTTACTAGCTAACCTTTCTCGTAAATCATAACATATCTTAGAGTTGCCTAGCTGGGCAGTATGAGAAGGGTCATGAACTTCATTCTTGGTTTCATTTCTCAGCTTATTATTGCTCGGAGATATATATGTATATATAATCCTTCCTTAGACGATATAGCATCGTCCAGCGCTCTTTAAAATTCTTCAGCCTTTCATTCCTTATCTTAATTTGCATTCTATTCCCATCTCCATTCTCTCTTTTTAGTCATATGTCACCTTGGGTGTGAGAGTACAACTTACGTTCGTCACTGAATGCCCGACTATTTCTGTTCTCATTTTCTTAAACTTTCCAATGAGTTTTCCTTTTCTGTTGGGACATACTATGATTTAGGCTGAATTTTATAACTCAGGTATTAGATTCTACATTTACCATCCTCAGGTGATTATTTATCACACTTATAATATTTTACTAATTCGAGCCATCTTTCTCATTCTGTATCCACATTTCTTTGCTCGAAGAATAAATTCAAACTTTCGCAAGTTGAGAAGGGTTCTTAACTTATTGTCATAGGAGTGATGTCTTCAAGACTTTGGTATTTATACTACTGTCACTATTCCAAGTCATGAGTTGGGAAATTCTATTCATGTGGCCTAATTCATTGTGATCATAAGCTATTATATTTCTCATATTAATACATAGCCTCTCTTTTATTACTCCACGTAATTTCATTCCTTTTTGGGGTAGCTATGTTATTGATCTTGCTACTTTAGAGAGTTCTCAATGGCTCTTTTATAGTAGTCCATTTATCTAAGAAATTCCTGGTCTCCTTTTAGGTCATCGACGACTTTCATTCTTAATTGCTTTGTCCTTTGTCAGATCTACATCGATTTCTTTTAAAGATACTATATGCCTGAGGAATATTTCTCCTTTACGCCGAAATACACAATACTGTACTTGGCAAAATCTGCCCGGCTCTTAAAAGTCGTAAGACAGTCCTTCAATGTTCTTTATGTTCTTCTTCGTCCTTTGAATAGGTAAGAACTTTATCTATAAAGATTAAGATAAAATTTTCTAAGTACGTGTGGAACACTCGACTTTTGAGGTTCATGATCAAGGCTGGTGCATTTGTCAGTCCGAATGGCTTAACTATTATCTCATAGTAGCCATATCTTATTCGGAACGATTCGTTTTCGTATTTCGGATACCATTCTATAAAGGCCATATAATATTTCATCAAAATGCCTCAGCGAGGACTTTTCATACATTACTTACGAGGGTCGGTCTATTAAGCGGGGCGATTACACGTTGTCTAGTTCTGTTTACACCCAAAATTTTGACACCTCCACAACATATTCATAAAATTTTCCAAACCACGTTTATTTTACATATTATAATCACACCGTTTTCATCATGATCCATTATCTACATATAAGTCTTATAGGATCCTAGGATTCTATGTCTCGAGTGACCTTCGCTTGAGTCGCATTCTCCTTGAAACTTGCCTTTCTCTAAGTACGTTTTTGTTTCATACTCCCGAGGATTATTCTCCTCCAGAGAGCCAGGGGTCCAGCTGCTCCCCGTTTCTTCTTCAATACCAGAAGTTGGTGTTACTTTTATCAGAAAGTATGGCTGGGTTGGTAGCGGTAATTCTCCTAATCCGCGAGGGCGATAAGATCCTGTCCTTTTGCCCTTCTCGTCTCTTACTGGTACCATTGACGGCACAGGACGTGGGGTGGCATTTGGAACATTTGGGTACGAACATTCTATCATGTCGTGCGGTGTAACTTGCCGAGGACTAGGACAAGTACTTGTAGGTGCCGTTCTATACGTATTATGGATATACTTGAGCCTGTTGACAAATCCTAGTAAGTCTGCCCAGCCTTTGGAATTTTTATCATGGAGAAAATATTCTTTTGAAACTTCTTTTGCAAAACCCTGCCAATCTGTTGGCAAACGACAGGTAAGTCGTTGGATACCATCCTCATTTGTCACTCTATAACTTTGAGCGTCCATCTAGAGATGTAAAATTTTCTCCAAATTTGTTCTAAATCCATGCTTAGCTCATAATAAAAGAGCCGATGCGCTCGTGTGAGTTCCATGCTTGTAGGCCCTGTGGTTAATCTCTTACCCATTAAACTTCCGTTTTACGCCATTTGTAAACGGATATTTCTAGATGAGTCCGACTTAATTTAAGCAATGGAGGGAATTTTAAACAAGAAGGATCTCTTGAGGAAGTATACACTTTAAGACGATATAACACAGTAGACTACTTATGACACAACTCATGACACTCATCTTAATACTCATTTTACGTCTACACCCTTAGTCGTATCGCTCTAAATTTATTCGCATGTGCGAATAGTGGGTACTAATATCCTGTCGCTTAAAAACCTTTTAACGAAAAGATTTGGCCCAGGCCACTGATCACGTGAATGACAGCCATTTACGAAACTTCTTGTCTCTAAAATTATATCTACGTTCCTCATAGATATAATGATTCAAATCATTGGATAGAATTTTAGGCGATTCTAGGCTCGATTCTACGCTTGAGCAACTCTTGCGATGGCCATGATTTTCGTATAGGTAAGGAGGTTCTAAATCTTGATGCGCTTACCCTAAATTGGGTTCCATCGCTTCTTTGCGTACTTGCGCATTGTCAAAAAGTGAAGCACCTAATTGAACAAAATCTTATAGGTATTCTGAGGAAATTTCCCTCATACCTATCCTGCCTTTTGGGTTTTGTTTGTTCTATTTTCGGTGCGAAGTATAGGCTTTGGTCTACGGTGTTCCCGTTTATTCAAGTAAACATCTATTTCATATGTCATTGTCCTTTCCATTGGGACATTATGTTCCCTTGCTATGGCCTTCTGTTGCCGCATTCACCCTATACTTCTCGGTATCAGTATCGTTATGCTCTTACCAATAGCAGTTGTGATTAGGTCTACATCAACCTATCCTTTGATATTGATATCTTTATAATTAAATCTTATCGTAGAGATTGTCATGTCTCTATCACTGTCATTCATTCCTAATCCAGTATGAATGACTCCATTCCCTTTTTCACTTCATCGATCTCGTGAATATATTTCATATATCCTTACTTTAACTCTTTTCAAGGAAATTCTTATTCATCAAGTCATATGTCTCAAGCTTATATCATGTCGTAGACTATCTTATAATTGTATAGCTCATAGTTTCTTTAGCTATTTCCGACTTTTGTCCCTTTCTCTTGGACATGGTATTTGAAAGTAATCTTACTTTTGTTATACTTGGTTTCCACTTTCGTGACTAGAACCGTTAGCATTGTCGTATGGCTTGGTAGGGTCGTATATCTGCACACCATAACATAAATTCCAAGCATCTTTCTTCCATGTCTTGGCTTTGAAGATATTTTCTTCACACTTGATTTACATACTAGGGCTATCCTCGTTATTCACACAATCTCAAAGATTATGGTTCCTCAATCTCATTATCATCTGCTTAACCAAGTTTCAATTACTTGAATCGATTATGCTCAAGCATAATCTCATTGAATAAGGTATAAGGCGGAGATCTATTTTCCGAGATGCTATCATTTCCTTATATATATATATATTTCTTGAAAAGAATATCTTATGCGATCTTTATTCATTTAAACATGTCCAACCTATTAACGAGGTTTCAAGGACAACCAACTATCTTAAAGATAAGTCGTAATCTCTTGTTATGACATAAAGGAGTTCATATCCAACGGATATCATATACTTTTTCTTGCTTTCACTCTTGCATTCAATGCTAAAGAGTATCTTATTCATAACTTGATTATCGCAAGCGATGATAAATGTATAACTTCATCATATCAATCTTCGTAAAGCCCATCGAGGTCATCACATCCATGTGTATCATAGGAAAATATCTCGCCTCATCGAGATTTTCTTACATCCCGATTTCTTGATGTCTATCCCTTTCTCGGTCCGAAACTTTTGGGTGATCAAATAAGTCAACCTATTTCATGCTGATGTTTATCGCTTCACTAATTCGCACTTATGTGACAAGGTAAGTCAACATTCGTCATACTTGAGGTTTCAAGGTCGAGACTAATTATCACGACTACTTACAAAAGGCATTTTCTCACAAATCAAAATAACATCTTTTCAATGATTGAATCGATATGCTTTTAGACCGAATAAATGGGGCTCTAGGTCCAAGACCGTAATGATGACTCTTGACATTTCTTTGGTCAAATGGGCTGCTGGACCTGTCACAAATATTTTCTCTCACACGCTAGGATTTGGGTTCAAAAGGACACTTTATGAATTTTGGGTTGAAAATTTTCTTCGAAGAAGTGAGAAACTCGAATGAATTCTCAATCGAACTAGGTCATAGAGTTAAACTCAACGATGTAAATTGGGTGATGAATATAATTTTGAAAGCTTATATACCCATAATAGGTCATCAACCAAGGTTCTTATGTACGTCGTGGCTCTACTTGTATTGTCGGCAATCTTACTTTCTTAGTAACATTCTAAGATTCAGATCATACTATAACGCTCTTACTTTCTATAAATCATAGAGCTAGCTTCAACTGATCCTCGTGAATCCTGGAGTAGGAATCAGAATTTGGTCCTTCATAAGAAATGAAGTACAGTACATTAGGGGCACGTGGCGAAAACCGACGTAAATCGGAGTTCACACGATCGAGAACTAATCAAAACAAAATCACCGCGGTGCGGGAAAAAAAATTACGCGCTCGCGCGAGGTCATAAGCAATGCCGACGCCAAGGTCGTGCATGCCGTTACCGATGCCGCGGTAGTACAGAGAAATGCCGACGCCGAGATCGCATAAGCTACCAATGTCGATATGTCAAAGTCGACGTTATAAATTCTCAAATCGTAGTCGACAATGCGACATGCCGAGGTTGAAGTCGAGTCGCACAATTCGTATAAATCTTTTGCTTTTCGATACTCAAGATGGAATGAAGTTCTCAAATCCATCGTTACTCTTGTTCTTGTAATGGAAGGAAGTTCTTACTTCTATGTTCTTTCGTAAAAGGGATCATGCTTCTTAAAAGTTCACGCTACGTTGAGCTAGCATGCTCATCATCATAAACAACTTTAAAGTTTGAAGTAAAACTTTAAATATTCATACGTAACTCATTTATGCGCATGTACTTCGTCAATTTCACGAATTCAACATATCATTTTGACAAATCGGTGTCCAATCTCAATCACTTTAAAGCATGAATAACATAACTTTGTTCATAATAATGAACCCTTATTGAATTCGTGATTTCAAATATTTCATCTTTGCATATCATGCCGAAACTTTCTCACATCATTGTCATCATCTCCTTATATCTTCCTTCTTTTCATAACTTTCTCGACAAATCATTTGTCATAACATTCATTCTCAACCTTTCTCATAACTTTCATTTCTTTTGAAAGATCATTTCAATCATCCTTCACTTCAAACTTTTCGATTTCAAACCGAGAAAATCATTTATCTATCATAAATCAAATCCTTTAAGTTTCCTTAAATATGCAATCCCATACCGCATATTGTGGGAATCTTTGAGTTTCCTTAAATATGCGCCTCATACACATATATTGGGAATCTCCATTTTGAAAACCAATCATTTCCATCATTTTTCACTTTCAATCTTTTCATTTTATTTGAATAAAAATCATAAACATTCATCCGCGGGGTAATTTTAAAACTTTGGAAAAGAATCATTTACCTCATTTCGGTTGAGCTTGATGTGATGGAGTGTTGAGCATTGTCACCGACCTTTAGAAGTCTAGTGACTCAATCTAGACTTAACCTTAAAGGAGATTTTGGGTTCAAGAGCGAACCGCTCTGATACCACTCATCACATCCCCTCAATCCTAAGTAGGATTTAGTAGGGATTGTAACTCTAAATAGGTATAATTAAACAGGGAGATTCTCCTAAACAAAAGCCGTAATACATATATCAAATATGTTCTTGGACTTTAGTACATAACTTAAGTTCTTGCAATGAAAACATGTGATATGTACATATGACGATGTACTATCAAGGTATAAATCTTTCAAATGACAATATTCCTATTGCTCAACACCGCCCATCCATCATATGCTCAACCCGCACATTTAAAACAAACATGCGGGGTCGAGTACAAGAATGCACTCGGTGGACTCATGCCAAAACATTTTTATCATTTTGAATTACACCGCCAATATCATGGTAAGACACAAGGTTTTAGTTGAAATGCCTTGGCTTACTAAAGCATTTTCGTTCGTAAAGTTGCTTGGCCAAGCATTTTCTTGGTGTGTATGATCCGTATCCCATAGTCATAATTCATAACAATATCAAAATCAAACGCCGAGAGGAGGCCTCCTTCTACGACGCCGTGACGGTCGTAATCCCGCACAAAGACACAAATCGCTCTCACAAGCATATGTTAACATAGCAATAGTTTCAACCTTCACGCCAATCCTAGCTGGCATTTATCATCCGACACAGATCCGACATTTAAAAGGTTGGGCGCGACCCAATAAATGACATAACCTATCATAATATAGTTCCAACCATCGCCACAAATTTCTACCCGGCATAACAGATAGGATCCATACACAAAACAAAATATTTTTGGCGGTGTAATGCAAGAAACATTTGTCAACAACAGTAGAACAAGAATTGTAAAGAAACTCATTTGGAAGAACAAGAAATCACATCTTAGTGGGGTGAAAAGGGCCCACATTTTGAAGATAAAAGCCCACCTGACTATGGTTCATCCTAACTTGAGTTCTTAAGTTTGATTTCGTCAACGCCCGTCGTCGCGTCGCGTCCCACACCTTTACGTAAAAGCGATGATTTAGTACGTCGCTCGCCTCGAGACTCTCAAAGTCTAGAATAAACTTGATATTCTATATCGATATAAACTTAATTCCTTAACGAAGTCAATACGCTTTTCAATTACGTATTTCAATTGAACCGCTCTCGTTCTTCGAGACACGCTCAATTATATCGCTTTAACCCTTCCGGTTTAAACGTTCAACGTATTTATACGCTTCTCGACATACTGGATTTTTAATAGTAATTTCTTACTAATTCATGTTATAAATCGATTTCCAAACGATTTTCAATCGAAAGTCCTATTTCTCGATTTGTCACGTAACTCGATGAACTTTATTAATATTTTTCTTAAACATTAATCCATTTATCCATAATCCTTATTATTCAATTATAACGCTCATTAAATATAATGTTTCGTTATAACATAGTGACCCATGTTTATAAAATTTTATAATTCCCAATATGTCTAAAATAATATTTAGACATATAATATATTATTACTCCTAATTAAAAGGATTTAAAATCCTTATAGTTCCTTTAATGCTCTCGGAAATTCTTAAAATTACCAAATGATTTCCAAGAATTTTATAAATTCATATAGTGTATTATTATACACTTATGGTCATTAATATGTATTAATATCATCCATGTGTCAATCGATCATCACCATATTCACATAAGGCATATTTCACCTAGGGGAGTTCCAACACTTAGTCAAATTTCAAGTATTTAATTTTTGGCAAAACAGCTTAAAACAACCCAAGTGTCATAGTTTGACGATTTATAACTCTCGACTCAAAATACGTATGACCGTACAAGGATACATTCTGAAAACCTCGAAACATGTACTATAAGTTCTAAGAAGGAAGTAGATCCAAAAGAGTTGTGGTTCTAGAGATATAGGGTCTTAAAGTGGGCAACTCGAACTCACTTCTATACTTAACGATATTTTCAGGATTTTATTTAGCTTAGGCTCGTAACTTTGACTCACAATACCAAAATTAATGCAAGATACCATTTTTGAAACCTTGTAATAAGAACTACATGTTTCATGAAGACCATACTAGAAAATATCTGATGCATCGAGAAATACATAAGTTCAAAGTTGCCTAGTTGGAATGGACAAATTTCAAGAGTGACTTTGGGTCAATGAACAAAGATACTTATAAGGCTTGGTTTGGGATCAAACTTTCCAGATCAACACTAGACATGGTAAGAAACATTTCTTATGAAGAAATCCAAGTCAAATTCGGACTACAAACGGCTTGAACATCTCACGCAAAAGTCGGACTCGTAGGGTTCATTAACAAAGGAATTAGACTAAGGCAGTTTTGACAAAAACACCTACTATAATGCGTCAACTTTAAAAATTCACTGAGGGCTTATTAAAACGAATCTAATAATGCAACCTATCAGATTGAAAAGACACTTAAGTCTAGTTTAATTCAGAAAAATCCTCACCCAATGATTCAAAATAGATTGGGAGATAAAATGTTTTACTACAAGTTATCACTACAAAGTGATGTTTTGTGCGATTCGTTTGTAAAATCTGGCATAAATAGTAAAATTTTAGAAAATTCTGAAAATTTACATAAATCTTCTAGACATGTTTTAATGTTTATGACAAATTTTAGAGTTTTACCATTAGCCAAACTCGAAACGAAAGCCACGGACCGTGGGTGATGAACACCGAAATTTTACAGATTTATGCAGTGTTTTTGAAAAATAGAATTAAAATAGAAAATCAAGTTGGATTGACTTGAAATTTTACAGAGACGTAATAGACATGTTTAGTTTCAACATAATAAAATTTCACATTCATCTGACCACTGTAACTTAGTCAAATAATTTTATTAAGTTACTATTTTCGTAACCTACTTCCAGTTTTCAATTTTAAGCTTATTCTTCTTGTATGCATTTCATATAACCACGAAAATGGTGAATCTATCACCCCAAATCACCACCAAGATCATCAATCTAAGCATGCAAGTATGATTTAGTCATGTCTAAGAGTCATAGGAGGTAGTTATACCTTAGCCACGAATTTGAAGATGAATGAGAGAGATGGAGCTTGAGCTTTCTTCCATGGTGGAAATGGTGTAGGAGAAGAAGAAGAGAGAGAGGAGATGGGAGGGTCTGAAAATTTTGGAGAGAGGGAGAAATGGCTGATCCAAAGGGTGAAGAGAGGGTATGGGGTGTGGGCGATATGCATGTGTGACAATTGTCACTATACTCACATGCATATCAACACTTGTCACTTCCTCCCACGCACCTCTACACTTGTCACTACCTCCCACGCACCTCTACACTTGTCACACACTCTCTATACACTCACATGCATGTTTTTATATATATATCTATGTATATATCTGATTTTAATTGATTAGTTAGGCTATTTAATTAATCCAATGTCACTTAGATACATGTAATAGGAAAATCAACAAGATAAACTTGTATACATAAGTGTATAGTTTTCGGCTATTACATTATGTCAATGGGTCAAATTTTATTTTCCATGCCAAACATTGATATATGTTATAACATATAGTTTAGATAATAATTAATATCATAGGATAAATTAATGGCATCATTTTATGCGATAAAACTCTAAAATTTCGAAACTAGGGTTTTCGAAATTGAGGAATTTGATCAATATAATACCTTAATGATCTAGCATTGATTTAATGCTAAATAATACTGTAATTACATATAATAATCATAGGAAATTAATTACTATAATTTCTTGATCATTAAACTCGATCACTTTCCATTTCGTCTCTAAACGTTAACGTTTGAAACGTTGCAAAACGTTAATTTTCGACTCATCTCGAAATGGTCGTAATAAAGTTGCAATCACTTTATTAAATTATTCCATTAATAATGAAATTTAATTATAAGCTTAATTGCTTAGAAATTTTCATGAAATTTTAACTATCGATCTGCAATCGACGTTAAAATAATACTATCGATCTGCTTTATAAACTTCTATTTCTAAATTCACAATTCTCGGTGAATGTTAAAATAGAATTCATTCCTTCGTAAATAATCGAAATCATTATTCGATATCCCACCGATTGAATCATCTCAAATAATTTCTAATTTACGGGTTTTAAATACCGTAATTAGGCATCTAATTGTGCGGGATATTACAAAATATACGTATAAAATACGTCTAATCAAATCCCACCACACTTGGATAATGCTCTCCCTCGAGCATAAAGAAAGGGAAGCAAAACAAAACTGAAACGAGAGAAAAGAAATGACTCAAAACAAATCGCAACGACTCAACGGACAAAGATCATACTCGGGAATAGAATACAATCCTCCTCAATCCTCCAACCCTTCTATCGATTCAAAACTATGCAAACATCTTTCATTCAAGTCAAAATCATACAAGATCACTCCAAACCTCACCAAGTTCACTACAAGACTCTCAAAGAAGAAAATAGGCATATTTCACTCATTAAATCATGACTTGATTCTTTCAATCACAAGTTTGCCCATATGTCACTGTATCCACTACAAATGAACTCATGCACAATCACTAGGTCTTTCGATGGGTTCTAATGGGGCTTGGGTGTATAGGTAGGATAAAGAAAGGGATAAAAATAGGCTTATAATACCAAAATATGCAAGTATGTACTCCTCAATTCTTTTATCTCATCAATACACATTGTTGCACACCGTTCATTCTACCATCAGCTTACATTCTTAATAAACGAAAGTATCAGCATATACCTTCAAACATTTTGCTCATTCACATGATTCCCAGTTTACTTGCTTTTCTTCTTTTCTTTTTTTTTTTTTTTTTATGAAACCCCATCATAATCTTCCACATTTTCAATCACATTGAACACCAAAATACAACCTACTGATCATATCAAAATTCACAAAACTTGCATATTATTGGTGGGTCAAAAGAAGGCTAAGAAAGGCTAAGGCTCATATTTAGTAGCTTTTATTGATCAAGAAAAGGATTAAGGCACAAAAAGGTTAACTAGTGGAAAATTTAGGGTAGGAAGTATATAATCAGGCCAAATATATAGGGATAATGATCAAAAAATTGCCTAGATCACTTTAGTGCTAGAATTTCATATGCAGTTTCAACTATGGCAACAAAGCAAACTAGACATCAAGCGATCAAGTCAGATACAACACTCTTCAAAGAAACATGGAGCATTTTAAAGTTTTTGCTCATAGGCTCAAATCTCACAATATAAGTAAGCTCAACAATTTGATCAATCTTGCACTTATTCATCGTCCATGAATACATACAGATGTTTTTGCATAATTTATCATAAAAAAAAAACAACCAAACATACCAGGGCAATATCCTTATCCTTTCTACTCAATTCATCCATCATGTAGTTGCCAAAGACTCAAAACAAAACAAAACAAGACAAAACCAGAAACATTTAAAACCCTTTTTTTAACAAACGAAAACAGAAAAAGAAATAACAAACTTTCCCCCCCCCCCCCACACTTAGACAACACAATGTCCTCATTGTGTGAAAGAGAGACCGATAGATAAAAAAACATAAAAGGACAACAAAACAGAAAAATGAATAAGAAAAGAAACTTCCCTGAACAAATCAAGTAAAGGACGAGATAGACAACGGGTGATGAATGCAGGTTGTGAGGGGCCTCGGTGCACGGATCTTGTAGTGGTTCACTTAGGTGTATGATGGGCTACTAGAGTATTCATGTCATGTAGAGCAGAGCTTCCAAACATGCAGAAAAAGGAATTAAAATAAAAAGAAACTAAAAAGAAGGTAAAAGAAACTAAAAAGAAGGTAAAAGAAACAAAAAAAAGAAAATTTTGGGTTGCCTCCCAAGTAGGGCCCTTGTTTAAGGTCCAAGGTCGGACAACATGGAGGTACGATCAGGAGTTGACGACGGAAGTAGCCAAGTTCTTCTCTTGAAACTCGGCTATCTTCATCTCTTCAATTGTAAACTGTTGCCTATCTGGAGGATCGTGTGGTATGGGCATACCATCTGGCTCCTTCTGCAATTTGCTTAAATGTTCAACAACATTTGGGTCCTTGTTGACAACAACGGGCAGCGTGTCATCCTCTTCTAAAATTGAATACTTCAAATACTGTGAGAGATTGTTCAATTCCAGCTTTGGGTCTTTCATAAAAGATGGCAGAATTCGCTTCGTCTCGATCAGTATGGGCAAACTGTTCGAAAGATGTTGATCACTTCCTAATGATGCATTTTTATCTATCATATGCTCGAACTTATCTTCCCTGCAACTATTCTCAATAAAATCTTCAGCCCAAGGATCAACAATATCAATCATGAATATAGATTCAGGATCTTCAACATGCTTCATAGATTCAAAAATATTAAATGTGACAATTTCTCCATCAAATTCCAAGCTAAGCATGCCTTTATCAAGATTAATTATTGCCTTTGCTATTTTCATGAATTGTCTTCCTAATAAAATCAAAGACTTATGAGCAGAGGAAGAATCATCCATGTCAATAATATAGAAATCAACGGGAAAGATCAAATCATTTACTTTAACAAGAACATCTTCAACTACACCTAAAGGATATGCATTGGACCTATCAGCTAACTGAATGATTACGCGAGTTTCTTTCAATGGTCCTAAATGCAACTCCTTATAAACAAAATATGGCATGACATTTATGGATGCTCCTAAATCTAGCATGACTCTCTCAACTTGCTTATTACCAATAATGCAGGGGATAGTAAACATACCGGGATCCTGACATTTTTGTTGTAATTTCTTTTGAATAATAGCAGAGACATTCTCCCCTACTTGGATCCTCGAATCTTTCCATGTCTCATCTTTTAGCACATAATTCTTTCAAAATTTTGCATACACTGAACTTGCTTGATAGCATCGATCAATGGTATATTGATTTCTACCTTCTTGAATACCTCTAGAATATCTTTTTCATCATCTTCTTTTTTGTTGCGGATCAACCTAGACGGAAAATGTGCATCAATTAGTGTTTTATGATTTAAAATATTGGAATCGACACTTACCTTGGAAGACAAATGAGTTTTAGATTTTTTTTGTTTCTTGAGTTGTTTCATCTTCCTTCATTCCTCCATGTTCGATTTATCTTTTGCATCATTCTTGAGGTTGTGCTTGACTAGCTCCTTGTCGCTCTATAGCGTGACTGCACAAACACTTCCTCTTGGATTAATCTCTACTTGTGACGGAAGTTTGCCTTGAGAAACCTGCAACTTGTTCATTTGAGTGGCTAACTGTGTGATCTCTGTGCCCATACTGCTCAATGCAGCTCGTGTCTCTTGCTGGAAAGCTTGTTAACTTTGGGCCAAACTCTTCACAATTTCATTCGCACTTGGTTCTCGACCGTCAAGATGGCCATGTCGCCCACTCTGCGATCGCCTCCGAGTATAAACCCAGGTCCTCTCGACTCCAACTAAAATTTGGATTATTCCTCCATCCCGAATTATATGTGTTTGAAAATGGATCATTTCGTCTTTGCCTCTGCCTTTGTGCATCATATTGCGCATTACCCAAACCATAGCATGCTTGTTTGGGTTGAGGATCCTGCAAAGTAGGACATGCATCAGTATAATGACCATTTTTCGAACATATACCACATTGAATTTTCTACGTTTGTGCTACTGCAAGCTCTCGAACTAAGGATGTTAGAGCATCAATCTTGTCATGCACATTCGAACTCTCTGATCTCTCCATTGCTTTTGCATGTCTGTATCTATCATCATCTTCGTCTTCATATTGTTGGTCATTCGAGACCATGTCAATGATTAGCTGCTTGGTATCGTCCAACGTCTTATTTGTTAATGATCCACCGTAAGCAGCATCAACAATTTTCCTATCAAAAGAAGAAATACCACGGTAAAAATAGTTAGTGAGCAATTGATAATCAGAAAATCCATGGTCAAGATACTTGCGACATAATTGTTGGAATCGTTCCCAATAATCTGCCAAACTCTCTCCATTATTTTGTTTAATGCTGCTAATAGCCATTCTTAAATTTGCAGCTCTTGATTCTGGAAAGAATTTACGTAAAAAAGTATTCTTCTAACTGGCTCCATGTTCGAACTGAACCAGGGGGAAGATCAAATAGCCAATCTCTAGCCCTACCCTGCAAAGTATCACTTAATTTTAGCAATCTCAAATTATCATCGGTAAATCCTTGTGGGCATAAAGTAGAGCACACTAAATCAAATTCAGCAAGATGTTTATGTGCACTCTCTCCAGGCATATCTCCAAACTTGGAAAGAACTTGAATAAATTCAGGCCTAATTTCAGAGTTCTGATTGATAGTAGGTAGAACAATGCACAAAGGGCGGTTGCTCCTGTGATGTCCCAATTCTTTAATCAACGGCTGTGGATTTTCTCCTCTATTCCCTTCACCATTTTGTATCTCCATGATGATTTTAGTAGCTTTATTTCCTTCCTTAGCTACCTTTGTCAATTTACGTGCACTTTTTTCAATTTCTGGATCAAAGACTAATTCTCATGTACAAGAAGAACGAGGCATAAACTAGATATAATAAATAAAAATAAAATAGATAGAAAATCGAATAAATTACTGCTTAAAACCAATCCCCGGCAACGGCGCCAAAATTTGGTGTGTCGTTTTCACCAAAAATAAATCTGACACTCGGTCAGTATGCCCATACTGCACATATAGCAGTAAGCAGAATCTGACACTCGATCAGTACGCCCAAACTGCACAGTAAACAATAAGCAAAATTGTCTCCCAAAGGATTGACGAGAATTTCTTCAATTTTTCACCTATAAAATAAGTTGTGATAAGAGACTAAACTATAAAATTTAAAATAGCAATTAAGAACGGAATCCAGATGTTTGTTTGTAACAAATATGACGAAGGTATCCCGGTTCCAATTAATTCCACTCTAGCTTAGACAAATCCGATCCTCGATGCAAATATAACTTCAATTCATGCAAACAAACCAATTATGATCACCGAAGACGCTTCTGACGCAATCTTATCTCTCCTTAATTTATCGGTAATTAGGAAGACGCTTCACTAACTACTTCTCTAATCGACTGACAACCGTAAGAGACACTCTATAGATTTAATGAGCAGACAGATTTAAGAACTAGAGAAACCCGATTCAAAACGGATAAACTCTGACGCAGGATTATCGAATTAAGATTGTTAAACTCTTGACTCTGATGAATCACTTTACCACTAATCAAATCTAAACCACAATTACGGATGGCCGATTCAATTGGCTACTAATTAACTCCGAACTACTAAATATTCGCGACTACCTAGCAGAGACGAAATAATTAACAACAATAAACGCAGAGAATAATAGATGCTTGCATAAAATCAAAGGATAAAAACCAATTAGATCTCACGAACGTGTCGCGCTAGTGCTTCCTTCATCTTCACCGGAATGAAAGAGATTAGCTAGAACTCATAAATGAATTCAAGCTAATAATAATAATGATAATAATGAACGAACAATAGAAAACAAAGAATGAAAATCAACGTTAATTGCAAAACCCAAAACTGAATTCTGGAGTATTTCCTACGTGAATAATAGAGTATGTGAAAAGGGATAAAGGCTATCCTATATGGAAATCTCTCAAAACAAATCCCTTCCCATAAAAATCTAATAAAATCCCTATAAAAAAGAGAAACTAATCTAATATAATAAGGAAAAAAATAGATACTTCAAAATAATAACTAAAGAGGCCCAAATCAATATTTGAGGCCTATTACATAATTAAACTTCGTTTGATATCACAAGGTCTTCAAAAATCCATTTAATCCACGTCATTGTTGTCAAGTCCTGAATGAAACAAAGGCAAGATGGCATCGCATCGCACACCTTCGACATCAACTTTACTTTAGATATTCCAAAACTCTTCTAATTTGATGTTAATTCTTCCAAAATAATATCAACACCTACAAAATCCACAAAATATGCAATTAGCTTCATAGACTATGATTAAGTAGATATTAAGTATTTAAACTCATCAAAATCACCCAAAATATACGTATAAAATACGTCTAATCACTCACTAACAAACAAAACAATACATTATCACTTCATTAAATATCACATTATCTTATAAATAATGTAATTACCTCTCACTTTCATTAATAATACATCACTATCAAAAAATTTTAATTTTTCTTCTCTTCCCACTTGCATATATTTTCGGTCATTACACTTTGAGGGAGATGAATTTTATTTTGTCTCATATTAGTATACAAGAATTATATGTCATTATCAAGACATAATCCATCACTTTCAAAGAGTTTGAATTTTCTTTTTGTTCTTTAATTTCTTCAAAAATTTCGGCTAAATGAGACAAAAATTATTCCCACTTGCACAACTTGATAATACACCTCATATTATCTCTTAATAATATCTTATCAACATAATCATAACATATCATTATTAAGAGCATGATATTTTTATTCATTTCACACCTAAAGTAGCAATTTTCGGCACTTTTGTAACATGGATGCTACAAATTTTATTTTCTTGCAATTAATATCTATGTGACATAATATAAGTCTTAGATGATAAATTAAATCATAGGAAAAATAATTAAGAACAATTCTATGTCATATCTTCAAATTTTCGAACACTTATTCGAAAATAGGAACATATTATCCAATAATTATTCCTTAATTCTCTAGCATTATTTTAATGATGGATTATATATAAATAATGCTCTTATTACATAAAATAATCATAGGAATTCAATATTGTAATTCTTTAATCGTTAGACTATGTTTTCGATTCGTCTCAAAACGTCGACATTCGAATCGTCTCAAAATATTGATAATCGAATCATCTCTAAAATATTCATTATAAAGTCGTAATCACTTTATTCATCATTCATTAATAAGGAATTTAATTCTAAGCTTCGTCGCTTAGAAAAAACGTAAGACTAACTATCGAAATTTAATCGACGTTAGAATATGTCACGCCACTCCGGACTACCCGGACTGGAGGGCGACTAATACTAGGAGTAGTATTTTAGGGGTTACATGGCTAAAATAAAGATGCATAACAACAACAAACTAGCATGCTCGAACATAATATAAGATAATGTCATAACGATTTAAAAAGGGTTAGGCCATCGGACCCCAAAAATCTTGGCCATGGTCCGATGGACCTCAATAGTTCATAACCATAAAGCATAAATAAATGAGTTCAGAGTGTAGCAGCGGAAAGTGTGTGAATACATATATGACGATATGCATTCAAGGTGAAAACCACAAATTCTAGGTAAATTGGTCAAGGACACTGGACTCCTCAACACATTCCCCATCACCATCATCGAAGCTCAACCTGCACATTTAAAAACAAACATGCAGGGCTAATGATAAGCCTCATTTTTACATGATTTATAAGGCTATATTCGTTTCGTTTCTAAGTGATAAGTGATCTTTTGAGTTGTCTTTTGATATATTTATGTTTACCTTGGAAGATATTATGCCGTGTGTATTTCATGTCATTTTAGCATAGGTTTTAATGTCAAAAGGTGGATCACGATAAAGAGGAATCAATAGCCCATCATGAGCTCATGCAAAGAAGAATCGTTTGAAAACGACGTTGAATATGATGAAATGGATTTGACAATGATGGATGTAAAAGTTAACTATGTTAAAGAGCATCTCAATAGGAGTCCGTGAGGGACAAACGGATTGTAATTCGAGTCCGGACGAGAGAACGGAGCGAAACAATGAGTCGCGTGCAGCCGAGAAAAGATGATTCGCGAGTTTTGCTCGCGACCTAAGATCGCAAGGGCAAAACTCGCTAGAAATCATGAATTTTCAGCAATTTGAGACACCTAGTCCATGTATACTTCTAATCCGAGTCGAGAATAGGATTGAATCGTAGTCGTAATAGGATTGAATCAGTCGAGAATAGGATTGGGGAATTTATGAAAAAAAGGAGCTTATGTTTTATTATAAATAATGAGATAGAGCAGTAGCTTAGGAACACCATTCAATACCATTCAACACCATTTAATACCATTCCAGAGCAGAACACAAATTCTTCTTTATTTTCTTTTGCAAGTTCTTTTCCGCTTAATTTAGTTTAGCTTTTCTTTAAGTATTTTCTTTCAAATTTCATAGTTTAGTATTAGAATTGAAATTTCTTCCGGATTCAAGTCGCTACAATTGTTCTTCGTGGATTCTTACGATTTTATCTATCTATCTTAATTTATGTTTTATTTAATTATTTATTGCTTTGGTAATTTAATTATGCGTAGCTAAAATTCCGTACTGATCCTAGGGTTTGCATGATTCGATCCTATATGTTGTGATTTCTGTTATCGCTATTTACCTTCCAGGCATTGATTCATGATTCTTGGTGCTTATTTATATGTGTTGATTTATGATCAATCTTGATGCATATCTAGTTGTCGGTTAATTACGTAATTGTATTAATTGTCAATCGATCTTGAATGCATGATACGAATAAGCCTTGAGTCGTAGCTGAGATAGGATATTCGTAGGAAGCATATTTTTAGTGATCCTTTTGGAGTTACTTGTTTTCACCTAGAATGGTAGGGAAAACTCGTAATCTCCTGCCGCAATTGTCGTAATTGAAGTTGTTGGTTATATTTGTGATCTTCCATCTTGTCTCGGATTAAAATGGCTAATAGGAATGGATAAACATATGTTGTGGATAGGATTAATGCATCCCTGGGTTAGTCTCTCTTATCTGCTTTATCTTCCGTGTGTTTTTGCTTTGTTTTATTTTACGCATGGTTACTTTGCTTTGATTAAATTCAAGCCCTTAAAACCTTTCACCCAATTTTCTCGTGGTCAATAATGATGAATTATCGTTGAGCTAGCTTCTGTGTTTTTGTATTACAATCCCTGTGGATACGATACTCGATTTACCTTCTATATACGCCTTTTACGTGTGAAAAAGGGAGCGATCAAATTTTGACGCCGTTGCCGGGGATTGTTAAGATTGCATAGGAATAATTTGACGATTTGGATTTATTAATTCAAGTTATATATTATATTAATTATTTATTGTTACCGGAGCTGAATTCTCTCTTTTCTCAGGTAGTTTATGCGTACAAGATCTCAGGGACCTCCTGAAATATTATTAGATCCCGAGATCGAAAGTTCTCAAAGGAGAAGAGGACGAGAGAAGAGACGGGCTGCAATGGCAGCTAATCCACAGAACGGAGGCATTCCTCCCGAGCAAGCTGCACGCATGTTAGCTGACTTCGCAGAGATGCAACGCCAGATGGCGAATATGGGACTCCTTGTCCCTACCCCAGAGACGCGACCGCTGAATTTTATGTACCGACATCCTACGGAACACTTCCAAGGAGGCGGATGGGGCCCGCACGTACATGCAAACAATTTTGAGCTGAAGCCGGCCCTGATCAGTATGGTCCAAGGAGAGCAATTTGGGGGAGGAGTCACTGAAGACCCGAATGCGCATCTCGAGACCTTTTTCGATATTTGTGACACCATCAAACAAAATGGGGTGCCACAAGACACGATCCGGATGCGCATGTTCGGTTTCTCATTGCGCAGCCAGGCGAAAGATTGGTTCAAGAGTTTGGACCGAACGGGCATTGACACTTGGGAGAAACTTTGCGAGAAGTTTCTCTCAAAATACTTTCCACGGCGAAAGCGAAGATCATCGCAAATCTCCCATTTTGCCAAAACCACGACGAATCACTATTCGAGGCATGGGAGAGATTCAGAGGTCTATTGAGGCGATGTCCACAGCATGGATTCTCCAAGGAGCAACAAATCACGCAGTTCTACAGTGGACTGACATTTCAGACAAGGAGCATTGTGGATGCATCGGCAGGGGGCTGTTTATTGAACCGACGAGTAGACGAGGCGAGCCGTATTTTAGAGGAGATGGCTGCCAACAGCTATCAATGGCCAACGGAGAGAACGCAAATGGTTAAAGCAGCAGCTGTCGAGACTGATTCGAAATACGACGAGCTGATGAAGCAATTCACTCTTTTGAAGAGTCAGATCGAGACAGAAGAGGTCAACCACATCAATCAGAGGAATCATGGGGGAAATCCGGCATACAATCCGAATAACAGAAATCATCCAAATTTCTCGTATGCCAACCCCAACAATTTCCAACAACCTCCAGCTGGCTTCACGGTACAGAATGGTATGATTCAAGAGCCGAAGAAGCCAAGTCTCGAAGATATGATGCAGTAGTTGGTTGTGAGCAACCAACAATTGGCAACGAACCAGAATTCATTTATAAGCAACACCGGGCAGAAGATTAATCATTTGGAGTCCATTTGTGACGGCTATGGGAAAGCATATGAAGATTTTGGAAAATCAGATTGGTCAAGTAGCCGTGCAGCTTGAATGCACTACAAAAGACGGGCCAATTTCCGAGTAATACTGAGGTAAACCCAAAATCAATGTTTCGCCATCCAGACGAAGTGGACAGCTTACCCAAGCCATACGGAGCAAGAAAGTAAATCGAGCGAATTCGCGATCGAAGCTCGCGATCATGAGCCCGATCGCGAGTCCCGAATTTGCCCACTTCGCGACCGAGCACGCGCCATGAGTCGACCGCGAGCCATAGATTGTGCACGCCCAGATTTGTTCGCGAGCGACCCAGTACCGCAATTTCGAACGCAGGAGGATTGCAGATAGAGCAGACGCCTGCGACCTTCCCACGGTCGCGAGGTCAACCGCGAAGGCCTCGTAATCCAATTCTCACAGTACCTCCTCGGTCCCATTTCCGAGTCGACTAGTCAAGTCGAAATATGACGAGGAGTTTGCGCGTTTCAAAGAGATTTTTCAAAAAGTTGAGATCAATTTGCCTCTCTTTGAAGCGCTGCGAAACATGCCGGGATACATGAAATTTTTAAAAGACGCGCTTGCAAGCAAGAAGAAATTGGGGAAATTTGAAAAAATTACCCTATCCGAAGAATGCAGTGCCGTCTTGCAGAGGAAGCTCCCTCTAAAGCAGAAGGATCCCGGTAGTTTTACGTTGGAGTGCGAGATTGCAGAGCACACGTTCCCCAACGTGTTGTGTGATTTAGGAGCGAGCATAAACCTGATGCCGTTAAATGTGTTCAATCGCTTGGGGCTGGGCAAACTGAAGAAGACCTCCATTTCGTTAATGATGGTCGATGTGTCGGTCGATACCCTAAGGGATAGTTGAGGATGTGTTGGTAAGAGTTCGGGATTTTGTCTTTCCAGTGATTTTGTTATTTTAGACATTCTGAATTTAAAATCAACCACTAATCTTGGGTAGCCTTTTCTAGCAACTGGTTGTGCTTTAATTGACGTGCAGGAAGGTGATCTAACTTTTCGTGTTAACGATGAGAAACTAAAAATCTCAATCTATGACGCCATCCCGCGACACGATAGTGCAGAGCATGAAGAGTGTCATTCAATCACCACTATTGCAGCTAGCCAAATCTCGAGCTTGGATGTCAACCGACTAGTTGACAAGGGTGCTACAAAGAAAAGATGGACTCGGCATGGAACTCCGAGTGACTTGTTCAAGTTTGGGGGAGGCCACTTCCATACTCAGTGGTGGTCTAACGTAAATGCAAAGTATCGAGGCAAGCACGATTTGGGAAGAAGTTTCTCATCAAAACGCCATTGATTGGGTATGAAATGGTCTAGCTAAAGACATTTAAATTTAGCACTTGTTGGGAGGTAACCCAATGTTTTCCTTTATTTTGTTTGTTTTTCATTTTTGTTTTGTTTTCGTTTTGTTTTGTTTTGTTTTGTTTTGTCTTTCTTGTTTGGGTTACGTTCGTGCATTTTGTGGGTTGAGTTGAATAACGAGCAGCCGATGATGAGAATTGTTTTTATTAGAAAATTTATTGCAACTGATTTTGTGAGACGAAGCATGTTATGATTATTGTGAGTATTGAGCCTTTGAGAACTTGATCACATTTTTGAAACTTGTGAGACTTGAGCTTTCGACTGTCATATCTTTTCAGTCTTGTTTCCTTCTGTGTGAATAGTTTGAAATAGCATGTGTTTCTCTAGAACTTGCTCTGGTTCTTTTTCGAGGTTGCATTGATGTGCTTAAGAATTATGAGATGATATTAGGCATTCTTTTCTTAGCCTATACACTATCCAAACACTAACCTGTATTTTATTATCCTTTGATGAGCCCGTTTGAGCCTACCTATTTTTGTTCATATAGCCATGGGTTGGGTTATGTTGTTAGTATGATATTTAGTTGCTTGAAATTGAGGGTTGAGAAAAAGAAAGGAAAGGAAATCATTGATGAAAGTGATTATTAAAATAGTTGCTTACCCATATAAGTTCAATAAAAAAAAAAATGACCCAAGTGTGTGAAAAGAACATAAGTGGGTAAGTAATTAGTGCATTGAGATGTTTATCACTTCTATAATAATTATGAAGTTCTTAAAGAAAAATGACTTCTTGGTATGGAAAATTGAAATAAATTGTGAAAATTTGGGAATTATGTCTTGTGATACTTATGGTGTTTTTCACTATGGGATTATGAGTCACTTAGCCTAAATATATCTTACCTTACCAAAGAGCCTACATTATAACCTTTTATAAGACCTTTTTGATCTTGGTTCTTGAGCACATATTTGAGCAATGGAGAATTAGACGATTTGCAAGCCTATGGTAGATTCCATGTGTTTTTAAACTTTGAGAGTATACATATCCTCCTTGATACACTTGAGTGTTTGAGTTTTCGTATATATATATCCATGTCGTGAGGATTCAAGTTTAAGAAGGCTTGTGCTTATGATTATGATGATGTGTGGAGTTGAACGAAAGATGTTGTGATTTGATTCATTTGAGTGAATCATTTATTACTCATTGCTCTGAGGCTTATTGCTTTTATCGTTCGACTCTTTCCCTGTCTCTGGTCGTCTCTCTCTTGTTTTAATTTATTTGAGGACAAACAAAAGGGTAAGTTTGAGGAGTTGATAAGCCTCATTTTACATGATTTATAAGGCTATATTCGTTTCGTTTCTAAGTGATAAGTGATCTTTTGAGTTGTCTTTTGATATATTTATGTTTACCTTGGAAGATATTATACCGTGTGTATTTCATGTCATTTAGCATTGGTTTTAATGTCAAAAGGTGGATCACGATAAAGAGGAATCAATAGCCCAACATGAGCTCATGCAAAGAAGAACTGCTTTGAAAACGACGTTGAATATGATGAAATGGATTTGACAAGGATGGATGTACAAAGTTAACTATGTTAAAGAGCATCTCAATAGGATTCCGTGGCGCAAAAGGATTGTAATTGAGTCCGGACGAGAGAACGGAGCGAAACAATGAAGTCGCGTGCAACCGAGAAAAGATGATTCGCGAGTTTTGCTCGCGACCTAAGATCGCAAGGGCAAAACTCGCGAGAAATCATGAATTTTCAGCAATTTGAGACACCTAGTCCATGTATACTTCTAATCCGAGTCAGAATAGGATTGAATCAGAGTCAGAATAGGATTGAATCAGAGTCAGAATAGGATTGAGGAATTTATGAAAAAAGGGAGCTTATGTTTTATTATAAATAGGGAGATAGAGCAGTAGCTTAGGAACACCATTCAATACCATTCAACACCATTCAATACCATTCCAGAGCAGAACACAAATTCTTCTTTATTTTCTTTTGCAAGTTCTTTTCCCGTTTAATTTAGTTTAGCTTTTTCTTTAAGTATTTTCTTTCAAATTTCATAGTTTAGTATTAGAATTCAGAATTTCTTCCGGATTCAAGTCGCTACAATTGTTCTTCGTGGATTCTTACGGTTTTATCTATCTATCTTAATTTATGTTTTATTTAATTATTTATTGCTTTGGTAATTTAATTATGCGTAGCTAAAATTCCGTACTGATCCTAGGGTTTGCATGATTCGATCCTATATGTTGTGATTTCTGTTATCGCTATTTACCTTCCAGGCATTGATTCATGATTCTTGGTGCTTATTTATATGTGTTGATTTCTGATCAATCTTGATGCATATCTAGTTGTCGGTTAATTACGTAATTGTATTAATTGTCAATCGATCTTGAATGCATGATACGAATAAGCTTCGAGTCGTGGCGAGATAGGATATTCGTAGGAAGCATATTCTTTGTGATCCTTTTGGAGTTACTTGTTTTCACCTAGAATGGTAGGGAAAACTCGTAATCTACTGCCGCAATTATCGTAATTGAAGTTGTTGGTTATATTTGTGATCTTCCATCTTGTTTGGATTAAAATTGGCTAATAGGAACAGGATAAACATAAGTTGTGGATAGGATTAATGCATCCATAGGGTTAGTCTCTTATCTGCTTTTATCTTCCGTGTGTTTTTGCTTTGTTTTATTTTCTCGCATGGTTACGCTTTGCTTTGGATTAAATTCAAGCCCTTAAAACCTTTCACCCAATTTTTGTGCTTGAATAATGATGAATTATCGTTGAGCTAGCTTCTGTGTTTTCGTATTACAATCCCTGTGGATACGATACTCGACTTACCTATATACTTGCGTGTTTTTCGTGTTAGAAAAGTGAGCGATCAGCTAAGTACAAGAAATTGCACTCAGTTGACTTATGCCGAAAACATTTGATATTAAGATTACGCTGCCAATATCAGAGTAAGTCATATGGGTTTTAGTTGAAATGCCTTGTGCTTACCAAAACATTTTCAGTTCATAAACATACCTCGGCCGAGCATTTTCTTGGTGTGTATGGTCCATATCTCATAGTAACAATTCATAACAGTATTAAAAGTTAAACATCGAGAGGGAGGCCTCCCATCTAGGACGCCGTGACCGGCCGTAATCCCGTCAAACCTGAATCGCTCTCACAAGCATATGTTAACATAGCAATAGTTCCAACCTTCACGCCAATCCTAGCCAGACATTTATCATCCGACACAGGACCCGACATTTAAAAGGTTGGGCGCGACCTGTCACAGCCCGGTTCGGCTACCACCTTACCGGACCGTGACTCGGGTTCGGGTTAAGTGAATATGAAACGAATAAGGTTTCCAACTCATTTCATCTACGAAGAATTGTAGATGTTCCAAACAGAAACAATAATCATGATGAATCAAAGATGGCTTATATATATATGATGGTTTCAAGGTTTCAACAAAACAGTAGCTTTTACAAAACTTAACATAGTAACAAAACGTAATAGAGTCTCAAGAGCTTGGCAGCGGAACAAACGTGTGAGACATGCATGTGAAGATGCATTCTCAAGGTGAACCAAAATACTTCATACTTCAAAGATTCCGCTCAACTCCCGCCTGCTCCATCACCGCTCAACTCGCACATTTAAAACAAACATGCGGTGAGTACAAATAATGCACCCAGGACACATGCCGAAAACATTTTACTTTACGAAATATTGTCTCGTCCTCGCCACAAGATGAACCAAGGGTTTTGTTTGAAAAAGGCGCTGTGCTTACTAAATACATTTTCATTTTCTCAAAACATCGCTTGCAAGACATTTTCACATCACTACAACGTATATTCCAGTCGGCATATGGATTAGCAGCGAGGAGGCCTCCTTCACCCGGACGCACGATCGATCATAACCGCGATTCGTGAGGTGAAACAACCGATCGCAACCGCGATTCGAAAGTGAAGTGTACACAACCCTAAGCTAGGATTCCCTTCACCTCCAAATTAGGATCCGAATTGTATTACTTTTCCTGTTGCCCAGTGCAACCCGAATGGACATATACAAAACATAAAACATTTTACGCACAATATCGTATCTCAAAATTTTGTAGTAAACAATTACACTAATAATAGTAAACATTTTCAAAAGCTCATAAAGGTTTTGGTAAGAAAGCCCACAGGGTTTAGGTAAGAAAGCCCACCGAGAACTTAAAGTTCTTAGTCACTTAGGGTTTTACTTGCTTTCTCTCTCCTCCGAGTCGAACCTTATCAATGTCGAAACGAAATTTTAGCATATCATCATGTCATGTAAGATTCTTGATCCGAACCAACGTCGTCTTATCCTTCCATTCATTTCTTTGTTCAAATCGTTCGATAGAGGCGAACATAGTTTATAACGTTCTATGCGTCGAATAAAATTAACGCCGACTTATTTTAGACGTTCCTAATCAATTAATGTCGATTATGAATTTTCTCAATTTATAAGAGATATTCTACCTTTTAGTATATAGTGTATGCGCTTTAATGTACTTACGTAACGTATGTTACATTGTTGCTAAACGTCTTCGTCACATAGATCACGTATTATCGAATTACGTGCCTTTCGACCTTGGTCAACGGTTTTGGTCAACTATTTTGACCAAGTCGACAAAAGTCAACAATTTTGACTTTGGTCAACAAAAGTCAACATTTTGACTTTTTCAATTATTATGAAATTCTATCGTTTTATGTGCAATTCTTGTTCCAAAATTCCCGGAAAATCATACCATGTCTAAAATATTATTTTAGATCATATTATGTAATTATTCTTGATAAAATAAATTTATATCATTAATACTTATAAGGTATGATTTTCGGTTTTATAATTAACCAACTAAACATTTTTCAAAAATTCGATAAATTCACATAATACTTAACCACCCTTAATTATCCTTATTATAACATAATTGTTATTTATTATGAACTATTGAATTTAATTTACCTAAGTCGTATTTCAAACTTTGACTTAGGTCCAATTAATTTTATAAATTTCAATAAATTCACCTGACCATATATTATGAATCTACATCATTAATATGATATGATAACACTTAAATATGGTTCATATCTCAAAATCATATCATATATTATAATTTTCAAATTCTTGAACTTAGGTACTAAAGTTCTCCAAAATTCTATATAAATTCATATAAGCTTACTTAATACCCTAGATTATGTTTTCATGCTTAAATCAACAATTAAAATCAAAATCATCAATGTATCACACTTTCAAATTTTCGGTCCATATTTTAAATTTAATAGCATGCTTAATTTTATGATATAATCATACTACATGCTCAATAACATCATATAAATGCAATATCTAAACATTTTAGCATATGTTACATAATTTCCGAGAATCACATGAACAAACTAAGCTTATAACATAAATTCTATCGTATATACAAGGCTCGTAAGAAATCTAACCTTTTAATCGGTATGGATTTGATCGGTGTCGTCTAGTTGATCTAAGTTTGGACTTTTGCACAAGGTGAACACTCTCTCTTCCTCTCCTCACTATTTTCGAAACTTTTGGTGGTGATGAAGAAATGAAGGCTCTCATGGGGTATTTATAGACTTAGGCTACTTATTTTTTTATTATTATATGAAAATATCTAAGGTCCACTTGTTACAATTCTTATCCTTATCCTTATCAAAACCTTATCAAAACCTTACCATATCTTATCTTTTAATAGGTTCGTTGAATCATTTATACAACTTGCATCACACTTGTCCTAAAATAATTAAATTACAAATTTTATAATATATTTGTGGCAATTTTCGCCACTAGGGAGGTAACCTGATAGGTTACTTGTTTTAATTGCTAACTATCTCTACTTTACAACTCATAACATGATAAGATCATAATCATCATCCTTCATTAATTATTGTATGATATTTGTATCCAATTTACACTTAAATATCAATATTTTAGCCCTATATATAATATATGCTAAATAATTTATTTTCTTCCAATTAATAGCTATGTGACATAATATTGATCTTAGATAATAATTTTTATCATAAGAAAATTAATTAAGATCAATTTCATGTACTAATGTAAAGTTATCGACAAATAATTCAAAGCTAAGGATAAATTATCAAACTATGATTCTTTTCATAAAAATATTATTTTATGAGTTATTATATCAATATAATGATATTATATCATAAAATAAATTTTTGGGATTTTTCTAAGCAATTTCCCAATTTATTCGAAAACTAGGGTTTTCTAGGATTTAATTTTTATAAAATCCTATTCTTACCTTATTTCATAAATTTCGAAATTTCTATAATTCCCATGAGATAAGATTGATCTAGAACCATGATATTTATCAAGTATATAATTTAAATAAATTATTTAATATAATTATCACATAAAAATCATGATTTTAAAAATTACACATAAAATAATACATTAATTTCGAAAATCATGCATATAAATATTCAAAATATTATTTCCTATGATACTCTACACATTTCTACACATTTCTAAGAGATAAACATTATCTCTTAATTAATTATGATCTTATCTTATCTTTTAATAAAATATCTTAATAAACTTATCTTATCTCTAATATCATTTTCCAACCTTATCACATCCACCTCATGCTTAGGTGTTTCAAGATAATTATCTTATCATATAATATAAGATAAACATGACAACTCGTCACATAAAATCAAGTGATCACATAATAAATCACAAATTAATTCCTTGTACTTTAAATTTTGAAAATCACTATTAAATAAGGAAAATATTTCTTTTCCTTCTTTAGTGCAAATAATATCCTAAATATACTTAAAAATATTTAAATATTATTTCGTTCAAATTTTCAAGAGAAATTTCGATTTATTCAAAATCGATGCCATTCTGGCGTTCGTTTTCATACTCGTTTCTATCGTCATCGTTCCTTCTTTATTTTCAAATTTTTAAGCCCGAAATTGGGGTATTACACGACCCAAATGACATAACTTTGTCATAATAAAGTTCCAACTATCGCCACACCTACCCGGCATAACAGATAGGATCCATACACAAAATGAATATTTTGGCGGATAATGCTATAAATATTTGTCAACAATTGTAGAATAAGCATTGTAAAGAAACTCATTTGGAATAACGATATAGTCATATCTTAGTGGGGTAAGAAAAGGCCCACATTTTGAAGATAAAAGCCCACCGACTATGGTTCGTTGTAATTTGAGTCCCAGTTTGTTAAATGCGTCGATATCCGATCGCCTCGTTTGCGTCCACACCTTTACGGCGAGGATTTAGTACGTCGCTCAAGTCTCGAGACTTTCAAAAGCTAAGATAAACTTGATATCTTATTTCGATGTAAACCGAATTCCTCAATGAATTGATACGTTTCCAATCACGATATAATTGAATTGTTTTCATTCCTCGAGATACGTTCAATGTATAAGTACGTTTTTCGATATATGGATTTCATTTGTGAAATCTTTTCTTACTAATGAGGTATCATACTCAATTAGTATATCTTACGCGTACTAACGTATTTATAAATCGTAAAATCGTATGTTTGACTTAAAAAGTCAACGAAGTCAACACTGGTCAACAAAGTCAACAATTTTGACTTTCAAATAGTAATTTCTTACTATTTCGTTTTATAAATCGAATTTGATCGATTTGAAATCGTAAAGTCCTATTTCTCGATTTATCACGTAAATCAAGGACTTATAAATAATTTCGCATTTAATAAACCTCTTTATAAATAAAAACGCGTATTTTCGATTTTAAAATGTTATAAAATAAACGTTTGTCTCAAATATAGCAATCTATGTTTATAAAATTTTTTAAAATTCAATTATGTCCAGAATATTAATTAGACATATATTTTATTAATAAACTGAATTAAAAAGGATTTAAAATCCTTATTAATTATCAAAAATCTCGATAATTAATTTAAAAATACTAAATGACTTTTGAAAAATTTTCTAAATTAATATAGTGTATTATTATACACTATGGTCCAGAATATGAATTTATAAAATCCATATGATATTGTTTGCCATTTATTAGTATATATACATATATATAATTCGGTAATTCCATATAATATGGAATAATTATCCAAAATTTCAAAATTGATATACACATAGTATAATATACCAACATCAATATATACCATAAATATAACCTATAGTTCATCATAACCATTCATTCTTAAATAATAAGCAATATTCACGGTAATTTCAAGATAATTACCCAATAATTATCAAACAATTTCTAAAAATTCTAAATAAATTCTAATATGATCAAACATTATATTATAACATTGTAACATCATAATATTAACCAAACCAATTTAAATCGTCACCATATGAGCTTGTAAGCTCTCGGCTTTTTCGATTTTAATTAGCATTTGGTTTTCAAAAATTCTAACAATTATATATACTATGATTAAATACTATAGTATACTAATATAACATCATAATATTTATCAATACTAATTAAATTATCACCTTCAAGAGCTTGAAGCTCACGGTTTATTTGATTTAAATTAGTATTTGATTTCCAAAAATTCCAATAAATTCATACAACACATAAATAATATACCAAAGCATTAATACACCATTGCATGATTAAAATAAAAATCATACACCAATCTATACATTCACAAGCTCACGGTATTTATTTAAAAATCCAACATATGGTTTTCAAAAATTCTAAATAAATCATAGAACATATAATCAAGGTTCTAAAGCATTAATATGTCATTACATGCTTGAAATAAAAATTATACACCAAGGTTTGATTTTTAGAAGCTCACGGCATTTTCATAAAAATACCTAGGGTTTTCCAAAGATTTTCTAAATCAATACCATAGTCTTAAATCATATCATAGATCAATAATTAACCATTAAAATACTTAAGAAGCATTCGGTCATCATGGTAAGATTTTATAAATTTTCGAAAACTATATTAGTTCATGCTTGGGTTTCGAAAATCATATATATAGGCAAGATACATTCATACGTTTCATATACAATAACCTATGTTCATCTAAACATATTCACATGTATTTTCAAAATAAAATCCTCAAGAACACATATTCATCCATAAGAACATTTAAAACATACATATTCATACATATAACATTCGAAACACATACACATACAAAATGAACATGCTCGATTTTCTTGAATAAATGAGGAGCAAAAATCGAAACTATAGTCCATGTATTACCTTAGAAATGGTATAGAATCAAAGAACAATGGAGATAACAAGCTTGGTGAGTAAGAAATGAAGGAGAAAGAAGGGAAGAATTTTCGAAAATGGGGGAGGATGGCTCTCGGTTTTGCTGAGTTTGGGAGAGGGATGAGAGTATTTTGTGTGTTTGTAACTTGTGAGAGGGATAATAAATAAGGTGAAGAGCCTCTCTCCCTATCCTCCCCTATTACACGGCTCCCCCTCCATATCAAATGATTAGATTTGCAGCAAATGTGGTAGCAAGAGGGTGATGATGAGCTAGAGCCAAAAAGGGTCCTCATGGATTGGGTAACAAAAAGGTGGAGCATGCATGCTTGTTGGAGGCCTTAATGACCGACGGCTATAGCTCCTAAATGGGTGGAATAAATTTATTTTTGTACATTAATACATTATATATATCACACATGATCATAGATATAAATTACAAGTCATAAACATAATTAAATCATACCTTAAGTAAATTCAAAATTTACCGATCGATAATTAGGAAAAATAGGATTAAAAATATAAATTACACCCATTATTGATACTCATGTAATTTTCGATCATATATATCATAATATATGATTTAGATATTAAATAATAGCATAGGATAAAATTATTGCATCATTTCATGAAATAAAACCCTAATTTCGAATTTAGGGTTTCGAAATATTAAAAACTAAAACCATCGAATTCTATGGTTCAAAATTTGATTTTAATGCTTAATAATATCCATATATATCATAACATATAGTTTAGATACCATATGATAATTTAATGGTATCATTTCATGTGAAAACCATAATTTATAAGATTAGGGTTTTCAAAAATTACTTTCGAAAAATAACCGAATTTTTAAATGCTAAAATTCGATTTTAATATTTATTAATACTGTAATTATATAAAATAATAATAGGAAATTAATTATTATAATTTCCTGAGCATTAAACTCTTCCTTCAAAACGTCTCTAGACGTTGACGTTCAAAACGTCTCAAAACGTTCAAAATCGACTCATCTTAAAATGGTCGCAGTAAGTTCATACTTACTAAATAAATAAATATAATTATTATAGGAATTAATACGGAAATTTATTCCAAGCTTCACTGCTCAGAAAATTTCATAAAATGCTGACGTTCGATACGCGTTTGACGTTAAAATAATACTGCCGTATTATTTCGTAAATTTCAATTCCGAAATTCATAATCCTTAGTGAATTATAAAAAGGAATTCATTGATATAGATACTGAATCGAAATCACAATATTCGATGTCGTAAAAATAATATACGGCAAAACCCTAATTACGGGTTTAGAATACCGTAATCGTATGTTCGTTTCTTTGGAATATTACAGAATACTACTTTCGAGGAATAATATAAACTATATTCCTTAATTCGCTAATCATTAGTGAATATGATATAAAAATCCTCGTATGATGGATAGTCAAAACTGAGCTTCGATAAATTATTATTTTGATTCTCGGAACAAAAACCACTACTACAAATATCACTTTTCTCTACACTTATAGACTACGCTTTTCGTAAAAGCGTAGTTTATAGATAGACTACGCTTTTTATCAAAAGCGTAGTCTATGTCATGAGTAATTTTTTCAAGTATAGACTACGTTTAACAAAGCGTAGTGTATGTGCTGAGTCTATAGTGGGTATAGACTACGCCAAAAAGCGTAGTGTATGTGCGTGTTTTAATAAAAAGCGTAGTCTATGTCATAAATTAAAAAAAAAAAACAGGAAAATAAAATTGTATATTTTTCAATTCGATAGTGCAATTCACAAGTTAGGGTTTCGTGTTCATGTATGAGAATTATGAATTGTTTCTTGCGATTTTGCTGTTTTCCTTTATCACAGTTCTTGTACTTGTGCGTTTGGATTCGTTAGATCTTTCTGAGGACTTTAAAATCTTGAAGCTTGCTCTGGTGCAAAACTTGTAAAATTGCTTAACTTCAATTGCGCTCGGTTGTTGTTTGGATGGTATGCTGTAGGTTGTGTTTGCAGTTGGGAAAGTTACGGACTTGGGATTCCAGCTGTAATGGGTGAGGAAGCTGTGGTGTCTGAAAAGCTAGAGCCTGTGGGTAATGGGAAAGTGGAGGTTGATGAAAAGGCCAACGTGAAGGGAAAGACCGAGGCTGTAAAAGATAAGAAGAGGAGCAGCCTGATGGAGTGACGGAAATGGAAGAGGATAGACAGGATGAGGTGAAAATTGAAGCTCAGCCAGTGGATACCGATAAAGAAGAAGCCAACGGTGAGAAGGCAGAGGGTGAAAAGGTAGCAGAAGTTATAGAAAAAATGAAGAAGCAAGAAGGGGCTGAAGCTGATGATGAAAGGCAAAAAACTGTGAAAGATGATGGAAGAAAGGAAGAAGTTAAGGATGAAAAAATGGAGGAAGAGGCTGAGGAGGATACCACGAAAGTGACAGGGGAGAAAGTTGAGGAGGAGGAGGATGGATCTAAAGATGAGGAAGATAAGCCAGAGGTGCTGAAGGAAGAGAAAGGCTCGAAGAAACGCCCTAGATCAAAGCCTGGCAGTCGGAGAAGGGAAAAAACTGCGAAAAAGGAACCTGCAGAGGTGGAGAAGTTACCTGAAAAGGTGGAGGAGCCGAAAACCCCAGCTCAGAAAAGACAAAGAACCTAAAACCACAGTAGAAAAAGGAAAATGAGCTGAACACCCCTCGGCTTTTGCTCTTGAACGTCCTGTACGTGAAAGGAAATTTGTGGAAAGGTTGGTTGCGACCATTGAGAAGGATGCCCAAGGATTTCCATATCGAAAAGGTGCACCCTTTAAAGTTTTAGTTTTTTTTCTACTCTGTTGTCCTTAGTGGTTTCTAATTTAGTTACTTGCTAGTTGCTATTCAGTAATAACTTGGTAGGCTTTTTCATTTTTTATTTCAGGGTCGTGGAACTGCACTGAAAGATATTCCAAATGGTACGGTGTTTGACTAACTTTTTTGCCTTATCACACACATACTTTGAATAGTTATGCCAATTGTATGCATGTTACTCAAAGGATCATGGTTAAAAGTCAGATAACGTTTTTGATTCTGAGTCTCTGACCACTTCTTGCCATTTACTTCCCTGCATTGAGTGAGATAAGAAGCACAAACTAATGGCTGCCAAGTCATATCCGTTACAAAGTGAACATAATGTCAGAAAATTCCTGTATTGCAATTCTATGGAGCTGGTAGAATATTATAGCTTCTTATGACCATGTTCAGCTAAACTTGTCTCCTGTGCTCACCATGTTCGACCTCTTATGAATGTGTTTTCTGGCTTTGTGTTTCGAGTATACTGAGTTTTCTGATTTTGTTTCTTTCTTTATGCTTCTAAAGGTTTGTAGTTCTCCATGCACGCTTTTATTTATATTATTATTATTATCATCTTTTGCGTGAAAGCTTGTCTCAGATGAAATGACTTTAAAAGTTTCAACTTTAAAGGATATGGCATTGAATGAATTTGTTGATATTCTCGACCTGAATATTTCTTTCATTGGCATATAAATTGTCATGAAAGAAGACTGAAGAGACTTTCAAATTGCTGCATACTATACTCTTTGGAAGGAGAGGAAAGGTAAGGATCTTATCTATCAAATTCCAGATGCTCTTTGTATTAGGTAATTCACCGGCTGCGTATCTCAGAAAATTCTGATGCTATATATCCACACATTAACTTAACTAAGACATGATTTGAGCTTTATCCAGCTCTGAACGGCATTAGATTCCATTAGATTTCAAAATGTAGAACTTGTATTTCATAGATTTCTTCATATATCTAGAAAATTCATGGTAACATGTTTTTTGTTTGAAGTGCAATCTGTGATAAAACATGTTTTAAGCCGGAAGATATGAAAGGTGAAGTAGGTTTGTCTTCACCCCGAGTTTCTATACTTCGAGCTGTTCTAGCTGCTCATCACAGATGGAAATGTCTGTCTACTTGATACATATATTTGACTTGGCCAGGTGCTCAAGTGAAAACAACATTGCAAGATTTTACGGATTTGTTTGGCATGATAATGAGGTAAGAATTTATCTCGAGTTATTTATCGTTGAAATTTGCGATTCTCCTTTATTTTCCTTCCTAATGGTTTAACTTTTAGATTTCCATATCGGGTTTTGTTTGGTCTTTGTTGTAGTAATGTGATTTGAGAAGGTTCTTGCTTAGTGTGGATGTTATTAATTTTCCTTCCATTTAGTATGAAAGGTGGTTCTCTGTTCCCATCGTCACATGTTTGGCTACGATCAACGCATTAATAGCATGTTTTGATTGAACTAATATATCCGAGCTTGATCAATGATGATAAAGTTGAAACATGACCCTTAGAATATCTACTATTGCGAGTTCGAAACTAGAGATTGTGGGTTTATCTCCATTCTTGATCTCGGATCCTCAAGTTTTGATTGTAAGAATGTTATTAGTTCAATAAATGTCAACTTTCCGTCTTGTGTATTTGGTCTCGGTTTAACCCATACACTTTTTCTAAGTAGATAGCATACTCTCCAAAACTCTAGCTTATGTAATCATCAAGAGTAGGGTGATCGGTTCTTTGCGTAATTATAACATATATGCTTGCGTAAACCGCCAACAATTGATGACTTACCTCGAAGAAATTCTACCGCTTCATCCAAAACAAGATTGAGCAATTGGTCTTTTTTTTTTTATGAGTTTAATAGGGATTATTCGGTTTGATGGAAAATCAAGTATTTTGGTGCTATTGCGATCGTGCATTTGAGATGGTTTTATATGTGATACAATATTTTGATATTACAGACATATTTTTCTCCCATAAAATTGATGGTGCATTTGAGTTGTATTTATGTTCTTCGCCATCTGCGCCAATAACTCAAATTTATCGACGCTGGTTTATTTTAGACTTTTGATCCGCAGTAGTGAGATTTTGATGCTAGTTCATGTAAGAGGTATTTCTGCGGCATTTGATATTTTTCTACATTGAGTGTTAAAATATAGTGATTCCAACTGGCACCTGCTCCATGATTGGTATAAGATCAAGATATATATGAAAATAATGTTTACTTGTTTTTGTTTGGTTCACTACAGGTGTGGTTGCTTGTTAGTTTCATGTACATGTTTCTTTACTTAAATTATGCTTAAAAACAGTTCAAATACATTAAACTACAAATGATTGTTGAAATGTCACGATGAAGAGTAAGGTTTTCCAAAGGACTTGAGCATTTCGACTTTATTTTTATAGATCGACCAAAGGCAATTTGAATTGTGATGTTGTTCTCGCATTGCCATGAACATAATGTTTGAGCATTTATCGACATGTATTGTACTTTGAAATGTGTGTATTTGTGGTAGTATCTAATTACTATTAATTGCTTGAAGGACAATTTTATGTTTAATGCAAAATTGGAGAAAAGATGGAAGAAGAACCAACTTGGGAAATTGTAAAGGTATTTTCATGTATTTTCATTTATCAAATCACATTTGTTTTATGTTGATTTCATATACATCTACATGTTGCTAATATTTGATATTTTAAAAGTGTCCAAGACAACCCGATTCAAAGCAATGCGGGTTCTTTGTACTCACGCTTCATGAAAGATATAATTGAAGAAGTTATGAAGAATGTTTCCATTTCTTTACGTTCACATGTAAGATAAACATTTCATTTCTTTAATATAATCATTTTTTCATACAAGAGTGCTAATATTCTATTTTGAATTGTTAATAGTTTCAAAATCGGTCTTATTCTCAAGAGGACATTGATGAAGTTCGCGTTGAATGGGCAAATTTCATCTTCTTCACATATAGTCTTGTGATGTTTTAGTTGTAAGTTATTGATCTTTTGAATTATTTTGTACTGTGATATGGGGGATACGGTCTTATTGTTTTGTTATGTGATGTGCATAGTATTTTTGTATAGTGATTTTGTAGCTGTAATGAAAACAAATTGTATATTTTTGTATAGTGATTTTGTAGCTGTAATGAAAACAGATTGTATATTTTTGAATAGTGATTTTGAACGTAGTCGCAAGTATATTTTAATCTCATTTGCTTGTGCGTTATTAATTGTGAGTTTAAATAAAGAAATTAACTACGGTTGAAATTGAAAACCGTAGTTGTTATTAAATCGACTACGGTTGTAATAGAAAAAGCGTAGTAAATTTGGTATTAAACCATAGTAAATAAACTCAAACCGTAGTTAATACATATAGACTACGCCGTAAAGCGTAGTGTATGTGCGAAATTTTGTGTATGCATTTGTATAGACTACGCCGAAAAGCGTAGTCTATGTGCGGCGTAGTGGTAGTCTATAACAGGTATAGACTACGCAAAAAAGCGTAGTGTATGTGCGAAATTTTGTGTGATGCGTCTGTCAATAGACTACGGCGTAAAGCGTAGTCTGTGTGCGGCGTGGTCTATGGTGGGTATAGACTACGCCGAAAGCGTGGTGTGTGTGCGAAATTTTGTGTAGTTCTGTTTATAGACTACGCCGAAAAGCGTAGTCTATGTGAGAAAAGCGTGGTCTATAATGGGTATAGACTACGCTCGAGCGTGTGTATGTGCGAAATTTTGTGTAGTGCATGGGGTATAGACTACGCCAGGCGTAGTCTATGTGCGGCGTGGTCTATAGTGGGTATAGACTACGCATAAAAGCGAGTGTATGCGCGCCTATTTTTCTCTACACCACTTTTCTCTACACTGAACGCACATGGACTACACATATAACGCGTAGTCTATAACGATTTTTGTAGTAGTGAACCCTAATTAACGATTTTTATTATCGTAATTAAGCTTTAAAACTTTGGGATATTACAATGATACTTCTTATACCGCTCACCCAGGCAGCACTAAGATGTACTAGGATTTGCGAGAAAAGTTTTGGTGGGGAGGAATGAAACGAGATGTAGCCTCATTTGCCAACAAGTGAAAGCATTGCATCAGCGATCCAATGGAAAGTTACAGCCTCTAGAGATACCCAAATGGAAATGAGATGACATAGTAATGGATTTTGTGACAGGGCTACTAAAGTCAAAGAGAGGTAATACTGCTATATGGGTAGTAGTGGACCGACTCACGAAATATGCACATTTTCTACCAATTCAGATTACTTACGGATCTGATAAGTTAGCTCAGTTGTACATAAGAGAAATCGTATGCTACATGGAGTACCAAAATCTATCACATCAGATAGAGATTCCAAGTTTACTTCTAGATTTTAGATTAGCTTACAAAAAGAGTTGGACATGAGGTTGAACTTTAGCACAACTTTCCACCCACAGATAGATGGACAGTTAGAAAGGACAATACAAACACTTGAGGTGTTGAGGAAAGTAGTGTTGGATCGAGGTGCAAGTTGGGAACATGTTCTACCACTTATTGAGTTCGCCTCTAACAATAGCCAGCAAGCAACGATCAATATGCTCCCATATGGGGCATTGTATGGAAAAAAAGTACAGATCACTTTATTAGGATGAAGTAGGTGAGAGAAAAGTTTTAGGGCCTGACACCGTGAGTGAGATTATTGACATTGTGTGCCAGATCAGATAAAGGATAAAAGAAGCTCAGGATAGACATAAGTCTTACATAGATTCACATAGGATTGAGCTGCAGTTTGAGTGTGGAGATAAAGTTTTCTTAAGATCTCTCCATCGAGAGGAAATATAAGGTTTGGAGTAAAAGGCAAGTTGAGACCACGTTTTATAGGACCATACGAGATCCTAGAAAGAATAGGCCCAGTAGCCTATAGATTGACACTTCCGCCAAGTCTAGGGAATGTACATAATGTTTTCCACGTGTCGCAGTTAAGAAAGTACGTGTAAGGTCCAAAACACGTGATCCATCATGATGACATTATCCTTAATGCGGATATGAATTATGAGGAAGAACCTACGGCTATCTCAGATCGTAAAGTTCAACAGTTAAGAAACAAGTCTATACCTTTAGTAAAAGTCCTATGGAGACACCATGGACAAGAGGAAGCCATGGGAACTTGAGGATGTTATAATGGAAAGATATCCCAGACTCTTTTAAGGTATACAAATTTTGGGACGAAATTTCTTTTAAGAGGGATAGAATGTAATATCCCGATTATTTAAAACCAGGTTATGATAATATAAGTCGTTAATTTGGGTTTTGTTTCGATAATTGAATAGTAAATTATCGAAGCTCAATTTTGATTATCCATAATACGAGAATTTTCATATTATATCCTTAAACAATTAGTAAATTATATGTTATTCCTTCGAGTGCGTTTTTCCAACGTCGATTAATTTTCGATAGTTAGTCTTACGTTATTTTCTAAACGATGAAGCTTAGAATTTAATTCCATATTAACGAAGAATCAATATGGTGATTACGACTTTCTAATGAACATTTTTGCATGATTCAAAAATTTTAGTATAACGTTTAAAGAATTGCAATAATGAAAGTCCTATGATTATTTTATGAAACAAGGGCATTTTTTTTTTTTTATATTCCTTCTCTAAAATAATTTTATTTATTAAAGAAATGAAGAGTGGACAATTAATTTCTATTTTTCTACAAATGGTTCGAAAATTTCATCTTAGAACATAGAATTGTTCTTCATTTTTTTTATGATATATATCATCGCCTAAGACCTATATTATATCATATTAGTATTAAATGGAAAAAATGAAGATATGTAACATATTATACTATAGTGGACGAAAATTATGGTGCAAGTGTGAAAAGATGAAAAAGTTTCATCTTTGTTGAAAGTGATGTGTAATTATTTTGAAAATGAAAGGTATTTAATTTAGAGATAAGATGAGATGATTAATTAATAAGGTGATAAGGTATTTTTTGTTTGGTAGTAAGGGTGTGAAATTATGAGACTTATGGGAATGTGATTAGTAATCAATTAGAATTAGAACATATTATGTAAGTTAATAGTTCTAAATATGAATGTTGAGAAATGCATGTTTTTTGAAGTTGAAAATGACTTGTTTAAAGTATGAATGTATGAAGTATGTTTGTGCATGAGTAGAGTTATGTTTAACGCAAATAGTTATGTTTTACGCCTAGTATAAATATGGGTTTCTCTGAATAGATATACTAGGACGTGTGAGTAGAATTAGAGATATAAGAATATCTCTTTTATAACAATAGATTTCATAATTGAAATCATTTTATCGGAAAATAGCTAATATGAGTTCGACGATTGACCTAATTTATTAGTATGACGTCTGAAGTAATGTTTTGTCTCAGTTAGAAAAGAAAGTTTCTAAGTTAGAATTTCCAATAAAATTACGATCGACGTACTAAATTAGTTTTTTCACATAAAGTTGGAGCACGAAGGTGAGCAACGAAAGTAAAGGAAAGAAACTCGTTTTGAGAAAGAGAACATACCAGGTGGGCTTTTTCTCCTCAAGGATAAAATAAAATGACAAATGTTTTATTTATGATGTTTTCTTCGAAATGAAAAGTCTTTATTTACGATTCTTTCTTTTGAGAAAATGATGATGAGATGTTATTATTTAATTACCTGTCCAAAATGTTTATGTTTTATGTATGGATCCTATCAGTGTTGGCTCGCCAATGTAAGTTTAATCGAATTCGGATTCTATGCTAGAAGGAGAATTCCTAGCAAGGATTAACGTGTACACTAAGGTAATTGTACTTGCTGAAAGGTTTGCTCAGCTAGTTACGGTGACTGTGTGCTGAAAGGTTTGCTCGGCCAGTCACGGCGTCCGTAGAAGGAGGCCTCCTTCTATGGTGCAAGATGAGTTATATGAGATGGGATATGGATCATACAGACGGAAAATATGTCTGGCCAGACAAAGTTTATGGAAAATGACAGAAAATATTTAGTAAGCACGAGCATTTCAAATAAAACCTCGTGTGTTACTGATGGGACAATGTAATTCAAAGTTATGATGTATGTTTTTGGCATAAGTCCACCGAGTCTTTGTACTCAGCCTTGCATTTTTGTTTTTATATGTGCAGGTTGAGCTGGTGATGAGATGGAGCAGTATTGAGCAGTAGGAAACTTTTATCGCTGATAGTAGAACCTTGAGTGCACATCTTCATATGTGTACTTCACATGTTTTTGCTGCAAGAACATTAACTTATATTTTGAGCAGAGAACTATCCTTCAGATCAGTTGAACCCTTTCGTTAAAGATCTGATGGTCTAGTCCCTCGTATATAAATTATGTTTGCTTAATATCCAATGCTTTGAAGTTCTAGAAGTTTTATTGATAATTCTCATTCCAAGTAATAGTCTCTGCTAATCCGTCCTTAGGAATAGTGGGTTGTTTGTAATACCCCGCAGAATTAAATGCCTAACTACGGTATTTAAAAAAAAACCGTAGATCAAAGCTTTCGTTGAGATATTCAATCAGAATGATATCGAATAATGACTTCGATTAATTACGAAGGAATGAAATCCTATTTTATATTCACTGAGAATTGTGAATTAAGGAATAAAAGTATATGAAGTATATCGGTAGTATTATTTTAACGTCGATCGCGTATCGATAGTTAAAATTCATGATATTTTCTAAGCAATTAAGCTTAGAATTAAATTCCATTATTAATGGAATAATTTAATAAAGTGATGACGACCATTTCGAGATGAGTCGATAATGAGCGTTTTAACGTTTTCAAACGTTAACGTTTTGAGATGAAACAAAAGCGTTTTAATCGATCAAGAAATTATAGGAAATTATTTCCTATGATTTTCATATGTTATTACAATATTATTTGGCATTAAATCAATGCTAGATCATCAAGATTTGATAGTGACCAATTTTTGAACGTTCGAAAACCCAATTTTTGAACTCGATTTTATCGCACAAAATAATGCCATTAATTTATCCTATGATATTATTTATCATCTAAACCATATGTTATGATATATATGTCTATTAATGGCATGGAAAATAAAAATTTGACCTATTACAAGTGTGAGAGCCGAGAGCTCCTAAGTCTTATAACAAAGTGTGTTGTTAATCTTCCCACTATTACATGTATCTATTAAGTGGCAATGTGATTAATTATATATCATAACTAAACAATTAAATACTGAAATTTATATATATATATATATAAAATTGTGCATGTGTGTGTGTAGAGAGGGTGTAAGAGTGTTGTGCATGTGTGTGACAAGTGTAGATGCATGGGAGTGTATTAACAAATGTCACCCATGCCTACCACCCAACACCCCCCATACCTCTCCAACACCACCCCACACACACCCCACACCTCAATCAGCCGTTCCCTCTCCTCTCCTTCTTCCAAGAAAAGCCCCATTTCCACCATGAAGAAAGAACTCAAGTTCCTAGCTCTTGTGATGCCAATTGATACACCTCGAAGCCATGAGCTCCCTCGCCTCTCCATCTCTCTCGTCTTCTTCCAATTTCGTGGCTGAGGTAACTACATCCTATGATTATTGGACATGGCTAGATCATACATGCATGTGTATAGGTGGGTAATTCAATAGTATCGAACACATATATGAGATTGCATATTGAACTATAATCTTGTCTGCAAAACTGGAAGTTATCTCACGAAATCAGTAACTTCATAAATTTATTTGACTAATTTAAAGTGGTCCGATGATTGTGAAATTTTAATATGTTGAATTTATATGTGTATAGTATTCCTCTGTAAAATTTCAAGTCAATCCAACTTGATTTACCATTTTAATTATATTTTTCAAAAACACTGCACAAATCTGGGAAATTACCGTGTTCATCACCCACGGTCCGTGGCCTTCGTTTTGAGTTTGGCTAATGTTAAAACTCTAAAATTTGGCATGAACATAATTTAGCATGTCTATAAGACTCATGTAAATTTTTAGAATTTTCTAAAAATGTTTACTATTTATTCCAGATTTTACAAGTTAACTGCACAAAACTGTCACGGGAGTGATAGCTTGTGGTAAAATATTTTTATCTCCCAATCTATTTTGAATCATTGAGTGAGGCTTTTTCTGGATTAAACTAGACTAAAGTTTCTTTTCAATATGATTGATTTCATTCCCAGATTCATTATAATGATACATTACAGTAAGCTTTTTGGACAAACTGCCTTAGTAAATTTCTATGTTAAATAAGTTGTTCGAGTATGACTTTTACGTGAGATGTTCAAGACATTTTTAGTCCGATTTGGACTTGGGTTTCTTCATAAGAAATGTTCCTTACCATGTCTAGTTGTGATCTGGAAAGTTTCATCCAATCCAACTCTTATAGGTTTACCTTTCATCGACCCAAAGTCACCTACTTGAATGTTGTCCATTCCAACTAGTCAACTTTGGGCTTATTTATTTCTCGATCGTCGATATTTTCCAAGATGGTCTTCATGAAATATGTAGTTCTTGTTACAAGTCTTCGCAATAGGTAGCCTGCAGTCATTTTGGCATTGTGAGTCAAAGTTACGAGCCTCGCAAAACCCCTCGTCGTTAAGCTAAAACTGAAATTCGGAAAAAATTTCTAAGTAAAGAAGTCAGTTTGAGTTGCCCACTTTGAGACCCTATATCTCCACAACCACGACTCTTTTGGATTTAATTCCTTCTTAGAACTTGTAGTACATGTTTAGAGGATTCTAGAATGTATCTTTATGAGACCATACGTATTCTGAATCGAGAGTTATGAATCGTCAAAGTCGTCACTTGGGTTAATTTTAAGTCGTTTTTTGATTTTCAAACACTTAAAATTTGACTAAGTGTAGAACTCCCCTATGTTATATGGTTGATATTAATTCATATTAATGACCATAAGTGTATAATAATACACTATATGAATTTAGAAATTTGTTTGGAAATCATTGGTAATTTTTGAGAATTACCGAGAGCATTAAAGGAATTATTAGGATTTTAAATCCTTTTAATTAAGAGTAATAATATATTATATGTCTAAATATTATTTTGGACATATTTGGGATTTATAAAATTTTATAAACGTAGATCACTATGTTTATAACGAAACGTTATATTTAATAACGTTATAAATGAATAATAAGGATTTATGGATAAATGGATTAATATTTAAGAAAATATTAATAAAGTTCATAGATTTACGTGACAAATCGAGAATTAGGACTCTATGAAAAGAAATCGATTTATTTATAACATGAATTAGTAAAATTACTATTGAAAGTCAAAATTGTTGACTTTTAAAGTCAACGTCACGAAATATGTTCGATAAATACGCTGTCTGGCGTAAGGTGTACTAATTAGGTAAGAAACCTCATTAGTAAGAAAAGATTTCATAATTGAAATCCTTATATCGAGAAACGATAAATCGTCGAACGTTTAAACCGTAAAGGTTAAACGATACGGTTGAACGTGTCTCGAAGAACGAGAACTATTCAATTGAAATACGTAATTGAAAAACGTATCAAATTCATTAAGGAATTCAGTTTATATCGATATAGAATATCGAAGTTTATTCTCGACTTTGAGGAGTCTCGAGAAACGTGAACGACGTACTAAAATATCGTTTTTACGTAAAGGTATGGACGCGGACGCGACGGCCGGACGTTGACGAATAATCAAGTTTAAGACGATCAATAGTCCAGGTGGGCTTTATTACTTAAACAGAACAACTTTGCTGCTCTTTTCAACGGTCTTTGTTTACAATACTTTTCAATTATTGATAAAATTGTTTAAATGATTACCTGCCAAAATGTTTATGTTTTGTGTATTGTATCCTATCCATGAATGAGGTGATGTTGTTGGGTTATTCCCAACTTATAATGAAATCGATAACGGATCCTATGCTGGAAGGACAATACCTGGCTAGGATTAATGTGTACACTAAGGTGACTGTGTGCTGTAAGGACAATTCACGGCCGGTCACGGGGTCGTAGAGGGAGGCCTCCCTCACGACTTTCGACTATGTTATTATGATGAAACGATGATAAGGGATATGGATCATACACACCCAGAAAAATGCCTGGCCAGGCGATGATTCTTGAGAAATGATGAAAATGATTTTAGTAAGCACAAGGCATTTCAACTAAAACCCTTGTGTTTTACCATGATGTGGCGATGTAATCTTCAAATGATAAAATATTTTGGCATGAGTCCACCGAGTGCATTCTTGTACTCGACCGCATGTTTGTTTTAAATGTGCGGTTGAGCGATGATGGATGGAGCGGTGTTGAGCAATAGGATTATTGTCGTTGAAAAGTTTATACCTTGATTGTACATCATCATATGTACTTATCATATGTCTTCATTGCAAGAACCTAAATTTATGTACTAAAGTGCAAGAATATACTTGACATATGTTTCTGATTTATTATTAAAAGAATCTCCTTTATAATTATCCTGTTTAGAGTTATAGTCCTGTTAATCCGTGCTTAGGATTTAGGGGTCGTGACAGAGTGGTATCGAGGCGGTTCGCTCTTGAACCCAAAATCTTCTTTAAGGTTAAGTCTAGATTGAGTCATTAGACTTTTAGAGATCGGTGACAATGCTCAACACTCCATCACATCAAGCTCAACCGAAATAAGGTAAATGACTCTTTTCCAAAGTTTTGAAAATTAGCTGGCGGATGAATGTTTATAAAATTATTTTCTCGAATTGAAAGCGAAAAGTTTGAAAGTGAAACAAAATTTTATCAAGTGAAATGAAAGCTATGAAAGGTTGAGAATGAATGTTGTGACAAATGATTTGTCGAAAGTTATGAAAGGAATGAAGATATAAGATGATGATGACAATGATATGAGAAAGTTGTGGCATGATATGCCAAAGATGAAATGTTTGAATTCACGAATTTAATAAGGGTTCATTATTATGAACAAAGTTATGATTATTCATGTTTAAGATGATTGAGATTGGACATTGAATTGTCAAATATGATATGTTGAATTCTTTAAATTCAACGAAATACGTGCGTACAAATGAACTACGTAGGAATATTCGAAGTTTTACTTCAACCCTTAAAGTTGATTATGATGATGAGCATGCTAGTTCAACAGAACATAGACTTTATAGGACGCATGATCCCTTTTACGAAAGAACACATAGAAGTAAGAATTTCCTTCAATTACAAGAACAAGATTAGTGATGAATTTGAGAACTTCATTCCATCTTGAGTGAAGAAAAGTGAAAGATTTATACAAAATTGTTCGACCTCGGCATCGGTAACGGCATGCACGACCTTGGTGTCGGCATCGCTTATGACCTCGGCACGAGCGCGCGTAAATTTTTCCTGCACTGCGCAGTAATTTTGTTTTGACTAGTTCTCGATCGTGTGAACTCCGATTTACGTATGGTTTTCGACTACGTGTCCCTAATGCACTGAACTTCATTTCTTATGAAGGACCAAATTCCCGATTCCTACTCCAGAATTAACGAGAATCAGTTGAAGTTAGATCTATGATATGTATAGAGTAAGAACGTTATAGTATGATACGGACCTTAGAATTTTATAAAGAAAGTAAGATTTCAAGTAATACCAGTGGAGCCCTGACACACGTGAGAACCTTTATTGATGACCTATTACGGGTATATGAGTTTTCAAAATTCTATTCGTTACCCAATTTTTGTCGTTGAGTTTAACTCTATGACCTAGTTCCAATTGAGAATTCATTCGAGTTTCTCACTTTTTCTGAAAATTTTCAACCCGAAAATTCATAAAGTGTCCTTTTGAACCCAAATCCTTGCGTGACTGAGAATATAATTGTGACGGGTCTGGCCAGCCCATATGACCAAAGAAATCTCAATAGTCGTCATTCTGGTCATCGGACCCTAGAGCCCCATTTATTCAGTCCAAGGAACATATCGATTCAAACATTGAAAATATGTTATCTTGATGGGTGAGATAGTACCTCCTGTAAGTAGTCGTGATAATTTCTTCTCGACTCTTGAAACCATCAAGTAAGATGAAAGTTGACTTACCTTGTCACCTAAGAGCGAATTAGTAAAGCGATTAATTATTAGGTTGACTTATTTTAGTCACCTAAAAGTTTCGCACCAAGAAAGTGAGAGACATCAAGAAATTATGATGTAAAGAAAATCTCGATGAGGCGAGATATTTATTTTCCTATGATACACACGGATGTGATGACCTTTGATGGGCTTTACAAAGATTGATGACGATGAAGTTATGCCTTCATATGATCATTATGATAACAAGGTTATGAATAAGATACCCTTTAGCATTGAATGCAAGAATAAAAGCAAAGAAAAGTATATGATACATAGGATATGAATTTTCCTTATTATGTCATGACGAGAGCGAATACAACTTATCTTTAAGATAGTTGGATGTCCTTGAAACCTCGTTAGTAGGTTGGACATGTTTAAAAGAATGAAGATGCATACAAGATATTCTTTTCAAAGAATATATATATAAAGTGATAGCATCCCGTAAAATAAATCTTTCGCCTTATACCTCAGTCAATGAGATTATGCTTGAGCATAATAGATTTCGAGTAATTAAAACTTTGTTAAACAAAAGATAATGAGATTGAGGAATCATAATCCTCAAGATTGTGTAAACGACGAGGATAGCCCTAGTATGTGAACTAAGTATTGAGGAAATAACTCCGAAGTCAAGACATGGTAATGAGATGCTTAGAATTAAGTTATGGTGTACGAATGTACTACCCTACCAAGCCATATGACAATGATAACGATTCTAGTCCTGAAAGTGGGAACCGAAGTATAAAGAAAGTAAGATTACTTTCAGATACCATGCTCAAGAAAAAGGACAAAAGTAAAAATTGCGTAAGAAATTATGAGCTATACAATTAGATAGTTCATGATATGATAAAAGCTTGAGATGTTATGACTTGATAAGTAAGGTAATTCCTTGGAAGTAAAGAAACGGATTAAGAAACATATTCATTATTTTAAAATAAATCTTAATAACCTAAGTTATAATGACACAAAACGCTTGTCTCGTGTAACTTAATAGTTAATAAGCAAGATAGTTTCTATAGATCTTGCAAAGGAAATACATCCAAGAGAACACAGGAAAAGATTCACATGGAAGGATCTTAAGGTGGACCTAATTGTAAATCTTACCCCCATATTTTTGTGACGATCAATAAAGTGAGGTATTAAGTATCTCTGACATGGAAATGAAGAAATCATTGAATGTCGAGAAAATGGTAAAGATATTTGATGTCAAGGTAAAAGTATAATACATCCCCAGTGGACAAAGGATTTTATCTTATGCGAAATTGCATGATAAATCAATAAAGGATTAAGAAGAAATGACGTATATCCAAAAGGGGATATTACAAACGATGGCACTAAATGCCAGTACAAGGATTTCTCTAGAGAGGAGTTTAAAGTAAGGATATATGATAAATATATTCCTAAGATCGATAAAGTGAAAAAAAAAAAAAAGAATTGAATCATTCATACTGGATTAGGAATGAATGATAGTGATAGAGACATGACGATCTCTACGATAAGATTTCATTATTGAAATATATCAATATCAAAGGATAAGTTGATGTAAACCTAACCACGAATGCTATTAGTAAAAGCATAACGATACTAATACCGAGAAGTATAAAGTGAATGAGGCAACAGAAGACCATAGCAAGGGAACATAATGTCCCAATGGAAAGGACAATGACATATGAAATAGACATTTACTTGAATAAACGGGAACACCGTAGACCAAAGCCTATACCTCACATCGAAAACAGAACAAACAGAACCAAAAGGCAGAATAGGTATGAGGAAAAATTTCTCAGAATACCCATAAGATTTTGTTCAATTTAGGTGCTTCGCTTTTTGACATCGCACAAGTATGCGTAGAAGCGATAGAACCCAACTCAGGGTAAGCGAATCAAGAAATGAAAATCTCCTTACCTATACGGGAATTATGACCATCGCAAGTGTTACTTAAGCTAAGAATTGAACCTAGAATCGCCTAAAGTACTATCCAATGATTTGGAACATTATATCTATGTGGAACGTAGATATAATTTTAGAGACAAGAAGTTTCGGAAATGGCTGTCATTCATGTGATTAGTGACCTGGGTCTAGCCTTTTCCTTAGAGGTTTTACACGACGTAATATCAAGACCCACCGTCGCCTATGCGAATATCTTTAAGGAAACATACGACTGAAAATGTAAACGTAAATGAGTATTAAGATAAGTGTTTAGAGACAAGTAAGTTTATATCGAAATGAGATCCTTCATTAAAATTCTCCATTGATTAATTTAAGTCGGACTCATCTAGAACTATATGTTTCTGATGGCAAGAAAAGGGTCCGATGAGTAAAAAAAAGAAGGAGTTAACCCCAAGGCCTACAAGGTTATAACTCACACGAGCATATCGGCTCTTTTAATATGATCTAGGAATGAATTTAGAACAGTTTTGAGAAAATTTTGCACCTCCGGATAGATACTGTAACTATAGAGTGTTAAATGAGGATGGTACCCAACGACGATGTCATCATTTGCCAACAGATTAGCGAATTTTTGCAAAAGAAGTATCAAGAGAATATTTTCTCCATGATAAAATTCAAAGCACGGACGGACTTACCAGATTTGTCAATGAGTTCAAGTATACATATAATGCGTATGGAGCGACACCTCGAGTACTTGTCCTAGTCCTCGGCAAGTTACACTGCACGACATAAAGGAATGGTTGTACCAGGATATTCCAAACGCCGCCCCACGTCCTGTGCCATTAATGGTACCAGAAAGAGACGAGAAGGGCAAAATGATAAAATCTTATCGCCTCATGGATTAGGAGAATTACCGCTACCAACCCAGCCATACTTTCTGATAAAAGTAACACCAACTTTTGGTATTGAAAAGAAACAGGGCGCACTGGACCCCGGCTCTCGAAGAGAATAATCATCGAAATATGAAACAAAACGTGCTTGAGAAAGACAAGTTTCGAGGGAGAGTACGACTCAACGAAGGTCACTCGAGACCTAGAATCCTAGGATCCTATAAGACTTATATGTAAATAATGGTTTATGATGAAAATGATGTGATTATAATATGTAAAATAAACGTGGTTTGGAAGAGTTTATGAATATGGTGAAGAAGTGTCAAAGTTTTGAGTGTAAAAGAGCTAGACGCCTTGAATCAATCACCTCGGTAGACCGACCCTCGTAAGTAATGTATGAAAAGTCCTCACCGAGGCATTATGATGTAATATTATATGGTCTTAAAGAATGGTATCCAAATACGGAAATGAATTGTTCGAAAAGATATGGTTACTATAAGATAATAGTTCGACCATTCGGATGACAAATGCACCACGATCATGAACCTCGTAAATCGAGTGTTTCACACATACCTAGATAATTTTATCTCAATCTTACGGATGATGTTCTTATCTATTCAAAGGACGAGAAAGAACATAAAGAAAATCGAAGGGTCATTTTACGACTTTTAAGAGCCAGGCGATTTTGCAAGTCTGATTTTGTAAATTTCGACAAAAAGAGAAATATTCCTCAGGCACATAGTGTCTATAGAAGAAAACAATGTAAATCTGACAAAGGACAAAACAATTAAAGATGAAAGACGTCAATGACCTAAAATAAGATCAGGAATTTTATAGATTGATTAACTACTATTAGAGATCTATTAAGAACTCTCTAAGGTAACAAGACCAATAAGATAGTTACCCCAAAATAGAATCAAAATTTCATGGATTAATGAAAGAAACGCTATGTATTAATATGAGAAAGATAGCAGCTTATGCATCACAATGACTTAGGCCACATGAATAGAATTTCCCAACTCATGACTTGAATTTGTAACAGTAGTATAAATACCAAAGTCTTGGAAATTTCACTCCTATATCAATAAATTAAGAACCCTTCACAATTTACAAAAGTTTGAACTTATTCTTTGAGCAAAGAAACTTGGATACAGGATAGGAAAGATGGCACAAATCAGTAAAAGATTATAATTGTGATAAATAATCACCTAAGGAAGGGTAATGTAGAATCTAATGCCTAAGATATAAAATTCAGTCTAAATCATGGTATGTCCCTATAGAAAAGGAAAACTCATCAGAAAGGTTAAGAAAACGAGAACAGAAATAGTCGGGAAATCAAGGACGAATGTAAGTAGTATTCCCACAACCAAGGTGAAATATGACTAAAAAGAGAAAATGAAAATGGAAACAGAATACGAATTAAAATAAGGAATGAAGAGCTAAAGGATATTTTAAGGAGCGCTGGACAGTGTTATATTGTCTAAGAGAGAGATATATACATATATTTTCAAGCAATAATAAGCTTAGAAATGAAATCGTGAATAAAGTTCATGATCCTTCTCATACCGCCCAACCAGGCATTATTAAGTGACATTGTGAATTATGAGAAAAGTTAGATAGGAAGGAATGAGATAAGATATAACCATATTGTCGAGCAGTGTCTCGGTTACCAATAAGTAAAGGCATTGTATCAAAGGCCTTATAAGAGATAGATCTTATGACAGATTTTACCAAAGTCATAAAGAAGTCGCACTACTATATGGCTAGTAGTGGATTGACTCGCCAATTATGTTTTGTCTCTGCTATTCGGATGACTCATAGATCCGATAAGTTAGCTCGACCGTACATAAAGGAAATCGATATTTACAAGAGAGTAACAAAACCTATCGATTCGAGATAGAGACTTCAAGAGTACCCTTAGATTTTGAACTAACTCACAAAAGGAGTTAGATACGAGGTTAAGCCTTAACATAGATGTCCACCACGCACGGATAGACAATCGAAAAGACGATATCAACGTTTAAGGATACGATAGAACATAAGTGTTAAACCAAGATGCAAGTGAGAACGTATTGTACCACTTGGTAAGTTTACGTACGACCATAGCTACCAAATAACGATCAATGTAGCCTTATGAGGCGTATTGCGAAAAGAAGTATTAACCACCACTTTATTGTAACAAAGTAGGTGAGCAAAGGTATAAAGTCCTGACGTTGTAAATGAAACGATTAAGATATCTGCCAACGAGGCAAAGAATAAAAAAAGCTCAGGACAGACAAAAGTCTTACGCTGGTACGCGTAAACCCGAACTGCATTCTTGAATGCGGAATTAAAGTTTCTTAAGATTTCTCCATCTAGAGGAATTATAAGTTTAGATACAAGAATGATGAGATCACGTTTTATAGACCTTACGAGCTCCTAGCAATGATAGCCTATTAGCGCATAGCTTGGTACTTCCACCATATTTGGGGAAAGACGAAATGTTTTTCCACGTGTCGCAGCTTAAGAAAATACGAAAATGACCCAATTCTCGTAAACCAACATGATGACGTGACCTTTGACACAGATGAGTTATGATGAAAATCTACGACTAATTTGATCGCATTTATTCAACGATTAAAGAAGCAAGTTTGGGTCTTTTAATGAAAATCCAATGAAGGAACCATGGACAAAAAGAAAGTACGTGGTAAGTTATGATGTTATAACGTTAAGATACCCATACTTTATGAGGTATGAAAATTTCGGGACGAAATTTCTTTTAAGGAGGGTAGGATGTAATACCCCGCAGAATTAAATGCCTAATTACGGTATTTTAAAAAAAACCCGTAGATCAAAGCTTTCGTTGAGATATTCAATCAGAATGATATCGAATAATGACTTCGATTAATTACGAAGGAATGAAATCCTATTTTATATTCACTGAGAATTGTGAATTAAGGAATAAAAGTATATGAAGTATATCGGCAGTATTATTTTAACGTCGATCGCGTATCGATAGTTAAAATTCATGATATTTTCTAAGCAATTAAGCTTAGAATTAAATTCCATTATTAATGGAATAATTTAATAAAGTGATGATGACCATTTCGAGATGAGTCGATAATGAACGTTTTGCAACGTTTTCAAACGTTAACGTTTTGAGATGAAACGAAAAGCGTTTTAATCGATCAAGAAATTATAGGAAATTATTTCCTATGATTTTTATATGTTATTACAGTATTATTTGGCATTAAATCAATGCTAGATCATCAAGATTTGATAGTGACCAATTTTTCAAACGTTCGAAAACCCTAATTTTCGAACTCGATTTTTATCGCACAAAATAATGCCATTAATTTATCCTATGATATTATTTATCATCTAAACCATATGTTATGATATATATGTCTATTAATGGCATGGAAAATAAAAATTTGACCTATTACAAGTGTGAGAGCCGAGAGCTCCTAAGTGCCATAACAAAGTGTGTTGTTAATCTTCCCACCATTACATGTATCTATTAAGTGGCAATGTGATTAATTATATATCATAAATAAACAATTAAATACTGAAATTTATATATATATATATATATGTATAAAAATTGTGCATGTGTGTGTGTGTAGAGAGGGAGTGTAAGAGTGTTGTGCATGTGTGTGACAAGTGTAGATGCATGGGAGTGTATTAACAAATGTCACCCATGCCTACCACCCAACACCCCCATACCTCTCCAACACCACCCCACACACACCCCACACCTCAATCAGTCGTTCCCTCTCCTCTCCTTCTTCCAAGAACAGCCCCATTTCCACCATGAAGAAAGAACTCAAGTTCCTAGCTCTTGTGATGCCAATTGATACACCTCGAAGCCATGAGCTCCGCCGCCTCTCTCATCTCTCGTCTTCTTCCAATTTCGTGGCTGAGGTAACTACATCCTATGATTCTTGGACATGGCTAGATCATACATGCATGTGTATAGGTGGGTAATTCAATAGTATCGAACACATATATGAGATTGCATGTTAAACTATAATCTTGTCTGCAAAACTGGAAGTTATCTCACGAAATCAGTAACTTCATAAATTTATTTGACTAAGTTACAGTGGTCCGATTATTGTGAAATTTTAATATGTTGAATTTATATGTGTCTAGTATGCCTCTGTAAAATTTCAAGTCAATCCAACTTGATTTACTATTTTAATTATATTTTTCCAAAACACTGCACAAATCTGGGAAATTCCCGTGTTCATCACCCACGGTCCGTGGCCTTCGTTTTGAGTTTGGCTAATGTTAAAACTCTAAACTTTGGCATGAACATAATTTAGCATGTCTATAAGACTCATGTAAATTTTCAGAATTTGCTAAAAATGTTTACTATTTATTCCAGATTTTACAAGTTAACTGCACAAAACTGTTACGGGAGTGATAGCTTGTGGTAAAATATTTTTATCTCCCAATCTATTTTGAATCATTGAGTGAGGCTTTTTCTGGATTAAACTAGACTAAAGTGGCTTTTCAATATGATTGATTTCATTCCAAGATTCATTATAATGAACTCACGGTGAATTTTTAAAGTTGATACATTACAGTAAGCTTTTTGGACAAACTGCCTTAGTAAATTTCTATGTTAAATAAGCTGTTCGAGTATGACTTTTACGTGAGATGTTCAAGCCATTTTTAGTCCGATTTGGACTTGGGTTTCTTCATAAGAAATGTTCCTTACCATGTCTAGTTGTGATCGGGAAAGTTTCATCCCAAACCAACTCTTATAGGTATACCTTTCACTGACCCAAAGTCACCTACTTGAATGTTGTCCATTCCAACTAGTCAACTTTGGGCTTATTTATTTCTCGATGCGTCCGATATTTTCCAGTATGGTCTTCATGAAATATGTAGTTCTTGTTACAAGGCTTCGCAATTGGTAGCCTGCAGTCATTTTGGCATTGTGAGTCAAAAGTTACGAGCCTCGCAAAACCTCTCGTCGTTAAGCTAAAACTGGAAATTCTGGAAAAAATTTCTAAGTATAGAAGTCAGTTTGAGTTGCCCACTTTGAGACCCTATATCTCCAGAACCACGACTCTTTTGGATTTAATTCCTTCTTAGAACTTGTAGTACATGTTTAGAGGATTCCAGAATGTATCTTTATGCGACCATACTTATTCTGAATCGAGAGTTATGAATCGTCAAAGTACGTCACTTGGGTTAATTTTAAGCTGTTTTGCTGATTTTCAAACACTTAAAATTTGACTAAGTGTAGAACTCCCCTATGTTATATGGTTGATATTAATTCATATTAATGACCATAAGTGTATAATAATACACTATATGAATTTAGAAATTTTTTTGGAAATCATTGGTAATTTTTGAGAATTACCGAGAGCATTAAAGGAATTATAAGGATTTTTAAATCCTTTTTAATTAAGAGTAATAATATATTATATGTCTAAATATTATTTTGAACATATTTGGGATTTATAAAATTTTATAAACGTAGATCACTATATTTATAACGAAACGTTATATTTAATAACGTTATAAATGAATAATAAGGATTTATGTATAAATGGATTAATATTTAAGAAAAATATTAATAAAGTTCATAGATTTACGTGACAAATCAAGAATTAGGACTCTATGAAAAGAAATCGATTGGAAATCGATTTATAACATGAATTAGTAAGAAATTACTATTGAAAGTCAAAATTGTTGACTTTTAAAGTCAACGTCAAAACGTTCGATAAATACGCTAATATCGCGTAAGGTGTACTAATTAGGTAAGAAACCTCATTAGTAAGAAAAGATTTCATAATTGAAATCCTTATATCGAGAAGCGATAAATCGTCGAGCGTTTAAACCGTAAAGGTTAAACGATACGGTTGAGCGATCTCAAGAGCGAGAACTATTCAATTGAAATACGTAATTGAAAACGTATCAAATTCATTAAGGAATTCAGTTTATATCGATATAGAATATCGAAGTTTATTCTCGACTTTGAGAGTCTCGAAAGCGTGAACGACGTACTAAAATATCGCTTTTACGTAAAGGTATGGGCGCAGACGCCGACGTAGGACGTTGACGAATAATCAAGTTTAAGGCGAACAATAGTCCGGTGGGCTTTATTACTTAAATGAACAATTTTGTCGCTCTTTTCAACCGTCTTTGTTTACGGTATTTTCAATTATTGATAAAATTGTTTAAATGATTACCCTTAAAAATGTTTCGTTTTGTGTATTGTATCTATCCGTGAATGAGGTGATGTTGTTGGGTTATTCCCAACTTATAATGAAATCGATAACGGATCCTATCTTTGGAAGGACAATACACAGCTAGGATTAACGTGTACACTAAGATATTTGTGTCTTTGTAAGGACAATTCACGGCCGGTCACGGGGACGTAGAGGGAGGCCTCCCTCACGACTTTCGACTATGTTATTATGATGAAACGATGATAAGGGATATGGATCATACACACCGAGAAAAATACAGCGCCAGCGATGATTCTTGAGAAATGATGAAAATGATTTTAGTAAGCACAAGGCATTTCAACTAAAACCCTCGTCTTACCATGATGTGGCGATGTAATCTTCAAATGATAAAATATTTTGGCATGAGTCCATGAGTGCATTCTTGTACTCACCGCATGTTTGTTTTTAAATGTGCGGTTGAGCGGATGATGGATGGAGCGGTGTTGAGCAATAGGATTATTGTCACGAAAAGTTTATACCTTGATAGTACATCGTCATATGTACTTATCACATGTCTTCCATTGCGAGAACCTAAATTTATGTACTAAAGTCCAAGAATATACTTGACATATGTTTCTGAGCTTTATTGTTAAAAAGAATCTCCCTTTATAATTATCCCTGTTTAGAGTTATAGTCCCTGTTAATCCGTACTTAGGATTTAGGGGCTGTGACATTGTTACAGTCCCATTCATTCATCATAATGACATACCATTCATTCTAAACTTATAGATTAACCATCATAGTATCATTTACAATTAAAATTAAACTCATACTTAACCATTTTGTTATATTTTCGGTATTTATAAATAATTAGCATAAGTATCCAATAAATTTCAATAAAATCATGTTATACTCCTATCATATTATAGAATTTAATTACCAACTCAATATCATCGAATAAAATTTAAACCTGAGTTAAAAAGCATTAAAGTTTATGTAATTTTTATTTATTGAACATTGGTGTTCAATACATTCCATAAAAATCATATCATGCTTATATCATATACGAAACATGAAATATCATTTAATATCATACATTAAAATTAAAAAGCATGCTTAAATACTTAGTAATATTTTTTGTAATTACAATTTATATGTATTTAGGCTCAATAAATTCTACCCACTTCACAACATGTTTATAATATGCAATAAACTTGGAATATTAACTTTAAACATCAACTAAATATTTATTATATGAACTTAATGCTTGGAATTCTCTTTGTCCTCAAACATATATTGTATATGTATTCAATAAATTACCAACAAGGCATAATAGATTCATATTATTTCTAAACATCATATATCATACTATTTTCAACAAATAAAAATCAAAATAAGCACCAAAAATTACATATATGATTCGGCCTCTTTGAAGAAAATATAAGAAATATTTTATAAATTCTCATTTTTATTCTATATGCTCCTAACACATCAACAAACAACAATATGAACTAACATTCACAAAATCATGCTTTATCTTTTATAAAAACAATTTTAACAAAAATCAAAAAATACTAAACATGATCCAAAAATTCCCAAACTTTAAAAAAAAAACCTTAACATACATTTCTAAGAATATTTCATTCATGGCTTGAGAGCATTTGATGGCTCAAAAGCCATGAAAAAAATGAAGAACAAAAATTAGGGTTCTTCATGAAAGAATTTCAAAAAAAATCTTAAAACAAATTCTACTCCATTATAAATGAAGATAATGATGGGATATACCTTTATATGGTCTTAGAAAATTATTTTGAGGGTTGAAATGGTTGGAAATGAAGGATTAAAGCTTAGGAAAATGAAAAACAAAAGAGAGAAAAAGGTTCCAAAGAGCGAGAGAGAGAGGGCTTGGTTCTAAAACTGAATTAATGAGATAGGGAAGCCCTTATGGCTGTCCTTGGTGGTAGTTAGGTGTGGACTAGTCAAAGTTTCCCGGTTTGGTATGTTAATACTGATTCTTTAAGTTTTATTGCGCTTTCGATTGATTTCTTTGAACCTTAAGGTTTTATTTTCTTAATATCCTTAAAATAATTATTTTATAGTTTATAATAATTTCATGAAGTTCGGATTGCATCCGGTAAGTCAATTCTGAATTATTGTGAAAAAACGACGTCCGACCATTAAATTAAGTTCCTTCGAATTTCTATCGAATTCTTGAGATTTCATCATTAATTTGAGTCTTATAAATCATTTATTATTTATTTAGACCCTTGGTTTGAGTTTCGGTTCATTCGGATCAATTTAGGGTTTTTCAGGTATATATACCCGGCGTTCGGTTAAGTTCTTCAAGAATTTCGTTCAGAATTTGATTCTTATGAAATCTAAATTCATAATAATATATTACTTCGTGATTTTGATTTTTCTCATTAATTTCACTGATTAGCACGGACGAAATTTGATCCGGCTCGTGAATAGCACTTTTGAGACTGATCGGGCAAGTATGCCCGAAAATTCTAACTCTTGGGCTTCTCACATGTTTTCATGAGAAGATTCTAGAAACGTAATCTTTTTGTTGAGATTTATTCTAGATCTTTCATTCTATGTTCAGGCTATTTAGAAAACCCTATTCCGGTTGGACTAGTCATTAGTTTTTGATTTCTCTAGTTTTCGATCTCCGAATCGATTCTAATTTGGTTCGTTGGTCACCTTAAACATATTTAAGGTCTTAGTACCATAATTATTTGGTTTAATCTCCACTAATCAATGTTTTAAATTTTTAGGGTTATAACAATGAAATTACCAATCATTTCTGAAAAGATAGAAGTCATGCATCGTTGAAATGTCCCAGGGGTATTGTACAACCCAAACGGCATCCCCCTCCACGCGAAAGTGCCAAAAGGACAAGTAAATTTATTTTGGGTTGATCCTCCGAAGCAATTGCTATCTGATAGTAACTAGACAAACCATCAAGAAAACAATAATATTCATGTGCAACTAGCTTATCTAACAATTGATCAATGAATGGAAGAGAAAAATGGTCCTTTCTAGTGGAGGCATTCAATTTTTGATAGTCGATGCACATCCTCCATCCAGTGGTGGTCTTGTTGGCATAAGCTCTCCTTTATCATTTTCCACCATTGTGATACCACCTTTCTTCAGTACCATGTGAACTGGGCTAACCCATTAACTGTCTACTACGGGGTAGATGAGTCCTTCAGAGAGGAGCTTTAGAATCTCATTCTTGACTACCTCCATAAGGTTTGGATTCAACCTTCGTTGTCCTTCTAGAATTGGCCTAGTCCCTTCTTCAAGTACTATCCAATGCATGCACATAGCTGGGCTTGTCCCTCGAATGTCAAACATACTCCATCCAATAGCCTGTTTCTTTTTAGCACCTCAATTAGTTGTTATTCTTCTACCTCATTGAGTCCGACAAAGATGATGACATGTTTCTCACCCTCCTCGAGATAGACATATTTGAGGTGTTCGGCTAAATCTTTGAGGTCTGGATTCCCTTGCGAAGGTAATCTTTCCACTTCTACCTTCATGTTCTCCTCCGCAATGTTGCTCTCCAGACAGAGCTTCTCTTCATTTTCATCAAAACCTGCAAGAAATGTTTCTATGCGGTCTTCCTGTAATACACATGTCTCGACCAAAGCACAATCAATAGCATCTATGTAAAAACAGTTATCAATTACTTCAGAAGATGGTACTATAGTGCTATCTCTAACAGAAAAGGACACAGTCTCTCCCAACACTATCATTTTTAATAATCCATTTTTAACTTCAATCAACGTGTTGGTAGTAGCCATAAAAGGTCTACCCAAAAGAATTGTGTGCTCCCATCAAGAACAACAAAATCAATAGGAATAATCAACCCACCCACTTTGACTAATATATCCTCAATAATCCTTTCTGGATAACGAATAGATCTATCAGCTAACTGTAGACACATGCGAGTAGGTTTTAATTCCCCTAATTCTAGTTGCTCAAAAATAGAGTAAGGCATTAAGTTTATACCTACACCTAGATCGAGCATGTCTGTAGCTTCCCTTCCATTTTCCAAAGCAATCTTTATTACAAAACTTCCCGGATCTCGCTTCTTGGGTGGTAATTAGTGCTGAAGAATAGCACTAGCTACTTCGGACACAACAACCTTCTAGTCATTTGCAAACTTCCTCTTTTTCGATACTAATTCCTTGAAGAATTAGACGTATGTGGGCACATTCCGAATAACATCGAGGAGAGACAAGTTCACGTTCACCTTAGAGAGCATCTCGTAGAACACTAAGAATTGTTGATCCTTCTTCTCACTTCTCAATCTACTCAAAAAAGGAATTACAGGTTGGTACGGATTCTCAGCCTTGTGAAGCCTCGAACGTCTCTTCTCTTCCTCCTCTGGGCTCTCTTTTTGTAATTCCCCAGTCACGTTAGTTGTTGGATTTATATACTGAAAGCAGTTTTGGTTGAGCTTGTATACAATGTTTCCTGTTACCACTATTACAATCTCCTATCTGAATTGATTACTTGATTGCATATATCTGTGTCCCCTTATCTCATATATAAGTTAGATCATACAGTGTGTAGAAGATCACAGAAGTCTGTATGATTGGTCAAGCTTAATGAGATATAAAAAGAATCACAGCTGAGACAACTTGAGGACAAGTTGTCGGTATAGGTTGCGGTATAGATAAGAAGTGACTTGACTTGGTTGCTTGTCTATCTTTGTGCGTCTCGGCGTATTGATGGATCACAATGAGATGAGTTCTTCTATCTGACCGTCATGAAGAACCAAGATCTCGGTGACTTACGATGATCTAAACCTCGATAAGGTATTAGATGAGTATGAGTTGTTGACCATCACTTTGACTTGTTATGGGTGAGGTTATATGTTCTAACCCAATATTCTCCGCATCTTGGGTGGTGGCGGTGCTTGTATGTCATGCTAGTTATCTCAGACGAGTTACCGTATCCGTTTAGGATGATGACGTCCCTAAGGAGCTTAAAGGTTTATTGTACTAAACCCCGCAGGTTGAGTTAGCTCAAGTATAATAATAAGGTTGAGTGGTACTACTTAAGGAATTAAAGATATTAATTATTTTAGCGATCGTAATGCTCTAAATAATTAATGGACGCTCGATATCTTAAATACGGGGATTCGTAATGTCTAAGTGCAAGTCGACTCACCTTCGTGATAAAGGGTAAGTCAACATTTATTCTCTAGTGGCATGAATGAATGTTTATAAATTAATTTATGTTACGGGTGAACATAAGATAATTAATTTATTTGAGGCCCATCTTTATTCCTTGATTTGATCCACAGTGGCCCATCCGGTCCGTAGCCACATGGAAATCGGCGCCCCCTATCCTCTAAGGCAAGGTTTTGATCTTCTTTATTCATAAGGATATTATTATATTTATGGGATATGCATGGATCCTTTCCTAATGGGATTATTGTAATACATTATAAATATAAGGTAAGAGATAAGATCAAGGTTAATCCTTAATTATCTATTCATTATTTTTGAAAATCCCATAGAGCTTGGGAGAGAAATTTTCGAGAATTGTAGAGAGGATTAGGGTGATTTTCTGTAGCATTCTCCATAGATCGTCCTCACTCGACGTTGGAGATTGGGCAACCGGATCTGATCCGGAAGGTCAAAGCACGAGTCTCGATCCGTTCATCCCCGAGCATTCAAAGGTAAACACGAGAAAACCCATCGTGTTGCAATTAATTATATAGACGCATGCTAGGAATATAATCAATGTATGGTGAATTAAACATCCAAGATAGATCCTCGGGATAGGGTTAAAATGAGATTTCCCTACAATTGGTATCAGAGCCTGGGATCAGTATCTTGGCTCTGTTGGATTAATTCACGTTTGATTATTACATGCGCAATTAATTAATTGTTGAATCTGTCGTTCATCGTGGCTCGTTTTATTTTTGTCGGATTTTGTTTTTCACCACGAGAAAATCCGTGGTTAGATTAGATTTTTTCCCTGTAAATCTTATCTGTAAAAGAAGAACGAAGACGAAAGCATGAAGAACGAGACGACGGAGAAAAGGTCGCACGGCGCGTGCGGCGACGCAAGCACGCTTGCGCGCGCATCGGCGCCGCGACGCACCACGCAACGCACGTTCGACGAGACAGGCGAGACTCGGTGGCATCGGCCGCATGGGCGTGCGGGTGCGCGATTTCCGCCGACGCCTCAGCACGCCCGGCCGCGGCGCGAGCCATCGGGCCTGGTCGGGCGGAAGACCTCGGCAACACAGGTGCTTCATGCGCGCGCAGTGCACGGGCAGCGGCTCGGCGAGTGGGCGACGCGGCGGCACATCTCGGCGGTCGGTGCGGGCGCGCGCTTGCTGGCGGTAGCCTCGTCACAGTCGCGGCCGCCCGCGCGTCGCTAGGTGGCACGCATCGTCGCGCGAGATCCGCGGCGCTCGTGCTTTCGCTGCGGGCGACGGGCACGCGTTTGTCGCGGCGAGATCCCGGCGCCTCGTGAGCACCCTCGCGATCGGGGCGCGACCACGAGCAACGCGCGACAGGCGCGCGTGCGCGCGTGGATTTCTCGATGATTTTCTCGGTGGGCGGTAGCGAGAATAGGGCGGGCGGTCTTGGGCGCGCGCATGGGCTATGCCCTGCTGCGCGCCCAGCTCATCTTGGGCCGACCCACCCAAACCCGCCCGCACCCGCCCGCACCGGCCCGAACCCGTTTTTCGGCCCCGAATCCGCTTTGACGAATCCGATCCGTGCCCGCACGCGAGGCCCATTTTTGAAGTTAATGAAGATCATGCTTTGCAATTCTATGTAATAGATTAGGCGGAAAGTGCGGTTCCACGAGTGGGCCACGATGAGCGTTTATTTTATTTTAATCGTTCGTTGCATGTCGCGTATGTTTAAATTATGCAGAAGCATGCTATGTATGTTTAAATTACGTGACAAACATATTATATGTTTTCGTGATTGGATGCGCATAGTAAGCATGCTAGGTTTATCGCGTTTTCAAGCATATTTTAGAATTCTGCGAGCATGTTTTACATGTTGAGTTCTATGGAAAAGCATGCTAGGATTACGTGATCTGCATGGACAAACCTTTTGAAACAAAAGACTAAGCAAGTAAACCCGACATATTAATTTTCAAATTAAAATGTCAAGACCTCCACTTTTTGATCTCTAAACAAAGTGAGATCCACTGTGAGTAAACGTCCACACGCGTGTCTTGCTTGCACTGTTTATCATAAGTTTGTTAGATGAGATTTCTAAATAAAACCTTTTAAATCTATTGAGAAGTGGGAGTTTCATGTGTAAACGTCCACACGCGTGGCTTGCATGTATGATTTTCATAAGTTCTCTAGAGATGGATTTAAAATGAGATAACAAAGGATTTTGAATTGGAAGCAGTATGGCCCTAGTGAGTATGCCAATTCTAAGAATTCATTTTCTGCTGTTAAAATTGTGGTCATTGCTAGACATCACCTCGAGTACAACTTCCGAAGTCCTTCTTGCGATAGTGATGTGGTCTAGTAAGGTCCAATCATTAATTTCATTTGTCATAAGGATAAGTTGACATGGATTGAAATTAAACGACTAAAAGATATATTTTAGTTTGGTCGAGGGGTTCATGTGTAAACATCCACACGCGTGGCTTGCATGTGGAATTCCTTGGGCGATTGGAGGTTTCAATTAATATTGTTTTATCAAAAGGTTACAATATTATTATTACGAATTATGTGCGATCGTATGCTTATGTGTTTACATTATCTTTTCAGATATGTCTCTTACGATTATGAATATGCTCGCACAAAATCCTTATCCGTCCGAATTTTATCGAGTGGAAATGAAACATTGAGAATGTTCTTTCTGTGGAAGAAAATCTATTTATACTCACTACACCTCGTCCCAAGCCTCTAGACGATTCATCTACTGATGAGGAGCGCAAGGAGCATGAGAAATGGGACAAATCAAATAGAATGGCAAAGTGCCTTCTTTTGGTCACCATGTGCGAATCCTTGCAACTCCAGCATCAAGAGATGGAAGATGCAGCCATGATATGGCTAAGTCTTATGAAATCGTATAAGGAGTCGGACAGAATCGTTTGTCATAATTTGACAAAATCAATAATGTCAAGTTCAATGAAGGAAAGCGATTCGTGCATGACCATGTAGAGCAAATGATCAATCTCTTCTGAGAGCTCGAGTTGGTTGGAGGATATATTGATGGCGTAGTCGAGAATCGATATGATCCTCAACACTTTTCCCAAGTCTTTTATGACTTCCGTTATAAAGCGGTCCTTTATGATAAGAGTTATACTCTAGATTCATTGCAAGAGGATCTTGTAACGGAAGAACATAAAATGGGCAAAGGTGCAGATCTTTAGAACGCACTCGAAGAAAACCACCGCTTTATCGAAGATGAAAAGGAAAAGTGGAATTCAAGAGATGCTAACGCTAAAGAAAAGAGGGAGTAATACAGGGCTCTACCGGCGGTTTGAAAAAGCCAAAGGAGATGGGCAAGTGCTTCAAGTGCGGTGAGGCGGGCATTGGAGGCTAAGTGCCCCAAGCTCGAGGCTCAAGTGCGCCATTTGCTTTAGTAACGAAACATGTTTAGCGACTTGTTCTACCCATTCTTGGGTAGTAGACACGGTGCGATCGATCATGTTTGTTACACCTGCGAGATTCCTGCGGACAAGGGAGCTACATGATGGCGAGATAACGATCTCCATGGGCAACGCGCGAAAGTCGAGGCCGTTGCGATCGGAGATGTTTCTTTATGTTTTGATAGAACGCTTTAGTTTTAAAGGGCGTTTATATGTGCCGGGAGTTTCGTGAAACCTTATTTCTGCTTTGAAACTTTTACTCATGGATATTCAGTTATTTTTGATAGTGGTGTTTCTATCATAAGAAATGACGAAGTTATCTGTGATGGCACTTTATATAATTCGCTTTATACTATTTCTGCTAAACATAATACCTATAACTATGTTGCATCATCTACAAACCTTAAAAAGAGAAAGTTTTCTTCGTAAGACGACACCACATTTCTCTGGCATCTTAGATTAGGTCACATCAATCTAAATAGGATCCAAAGACTGGCTAAGAATGGAGCGTTGGGTAATCTCACAGTTACTCCATTCCCAGTCTGCGAATCCTGTATAGAAGGAAAGATGTCTACCAGACCCTTCAAGGCGAAGGGTTATAGAGCCAAAGAAGTGTTGGAGCTAGTCCATTCTGACCTATGTGGACCGATGTCCACACAAGCTCGTGGAGGGTACGAGTATTTTATCACTTTCATTGACGATTACTCAAGTGCGGATACATATATCCGCTTCACCGAAGTCCGAATGCTTTGAGAAATTCAAAGAGTTTAAGGCGGAAGTGGAGACGAAGCTTGGTAAAGTATCAAATCATCATGCGGTCCGATCGCGGTGGTGAATACCTCAATGAACGAGTTCATGGACTATCTAGTGAAGTGTGGGATTACCTCCCAACAAGATTACACACCGCACACCGAGCAAAATGGTGTGTCGAGTGAAGAAATAGGACTCTTTTGGAAATGGTTAGATCAATGATGAGTTATGCAAGATTGCTATTTTGTTCGGGGTATGCCTTAGAAACAGTGACATACTTGCTAAATCTAGTATCATCCAAGTCACCGAAAAGACCCTTTCGAGTTGTGGTTTGGGCGCAAGCCTAGTTTAAGTCACATAAGGATATGGGGCAGCCCGGCACATGTCTTTGAACAAGAAGGCCGACAAGTTGGAGGCTAGATCCGACGCAAGGCTGTTTATTGGCTATCCTAGAGGAACGAAAGGTGGTTTATTCTATAGTCCTAAGGATCAGAAGGTCATTATTAGCACTAATGCCCGATTCTTAGAAGAGGATTATATGACAAACCATAAATCCAAAGTTGAAATCATTCTTCAGGAATTAGAAGATGATCATATTCCACCACCGATTAGGCCAAAGGTACGAGATGTCGAGTCTAGTGGGAGGGATCGACACCAGATACTTCAAGAAATTGAAGTGGGTCGAGTTCCACTGGAGATACCGACCGTACAAGTGGTACCTACCCAACAAGTTGTGCAAGATAGAGAACCACAAGTTTCTGCACCCACCGTTGCCATTGTGCCAGTAGCGCCTCGTCGTAGTGGGAGGGTTGTTCGTCAACCCGAGCGATTTATGTTCTTGGGTGAATCTTCGAATTTAGTCCCGGAAACGAACAGGCAATAATCGACCCATGGACATACAGCGAGGCGATACAAGACATTGATGCAAGATCATGGCACACCGTTATGGACTTAGAAATTGAGTCCATAACAGCTATGGATGTATACGAAAAGACACCTCTACCAGATGGCAAGGAAGCCATAGGTAGTAAGTGGGTATACAAGAGGAAGAGAGATTCAGATGGAGAGGTTTCAGCTTTTAAAGCCGGGCTTGTGGAGAAGGGTACACTCAGTTGAGGCATCGATTTCGATGAGACCTTTTCTTTGTAGCAATGCTCAAGTCCATCGTAATTCTTCCGCCATAGCAGCCACTCAACCTTGAGGTTTGGCAATAGATGTGAAACCGCTTTTCTAAACGGTTACCTTGAGGAAGGTAGAGATATCTATATGCAAAGAACCCGAAGGTTATGTGGTGAATGGTGAAGAGCATCTAGTATGGAAGCTTAAGAAGTCCATTTATGGACTTAAGCAAGCCTCACGATCCCGGAACTTACGCTTTGACGAGGTGGTAAAGTCCCATGGATTTACCCAGTTGCCTAGCGAGAGTTGTGTGTATCGCTTAGATGTCAACGGTGATGTGGTATTTCTTGCACTTTATGTAGATGACATTCTTCTAGTTGGTAACAATGTGAAGTTGTTATCGACGTAAAGAGTTGGTTATCCGATCGATTTCAAATGAAAGACTTAGGAGATGCAGCGTACATTCTTGGGATCAAGGTTTACCGAGATCGCAAGAGGAAAATGTTGAGCTTATCTCGCGCCTTACATCGATCTTGTGATTACTTGTTTTAGTATGCACCACCAAGAAAGGATTGCTACCTTTCAGACATGGCGTTCCTTTATCTAAGGAGCAGTCACCTATGACTTCAAAGGAGATAGAGGAAATGAGACAAGTTCCTTACGCTTCCTCCGTAGGAAGTCTCATGTACGGAATGCTATGTACGAGGCCCGATATCTACTATGCGGTAGGCATAGTAGCTAGATATCGATCTAACCTCGGACAAGCTCATTGATTGCAATAAGCATATACTCAAGCACCGAAAAGGACTCGTGATTATAGGCTAGTTTACCATGCGAGATAGTCTAATGCCTTTGGGTTATAAAGACTCGGATTTCCAAGCTGACCGTGATGAGAAAAAATCTACCTCAGGCTATGTGTTTACCTTGGGAGGTGGAGCCGTATCCCGGCGGAGTGCAAAGCAGCGATGCATTGCGGACTCTACCATGGAAGCCGAATATGTAGCCGCTTTGGAGGTCGCTAAGGAGGTCAGATGGTTCAAGAACTACCTCATGGATCTAGGTGTGGTACCTGGTTTGCCCAAAAGTATCATAGTTTCTTGTGATAACTCGGTGCGATGGCAAACTCGAAGGAACCACGGACCCACAAAGTGACCAAACACATAGAGAGAAAGTACCATGTCATATGAGAAATCGTTAGACGAGGGGACGTGATGATTGAAAAGATTGATACGATGGATAACCTAGCGGATCCATTCACAAAGAGCCTGCCGCAAAAAGTCTACGGCGCGTTCGAGGACTTGGATTATGCTTGATGGCACCCACTTAGAAAGGAAACTTTTGTATAAGTGGGAGAAGCAAAGTGATGGTTTTGTTTGTAATAGATAGTAGAGAGATACATTGTATACTAAAAGTTTGCTTTAGTATAAGTGGGAGATTGTTGGTTGTATATATAGAAAGCGCTTTGGTTGAGCTTGTATACAATGTTTCATGTTACCACTATTACAATCTCCTATCCGAATTGATTACTTGATTGCATATATCCGTGTCCCCTTATCTCATATATAAGTTAGATCATACGATGTGTAGAAGATCACGAAGTCCGTATGATTGGTCGAAACAATGAGATATAAAAGAATCACAACCGAGACAACTTGAGGACGAGTTGTCGGTATAGGCTGCGGTATAGATAAGAAGTGACTTGACTTGGTTGTTTGTCTATGCTGGTACGTCTCTAACGTATTGATGGATCACAGTGAGATGAGTTCTTCTATCTGACCGTCGTGAAGAACCAAGATCTCGGTGATTTACGATGATCTAAACCTCGATAAGGTATTAGGTGAGTATAAGTTGCTGACCATCACTTTGACTTGTTATGGGTGAGGGTTATATGTTCTAACCCAATATTCTCCGCATCTTGGTTGGTGGCAGTGCTTGTATGTCATGCTAGTTATCTCAGACGAGTTACCGTATCCGTTTAGGATGATGACGTCCCCTTAAGGAGCTCAAAAGGTTTATTGTACTAAACACTGCAGGTTGAGTTAGCTCAATTATAATAATAAGGTTGAGTGATACTACTTAAGGAATTAAAGATATTAATTATTTTAAGCAATGTAATGCTCTAAATAATTAATGAACGCTCGATATCTTAAATACGGGATTCGTAATGTCTAAGTGCAAGCCCGACTCACCTTCGGTGATAAAGGGTAAGTCAACATTTATTCTCTAGTGGCATGAATGAATGTTTATAAATTAATTTATGTTCTGGCCGAACATAAGATAATTAATTTATTTGAGGCTCATCTTTATTCCTTGCATTTGATCCCTGGGCTGGCCCATCCAGGCACGTAGCCACATGGAAATCGGCGCCCCCTATCCTTTAAGGCAAGGATTTGATCTTTTTTATACATAAGGATATTATTATATTTATGGTATATGCATGGATCCTTTCCTAATGGGATTATGGTAATGCATTATAAATATAAGGTAAGAGATAAGATCAAGGTTAATCCTTAATTATCTATTCATTATTTTCAAAAATCCCATAGAGCTTGGGAGAGAAATTTTCGAGAATTGTAGAGAGGATTAGGGTGATTTTCTGTAGCATTCTCCATAGATCGTCCTCACTCGACGTTGGAGATTGGGCAACCGGGATACAGTCCAGAAGGTCAAAGCACGAGTCTCGATCCGCTTCATCACGTTCATCCCCGACAGATTCAAAGGTAAACACGAGAAAACCCCTACGTGTTGCAATTAATTATATAGACGCATGCTAGGAATATAATCAATGTATGGTGAATTAAACATCCAAGATAGATCCTCGGGAGAGCGTTAAAATGAGATTTCCCTACATTAGTCAATCCGGTTTTCTCTAGTGGAATTTCCATTCTGTTGTCAATCACTTTCCCACACCTGAGAACCGTGATTGCTTGTGCATGTTCCGGCTGACTATGCAGCTTCCCTTTTTGGCGTTGCTGCACCAATTCTCCAATAGTCCCAGCTAATTGTCCTACTTGATTTTCTATTCTTTTCATCTATGCTTCCACGGACTAAAATCTATGGTGACTTGCCTGAATAAAATTCTGTAGCGAATCTTCAAGTGTTGGCTTCCTAGGTGCACACGGCCATCAAGCATCGGGTTCTCACTGAACCGCTATCTGAATCGAGCTCCTGGCTAGATCCCCTTGATTTTAAATCCAAGAGAAATTAGGGTGATCTCTCCAACCAGGATTGTAAGAATTTGAAAAAGGATCATATCTAGGCCTTGCTGATTGCCTCCTTGGAACCCCTACATGGCATTAACTTGCACTTCTTCATATGCCATCTCAATCGTCATTTGGCACATATTGGCTCCATGCCCTATTTCACCACAAATACCATAAGTTTCCATCGACATTATGATACGGACGAAGGACCCGTTGGATATAAAGATCCAAGAACCCCACGTAAAAGAGTTAGGCAGCGGCCTCCCTAGATCAAGAATCCAGTTTGATCACCCCTAGCGCGTAGAAACCTCGACCCGTTGACTATATAATCAGTCAAGAACCTCGGTATGGTTGAACGCCACAAGACCTTGCTCAAATGTCTTGATAAGTTCCTAAACAAGTGAAATACTCTACAAAGAGAATTTTACAGACAAAGCAAATGCCAAATTCGTTTATATATCAATGTCTTCCTTTTACACATGATCACAAACCTATTTATAGGCTACAAATAACTCTTGAGCTTCTCACATTCATATCTACTTAAGACTCTTTAAATGACTAAATATAACTCCTAAATGACTAATAATAACATAATTGTAACTCATAAACATAGGTATAACTATTTGACTCCAAGAGTCACTTTATTAACACACACTTAATTAGCTAGATAGACTATTCACTTGGCCTCCTCTTCATGCACGAAAATTCAGACTTTTATTCTTCAATTGGGCCTCCAAATGTGATGTAATTGTGAGCCCACACTTCAAGTATAATGATCGAGCTAAAAACACACTCAAATTCACTCGCAATCGTACGATGTAATTGTAGCGTGATAAGTTAACCCAAGTCGTCTCTCAAGGAAAACTTAACAGGGCTATTGTTCGTGTTATGCATGTAAAGCATTTAAAACCTAAACATTCTAATGCTAACTAGGGTTTTGAAACATGCGAGAATAGAAATACGAGAAAATAAATGTAACCCTAAGCTGGGGTTGTCAATCCCAGCTCAACTAATAAAGCATTAAATCTAAACCAGGCTTGTCAATCCCTAGTTGAACTATGAAAGATATAAAACAAAAGCAGTAAACAAAAGCAATAGTAAACCTATACTTAGCGTTCGTCAAGCCCTAATCTAAGTTTACTTGTAAATGAACAATAAACATCAATCAACCAACAAAACATGAATTAATCGAAAGCAGGATAAATCAAAGCAATATAAATCGAACAAACATAAAAACAATCCATTGTCACTATGGAATTGAATCCAATAAAAATCACCAAACAATAACATTAAGAAATTGATTCCGATAAAACAGATTAATCCAGAAGCATGAATTGATTAACTAAATTATTCGATGAAACTGAAAACAGGAATTAAAACTAATAATTATCTGTTTGTGTCGATCTGTTGTAGAGCTCCTGAAGAACAATGTGAAGAGCAGCCGCGGCTGCGTGAGAAAAATAGGAACTGATAGAGACTTCTTTTGACCTAGCGCGTAATTTATATAAATTAAAGAGTGAGCGCCGGTTGCGGAGTGAGCGACGGATTGAAAAACATTTTGTAATAAAAGTGAACACCGGCTGACATGTGAGCGCACGAGGGAAAATTGCACAACGCGCGCTTGCATGGGCGCTGGGTCCCCAGCGCCGGACGAGGCTAGGCGAGGGTGGCGGGAGGTCGAGTGCCGGATGGAGGTCCAACGTGCGCTGGGAGTTCGAGCGTGGACGAGGCGAGAGGCAATGTAACACCGGATGAGCACAACGACCGCACGCGGAGAGCGGGCGCTGGCCAACCAACGCCGGACAAAGCGGCGGCGCGGTGGCTGGCGCCGGGCGGCAAGACCGGATGGAGCGCGAGACGAGCGCTACGGAAGACATGGCTGTTGGGCGAGTTGGAGCGGGAGCGGCGCTGCACCCAAAGACAGATGAGGCGACGACGCCGGGCGAACGCCGGAGTGAGCACTGGGTTGAGCGCTGATCGCCCAGCACGGACAGAGGACCAAGCGAAGCGAGATGGGTGATGGAACTAGGCGCCGCTGGAGATGCGCGAGCTGTCGAGCGTCGGCTGGGCGGCAATGCGTGCTTGAATTTGGGCGAACACGCGCGGTGTTCCAAGCACCAGTTTGGGAAGCCACACCACACCGGGTGCTGGGCGAGCGGGCATTGGGCTAGTGCACGGGTGCTGGAGCGCAACGCACGCGGGGTGCGCGGGACGTGGGCGACGTGCACGCTTGATCGAGCGCCGGGCTCGACATGCGCGACTATATTGATTCGCTCCGATCTCCCTTGTCTGAAGTCCGAATTAGGATCCATTTTCGCCTACGGATTCCTGTTGAGATGATCTTCAATTTACTTTACTCTTGGCAGATCCGTTTCATCCTATTTAATGCCGTTTTTCTACAAAACATCGAAACAAACGAAGTAAGTCCGAATCGATATATATTAATCAAACCAACGGCATAAACAGGACAAACCATGGAAAATGACATGTAAAACAATACAAAGAATCAGCACAAATTCATACCAAACATATAAGTCAACCCATCAACTTGAATAATATTCACCATTTGGCCCAGTGGAGATTGATCTTGGACTTGAGCCTTTATTTCAGCTAGTAAAAGCATCATGGACTCCTTTATTCTCTTTGCTCTAGTCCTTGTAATTGGTCCATGTTGTGTAATCAAAGGATCAATCTTGTTGTCCTTAGGCAGCTTGGATGCGTCTCCATCTTTCCCTTCTTCTTCAAAAGGATTCGTCCTCGAATCTAATTCACCAAAATAAGGAGACAAATCAATAACATTAAAAGTAGCACTTACATTATACTCACCTGGAAGGTCTAGTTTGTAAGCATTATGATTCACTCTTGTAATAACTTGGAATGGTCCATCTCCTCTTGGCTACAACTTAGACTTGCTTTTAGAAGGAAATCTCTCCTTTCTCAAATGTAACCAAACCCAATCGCCCGGCTCAAAGATGACATATTTCGGCCCTTGTTTGCTTTTTTGGCATATTGTTGTGTTCTCTTTTCAATGTTTGACCTCACCTTTTCATGTAATCTTTTCACCATTTCAGCTTTAGCTTTTCCATCAAGACTTGTACGTTCTTCAATCGGTATTGGAATTAGATCAAGCAGGCTCAATGGATTGAAACCATAAACAACCTCAAATGGAGAAAAGTTAGTAGCAGAATGAACACTTCAATAATAAGTAAATTCTGCAAAAGATAAGCAATCTTCCCAACTTTTCAAGTTCTTTCCGATCAAAGTTCTAAGTAGTTAAGACAAAGTTCTATTAACCACTTCAGTTTGTCCATCAGTTTGTGGATGACAAGTAGTAGAAAACAGAAGTTTAGTTCCCAATTTATTCCACAACACAGGCCAGAAATGTAATATTCCAAAGAAACGAACATACGATTACGGTATTCTAAACCCGTAATTAGGGTTTTTCCTGAATATTCTTATCTCGTATGACATCGAATTGTAATTTGATTCAAGATTTATATAACGAATTCCTTTTTATAATTCACTAAGAATTGTGAATTACGGAATTGAAATTTATGAAATAATACGACAAGATTATTTTAACGCCAAACGCTGCATCTAACGCGTCGATTGTATGAAATTTTCTGAGCAGTGAAGCTTGGAATTAATTTTCATATTAATTCCTATGATAATGGAATTTTATTTATTTAGTAAGTATGAACTTACTACGACCATTTTGAGATGAGTCGATTTTGACGTTAACGCCAACGCCTGTAGACGCTTTGAAAATGAGTTTAATGCTCAGAAATTATAATAATTAATTTCTTATTATTATTTTATATAATTACAGTATTAATAATTATTAAAATTAATTCTTATATTATTAAAACTCAAAAATTCCAAATTATGGAATTTGAAAACCCTAATTTTATAAATTATGGTTTTATCACATGAAATGATGCCATTAAATTATCATATGGTATCTAAACTATATATTATGATATATATGGATATTATTAAGCATTAAAATCAAATTTTGAACCATAGAACTCGATGGTTTCAATTTAATAATTTCGAAACTCTAATTTTCGAAATTAGGGTTTGTTTGCATGAAATGATGCAATAATCTTATCCTATGCTATTATTTAATATCTAAATCATATATTATGATATATATGAGTATATTTAGATTGAAAATTACCTGAGTATCAATAATAGGTGTGATTTACATTTTTATTCCTATTTTTGCCAAATTGTGGTCGATAATTTCGAATCTATGCTTAAGGTATGATTTAATTATTTTATGACTTGATTTTATATCTATGTAATACCCACAGAATTAATGTCTAATTACGGTATTTAAAACCAGAAATCAAAGCTTTCACGAGATATTCAATCGAATGATATCGAATAATGACTTCGATTAATTACGAAGGAATGAAATCCTATTTTATATTCACCGAGAATTGTGAATTAAGAAATAAAAGTATACGAAGTATATCGGCAGATTATTTTAACGTCGATCACGTATCGATAGTTAAAATTATGATATTTTCTAAGCAATTGCTTAGAATTAAATTCCATTATTAATGGAATAATGAAATAAAGTGATGACGACCATTTCGAGATGAGTCGATAATGAACGCTTTGTAACGCTTTCAAACGTTAACGCTTTGAGATGAAACGAAAAGCTGCTTTAATCAATCAAGAAATTATAGGAATTAATTTCCTATGATTAGTATATGTAATTACAGTATGATTTAGCATTAAATCAATGCTAGATCATCAAGATTCGATAGTTACCATTTTTCAAACGCTCGAAAACCCTAATTTTCGAACTCGATTTTGTCGCATAAAATGATGCCATTAATTTATCCTATGATATTATTTATCATCTAAACTATATGTCATAACATATATCAATGTTTGGCATGAAAATAAATTTTGACCCTTTGGCATAGTGTAATAGCCGAGAGCTATATACACATATATACTAAGCACTTATTTGTTGATTTATCTATTACATGTATCTAAGTGACATTGGATTAATTATATCCTAACTACACTATTAAAATCTGATATATATATATACATATATATATGTAATTTTCGTGTATGTGGGTGTAGAGAGGGAGTGCAAGAGTGTGTGCATGTGTGTTGTTTCTATGCATGTACAAGGGGTGACAAATGTCACCCACAAGCACACCACTACCACATACCCCCCAAACTCCAGCCACTCTCTCCTCATTTTTGCCGTCCCTCTCCCTCTCTTTCCCCATTTTCGTCCATTTCCTCCAAGAACAGCTCCAAGATCAGCCACTCCACCATCAAAAAAGTGGACATAAGCTCCTAGCTCAAGATGGACAGCCCCTTCCTCTTCATCCCTCTCGATTTCGTGGCTAAGGTAGATACCATCTCTTTAGATCCTAGGGATGCTCAAGATATACACATGCATGTTCATCAATATGCTTGAATGTGTTGGGTCTATGCTTGAAAGTGATTGCATGTTGATTTAATAGGTAGATTCAATACTTTTGATCATTGCATGTTGATTTTCTGGACGAACAGCAACTTCACGAATTTATTTGACTAAGTTTCAGTGGTCCGATGATTGTGCATTTTTGATATGTTGAAATTATATGTGTCTAGTATGCCTCTGTAAAATTTCAAGTCCATCCAACTTGATTTGATATTTTATTTGTATTTATCAAAACACTGCACAAATCTATGAAATCGCCGTGTTTATCACCCATAGTACGTGGCTTTCGTTTTAATTTTGGCTAATGATAAAACTCTAAAATTTGGCAGAAACATAAATCAGCATGTCTAGAAGATTCCTGTAAATTTTCAGAATTTTCTAAAAATATTTACTATTTATTCCAGATTTTACAAGCCAAATGCACAAAATTGTCACGGGAGTGATAGCTTGTGGTAAAATATTTTATCTCCCAATCTATGGTGAATCATTGAGTGAGGCTTTTTCTGGATAAAACTAGACTTAAGTGGCTTTTCAATATGATTGGTTTCATTTCCAGATTCCTTATAATGAACTCACGGTGAATTTTAAAGTTGATACATTACAGTAAGTTGTTTTGGACAAACTGCCTTAGTAAATTTTTCATATAATTGGCTGTTCGAGTATGACTTTTACGTGAGGTGTTCAAGCCATTTGTAGTCCGATTTGGACTTGGGTTTCTTCATAAGAAATGTTCCCACCATGTCTAGTTATGATCTGGAAATTTTGATCCCAAACCAAGTTTTTAGGTATACCTTTCATCGACCCAAATTCACCTACTGAAACTGTCCATTTCAACTAGTCAACTTTGGACTTATGTATTTCTCGATGAGTTAGATATTTTCCAGTATGGTCTTCATGAAATATGTAGTACTTGTTACAAGGTTTCTAAATTGGTATCCTGCAGCCATTTTGGCATTTCGAGTCAAAAGTTACGAGCCTAGCAAAACCCTCGTCGTTAAGCTAAAACTGAAAATTCTGAAATAATTTCTAAGTATAGAAGTCAGTTTGAGTTGCCCACTTTGAGAACCTATATCTCCAGAACCACGATTCTTTTGGATTTAATTCCTTCTTAGAACTTGTAGTACATGTTTAGAGGTTTCCAAAATGTATCTTTGTGCGACCATACGTATTCTGAATCGAGAGTTATGGATCGTCAAAGTAGGTCACTTGGGTTATTTCGAGCTGTTTTGCTGAAATTAAACACTTGAAATTTGACTATGTTGGAAACCCCATGTGAAGTATGCCTTATGTGACTAACATGCTATTAATCGATGCATTCATTATGTTATGTCGCAAGGTACGATAGAGCATTATAAGATGTACAATTATGATAAAACATCATGATACGATATTTACACGAAAGCATACCATAACGTGAAATATTTGACTAGGTGCTACCACATGAATCGATCGAGTGTATATCATACCATGATATACACTAAAATAGAAATATGGGTTCTAAGACCCAATGGATTTTCCAGCCCAAAACCTCAAGGTCAAGAATAGATAGGCTAAAGCTAGACTTACAATCCAAGAAACGGATTAAGGCAATCTGATCACCAAAGTGGGCTTTACTCTACTCAAAATAAAATGCTTCGAAATATTTATTTACGATGCTTATTTCAACTGCTGATAAAATGTTTACAAGATTACCCGCCAAAATGTTTATGTTTTGTGTATGTATCCTATCCATGAGATATTATGAGATGTTATGAATGTTGTTGGGTCGCCCCCAACTTATGAACGAAAATCGATATCGGATCCTGTGTGCCAAGGACAACACCGCTAGATTAACGTGTACACCTAAGGTGACCGTGGTGTCGTAAGGACACCACTTGTCGGTCACGGTCGTAGGAGGCCTTCACGACGCTCAACTATGATGTTTTAATGAATGATGATAAGGGATACGGATCATACACACCAAGAAAATGCCCGCCAAAGCGATGATTTTATGAATCGATAAATGCTTTAGTAAGCGCAAGGCATTTTCAACTAAAACCCTCAGTCTTACCATGATGTGGCAAAGGTAATCTTCAAATGATAAAATATTTTCGCATGAGTCCACCGAGTGTATTCTTGTACTCACCGCATGTTTGTTTTTAAATGTGCAGTTGAGCGTATGATGGATGGAGCAAAGGTTGAGCAATAGGAATGTTGTCGCGATATGTTTATACCTTGATAGTACATCGTCATATGTACTTATCACATGTCTTCCGCTGCAAGAACCTAATTTATGTACTAGAGTCCAAGAGCATGCTCGACATATGTATTACGCTTATTAATGAGAGTCTCCATGTTTATTCTTTCATGTATACAACTATAGTCCCCGCTAATCCGCACTTAGGATTGAGGGATGTGACAGAGTGGTATCGAGCTGTTCGCTTCGAACCCAAAATCTTCTTTAAGGTTAAGTCTAGATCGAGTCATTAGACTTCTAGAGATCACCGACAATGCTCAACACTCCATCACATCAAGCTCAACCGAAATGAGGTAAATGACTCTTTTCCCAAAGTTTTGAAAATTAGCCTGGCCAGATGAATATTTATGAAATTATTTTCTCGAGTTGAAAACGAAAAGTTTGAAAGTGAAACAAAATTTTATCAAGCGAAATGAAAGCTATTAGAAAGGTTGAGAATGAATGTTATGACAAATGATTTGTTAAGAAAGTTATGAAAAGAAGGAAGATATAAGAAAGATGATGACAATGATATGAGAAAGTTTTGTACGATATGCCAAAGATGAAATGTTCAATTTACGAATGTAATAAGGGTTCATTATTACGAACGGTTATGATTATTCATGTTTAAGATGATTGAGATCGACATTGAATTGTCAATATGATATGTTGAATTCTTTAAATTCAACGAAATATGTATGCACAAATGAGCTACGAGGAATATTCAAGTTTTACTTCAAACTACAAAGTTGATTATGATGACGAGCATGCTAGTTCAAACAGTAACATAGACTTTATATGACGATGATCCCTTTCTACGAAAGAACATAGAAGTAAGAATTTCCTTCAATTACAAGAACAAGATTAGTGATGGATTTGAGAACTTCATTCCATCTTGAGTGAAGAAAAGTGAAAGATTTATACGAAATTGTTCGACCGACATGTACGACCGGCTTCGACATCGGCATGCGCGATCGTCGACTTCAAAATCGGCATTTATAACACCGCTTTCGACATATCGACCGGGTAGTTTGTCCGACCTCGGTGTCCGCAATATTCGTACTACCGGCATAGGTAACGGCATGCACGAACTTGGTGTCGGCATCGCTATGACCTCGCGCCGAAAGCGTAAATTTCCACACCGCACGCTGATTCTGCTTGACTGCTCGATCGTGTGAACCCAATTTACGTATGGTTTTCGCCACGTGCTCCTAATGAACTGTACTTCATTTCTTATGAAGGACCAAATTCTGATTCCTACCCGAATTCACGAGAATAAGTTGAAGTTAGATCTACGATCCAGATAGAGTAAGAATGTTATAGTATGATACGGACCTTAGAATTTTATAAAGAAAGTAAGATTTCAAAGAATACCAAAGGAGCCCCGACACATGAGAACCTTTATTGATGACCTATTATGGGTATATGAGTTTTCAAAATTTATTCATACCCAATTTCATCGTTGAGTTTAACTCTACGACCTAGTTCCAATTGAGAATTCATTCGAGTTTCTCACTTTTTCTTAAGAAAATTTTCAAACCCAAATATTTACAAAGTGTCCTTTTGATCCCAAAGCCTTATGTGATCGAGAATATAATTGTGACGGTCCGCCACCCATATGAACAAAGAAATCTCAATAGTCGCTATTCGGTCTTCGGACCCTAGAGCCCCATTTATTCAAATCCAAGGAACATATCGATTCAATCATTGAAAAGATGTTATCTTGATGGATTAGACAAGACTCGTAAGTAGTCGTGATAATCTCTTCTCGACTCTTGAAACCATCAAGTAAGATGAAAGTGACTTACCTTGTCACCTAAATGCTAATTAGTAAAGCGATCAATATTAGATATGAAATAGGTTGACTTATTTTAGTCACCCAAAAGTTTCGCACTAGTAAAGTGATAGACATCAAGAAATTATGATGTAAAGAAAATCTCGATGAGACGAGATATTCTTCCTATGATACACACTGATGCGAGATACTCTTTAGCGTTGAATGCAAGAGTAAAAGGAAGTATATGATATCCGGGATATTAATTTCCTTATTATGTCATGACGAGAGCAATTACAACTTATCTTTAAGATAGTTGATGTCCTCGAAACCTCGTTAGTAGGTTGGACATGTTTAAAAAGAATGAAGATACATACAAGATATTCTTTTCAAAGAATATATATATATAAGGAAATGATAGTGTCTCAGGAAATAAATCTCTCGCCTTATACCTAAGTTAATGAGATTATGCTTGAGCATAATCGATTCCGAGTAATTAAAACTTAGTTAAACAAAAGATAATGAGATTGAGGAATCATAATCCTCAAGATATTGTGAACCATTTAGGATAACCCTAGTATGTGAACTAAGTATGGATGAAATAACTCCAAAGTCAAGACATGGTAATGAGATGCTTAGAATTAAGTTATGGTGTACGAATGTACACCCTACCAAGCCATACGACAATGATAACGATTCTAGTCCCGAAAGTGGGAACCAAGTATAAAGAAAGTAAGATTACTTTCAGATACCATGCTCAAGAAAATGTATAAAAGTCAAAAATAGCGTAAGAAATTAAGAGCTATACAATTAGATAGTTCACGATATGACATAAGTTTCGTAAATGTTATGACTTCGATAAGTAAGATAATTCCTCAAGTAAGGAACGGATTAAGAAATAGATTCATTATTTTGAAATGAATCTTAATACCCTAAGTTATAATGACACAAAAAGCTTGTCTTGTGTAACTTAATAGTTAACAAGCAAGATAGTTTTATAGATCTTGCAAAGGAAATACATCCAAGAGAACACGTGAAAAGATTCACATGGAAGGATCTTAAGGTGGACCTAATTGTAAATCTTACCCCCATATTTTGTGACGATCAAGAAATGGGATATTAAGTATCTCGACATGGAAATGAAGAAATCATTGAATGTCGAAAAATGGTAAAGATATTTGACGTCAAGGTAAAAGTATAATACATCCCCAAAGAACAAAGGATTTTATCTTATGCGAAATCGCATGATGAATCAATAAAAGATTAAGAAGAAATGACTATATCCAAAAGGGATATTACAAACGATGGCGCTAAAGGCCAAGATAAGGATTTCTCTAGAGAGGAGTTTAAAGTAAGGATATATGAGAAATATATTCCTAAGATCGATAAAGTGAAAAGGGAATTAAATCATTCATACCGATTAGAAATGAATGATAGTGATAGAGACACGACGATCTCTACGATAAGATTTCATTATCAAATATATCCATATCAAAGGATAGGTTGATGTAAACCTAACCATGAATGCTATTAGTAAAAGCATAACGATACTAATACCGAGAAGTATGGGGTGAATGAGGCAAAGAAGACCATAGCAAGGGAACATAATGTCCCAATGGAAAGGACAATGACATATGAAATAGACATTTACTTGAATAAACGGGAACACCGTAGACTAAAGCCTATACCTTGCATCGAAAAAACAAACAAATGTAACCAAAGGGCGTAATATGTATGAGGAAAAATTTCTAATAGCCATAAGATTTTGTTCAATTTAGGTGCTTCGCTGACATCGCACAAGTATGTGTAGAAGCGATAGAACCCAACTCGTGGTAAGCGAATCAAGAAATGAAAATCCCTTACCTATACGAGAATTTTGACCATCGCAAATGTTGCTCAAGCTCGTAATTGAACCTAGAATCGCCTAAAGTGCTATCCAATGATTCGATCATTATATCTATGTGGAACGAAATATAATTTTAGAGACAAGAAGTTTCGAAATGGTCGTCATTCCCGTGATTAGTGACCGGGCCTAGCCTTTTCGTTAGAGGTTTTACACTACGTAATATCAAGACCCACGGTTCGCTTATGCTAATATCTTTAAGGCAACATACTAAACGAAAATGTAAACGAAACGAGTATTAAGACGAGTGTCATGAGTCGTATCACAAGTAGTCTACAGTTATATACGCCTTAAAGTGTATAATTCATTAAAAGATCATTCTTATTAAAAATTCTCCATTGCTTAATTTAAGTCGGACTCATCTATAACTATATGGTTACGTATGGTAATAAAAGGGTCCGACGAGTAAAAAGAAAAAAAGAAAAGGAGTTAACCCCAAGGCCTACAAGATTATAACTCACACGAGCAGCATCGCTTTTTATTATGAACTAGGCATGGATTTAGGACAGCTGGAGAAGTTCCTACATCTTTGGAAGGATGCTCAGAATTATAGAGTGACAAATGAGGATGGTATCCAACGACTTATCACCATTTACCAACAGATCGGCGAATTTTGCAAAAGGAATATCAATAGAATATTTTCTCCATGAGAAAGTTCCAAAGTCCTGCAGACTTACCAGATTTGTCAATATACCCAAGTATACATATAATGTGTATGGAACGACACCCACGAGTACTTGTCCCGGACCTCGCAAGTTACACCATACGGCATAAAGGAGTGGTTGTACCGATGTTCCAAACACCGCCCCACGCCCCGTGCCATCAATGGTACTGAAAATAGACGAGAAGGCAAAAGGACAAAATCTTATCGCCTCATGGATTAGAGAATTACCGCTACCAACCCAACCATACTTTCGATAAAAGTAACACCAACTTCTAGTATTGAAGAAGAAACGGGAGCAGCTTGACCCCGGCTCTCTAAAGAGAACGACCATCAAGTATGAAACAAAACGCATTGAGAAAGACAAGTTTCAGGGAGAGTACGACTCGACGAAGGTCCTCGAGACCTAGAATCCTAGGATCCTATAAGACTTATATGTAGATAATGGTTTATGATGAAAATGGTGTGATTAAGATATGTAAAATAAACGTAATTTGGAATAGTTTATGAATATGGTGAAAGAAGTGACAAAGTTTTGAGTGTAAAAAGAGCTGACGCCAGAATCGCCACATTTCGGAGACCGACCCTCGTAAGTAATGTATGAAAAGTCCTCACTGAAGCATTTTGATGTAATATTATATGGTCTTGAAGAATGATATCCGAAATACGGAAATGAATTGTTCCAAATAAGATATGGTTACTATGAGATAATAGTTACGCCATTCGGACTAACCAATGCACCAGCCCTGTTCATGAACCTCAAAAATCGAGTGTTTCACACATACCTAGATAATTTTATCTCAATCCTCATGGATGATGTTCTTATCTATTCAAAGGACGAGAAAAGACATAAAGAAAATCAAAGGGCTGTCTTACGACTTTTAAGAGCCGGGCAAAATTTTGCCAAATACAGTTTTGTAAATTTCGGCTTAAAAGAGAAATATTCCTCAGGCACATAGTGTCTTTAGAAGAAAACAATGTAGATCTGACAAAGGACAAAACAATTAAAGATGAAAGACGCCAATGACCTAAAATAAGATCGTGAATTTTATAGATTAATTGATTGCTAGAGATCCATTAAGAACTCTAAGGTAACAAGACTAATAAGATAGTTACCCCAAAATAGAGTCACAATTCTCACGGATTAATAAAAGTAAGGCTATGTATTAATATAGATAAATAATAACTTATGTGTCACGATGACTTAGGCCACATGAACATAATTTCCTAACTCATGACTTGAAATAGTGATAGAATCGATTTAAGAAAAGGATCGCCGAGACAAAAGGATGGAGGAAAAGTTAGAAAGGATCCGAAAGGGTAAGGGCTCAAGGATTTAAGAACTTCCGTGAGGCGCCGACAACGCCTTATCGTTCAAGGAAGAATATGCCCGCATTTACGCAAAACTTCAAAATGAAATAATGAGCGAGGCTCACGATACACCCTACACCGCCACCCGTATAGTACTAAGACGTACCAAGACCGAAAGAAAAGTTTTGGTGGGAAGGCATGAAACGAGACATAGCTTCTTCGTAGAACACCGCCTTGTTTGCCGCCAGATGAAAGTGTTACACCAACGCCTATACGGAAAGTTACAGCCGTTGGAAATACCCGAGTGGAAATGGGATGAAATAACGATGGACTTCATATTAACTTACCCAAATCAAAAAGAGGAACACCGCTATATTGGTAATTGTTGATAGACTCACCAAGAGTGCTCACTTCCTACCAATTCAAAGTACTTATGGATCCGACAAGTTAGCCCAACTCGTATGTAAAGGAGATTATACGACTTCACTGAGTGCCAAAATCTATTACCTCGATAGTAATGTAATGAGTATAAATACCAAAGTCTTGAAATTTCACCCTATATCAATAAATTAAGAACCTTTCACAATTTACAAAAGTTTGAATTTATTCTTCGAGCAAAGAAACTGGATACGTGATAGGAAAGATGGCACTAATCAAGAAAAGATTATAAATGTGATAAATAATCACCCAATGAAGGTTAATGTAGAATCTAATGCCTAAATTATAAAATTCACCTAAATTATGGTATGTCCTTATAGAAAAGGAAAACTCATTGGCAAGATTAAGAAACGAGAACAAGAATAGTCGGCAATCGTGACGAATGTAAGTAGTATTCCCACAACCAAGGTGAAATATGACTAAAAGAGAGAATGAAGATGGGAATAGAATACAATTAAGATAAGGAATGAAGAGTCAAGGATTCTAAGGAGTACTGGATGTTGTTATATTGTCTAAGGAAGAGATATACATATATTTCCAAGCAATAATAAGCTTAGAAATGAAATCGTGAATAAAGTGTACGATCCTTCTCATACCGCCAACCGCATTATTAAGATGTATTATGATTCACGAGAAAAGTTAGATAGCAAGGAATGAAATGAGATGAAACCATGATTGTCGAAAGCGTTGTCTCGGTTACCAACAAGTAAAGGCATTGTATCAAAGGCCTTATAAGAGGTTATGATCTCTAGAACTACACTAATGAAAATAGAATGATATAGAAATAGATTTTATGATGATTTTACCAAAATCATAAAGAAGTCGCACTACTATATAGCTAGTAGTGGATCGACTCGCCAATTATATTTTGTCTTTGCCTATTCGGATGACTCATAGATCCGATAAGTTAGCTCGACCGCACATAAAGAAAATCGATATTTACAAGCGAGTACCAAACCTATCGCCGAGACAGAGACTTCAAGAGTACCCTAGATTTTGAACTAACTCCCAAAAGAAGTTAGACACTAGATCGAGCCTCAACATAGATGTCCACCACAGCGTAAGGGGCGATCAAAGGACAATATGAATGTTTAAGGATACGATAGAACACAAGTGTTAAATCAAGATGCAAGTGAGAACGATTGCACCACTTAGTAAGTTTACGTGCGACCATAGCTACCAAATAACGATCAATGTAGCCTTATGAGGCGACAGCGAAAAGAAGTGTTGACCACCACTTTATTGTAACAAAGTAGGTGAGCAAAGGTATAAAATCTGACGTTGTAAATGAAACGATTAAGATATCTACCAACGAGGCAAGGAATAAGAAAAGCTTAGGACGGATAAAAGTCTTACCGGTACGCCAGAACCCGAACTGCATTCTTGAATGCGAATTAAAGTTTCTTAAGATTTCTCCATCTAGAGAAATTATAAGTTTAGATACAAGAATATTGAGATCACGCTTTATAGACCTTACGAGCTCCTAGCAATGATAGGCCTAGTAGCTTATAGCCGATACTTCCACCACATTTGGGAGGAAGACGAAATATTTTCCACGTGTCGCAGCTTAAAAATACGAAAGTGACCCAATTCACTAAAACCAACATGATGACGTGACCTTCGACTCGATGGGTTATGATGAAAATCTACGACTAAATTGATCGTGCGATTCAACGATTAAAGAAGCAAGTTTGGGTCTTATAATGAAAATCCAATGAAGGAACCATGGACAAAAAGAAAGCACGTGGAAAGTTATGATGTTATGACGTTAAGATACCCATACTTTATGAGGTATGTGATCGCTCCCTTTTTCACACGTAAAAGGCGTATATAGAAGGTAAGTCGAGTTTCGTATCCACAGAGATTGTATCACGAAAACATAGAAGCTAGCTCAACGATTATTCATCATTATTCGCCACGTATAAAGGGTGAGAGGTTTTAGGGCTTCGGAATTTAATCCAAAGCAAAGGTAACCAAACAGAAATATAAATAACGCAATAAAAACACGATAGAAGACTATAAAGAAAGACTAACCCTAGGGATGCACCAATCCTATCCATAACGATGTTTATCCCGCTTATTACTAACCGCTTTAATCCGCATAAGACGGAAGATCACATATATAACCAACAACTTCGCCATTTAATAATTGCGGCATTGATTACTAATTTTCCCTATTACGCTTACGCCTCTAGAGGAAAATAAGCAACCCAAATGGATCACTAAGACTATGCTTCCTACGAATGTCCTATCTCGCCACGACTCAAGGCTTATTCAGATCATGCATTCAAGATCGATCGACAATTAAAACAGCTTACGTAATCGACCGGCAACTATGATATGCATCAAAATTGATTAGAAATCAACACATATAATAAGCACCAAGAATCATGAATCAATGCCTCGAAGGTAAATAACAATAGCGTGAATCACAACATATAGGATCGGATCATGCAAACCCTAGGATTAGAATAGAAAACTAGCCGACATCATAAATGGAATGAAATACGATTTAACCATAAAAATGTAAATTAAATATATAAAACTCGTAGGGAAGCGCGGATGAACAATGGTTGGTCTTGAATCCAATCCCAAGCAAACGAACGGAAAACAAAGGAAAACGATCGGACAAAACGCTCCGATCGATAACGAAACGATAAACTAAACTAGAATAACGTAAAACAATACTAGAATTAAACCAAACGAAGACTAAAGACAAAGAATTGAAAACCGAGGAAAATCAAGTAAAACTAGGTCTCGGGCGTGTTGGGTCCTGGAGGCGCGGATGGTTTCGCCTTATTTATAGAAAAGGGTGGAAACCCCACTTTTGCCTCTGTCGCGCCGTCGCGATCGGTCCTCGCGATCGCTAGGGCGATCGCTAGGTAATCTCGCTGCCGATTTCGCCGCCGCTTCTGCTCGCTTTGAACTCATGACCAAGCTAGCGGTTGCTAGCCATTATGAACGGGTCGCGAAATCGCCCAGCTGAGTTCTCGACGCTAAGCCGCGCGCGGCACGAGGTTGCGTCCGCGCCTTTCGGGTGCTCGCCGCTTGCACTGTACCAGCCTAGCGACCGCCAGATCGGTCGCTAGAACTCGGGCGTAATGTTAATTTTACTCGTGCTTCGCTCCTTGCTTCGATAATCAATATATAAACCTACAAAACGCCAAAGGAACACCCAAGAGCAGATCTTCTAGAAATAGATGAAACATTAAGAATCGATACATAAATGCACATTAAACGATCTAAAATCATCTTTAAATATCAACAATAAACGTAAATGCGCTTATCAAACCCCCAAACTTAAAGCATTGTTTGTCCTCAAACAAAAATGTAATGAAAAGACAAACGAAGATTAACGAGCATAGCAAAGAGGATAACCATTCTAGGCCTCCAAACATATCAACGCCAAAAACATTAGCGCACATGACGACGTTAGTCCACTCAACACAAACAACAATTTACGGCAAAAGCTCATTTATTTCAACCTCACAAAGGCATGTGTAAAATATATAGGATACACTCAAACTCATAAAGAAATTAAGGACGGTATACACTCAAAGATCAATGCAATGCAACATCTTACCATAGGCTTGCTGCTTTCTAACATCTCCACCACACAAATGTGTTCAAATAAGGATCAAAGAGGTCTTTTGATAGGTTATAATGTAGGCACATTGGTTAAGGTAGGATAATACATGGCTAAGTGACTCAAGCAAACTCCAAGCACCACCATTTATATATTTCGACACATATGGACTTTGTCCATTTTTCTTTCTTTCCCAACGTACAAATTGACGTTCTATGCCTCATAAGGTACCTAAACTTTGTTTAAAGACCCTTTATGCTCAACACTCATAGTGAACTTAACATTTTTCTTTTCTTTTCTTTTCTAGAGCTTATAGGTTTAACTTTCACGAACAAGGTACTATTCTTCACCACGATGTATTTTTCTAAAAGAAACTTTTCTCATCATTACTACATCAAAATTTCACCCTTTTGATTCCCATATCCATCCTCACCTCCTATCATCCGTTAATCGAAAGAAAAGTCTAATAAAGGCTCAAAGAAGGCGACAAATGGTATATATCATCGGGTTAGTATTTGGGTGATAAGTGGTTAACAACGATGGCCTTTATCCTTTCCAAATTAAAACACATATTGCGCCTCGATACGTAAACACGGCAAGTTCTAGAAGATAATCACATGCATGATATCACACAATTAAAAGAAATCAGATCAATATGTTTATACATTGAAGCTCAAGTCTCACGGGTTAAGCAAATGATGAAAACAACAAGCCTAAGCCATCTCACGCCATTCATGCGTCATTTTCTAACATATCATGTGCACTATCATTAAATTTCACAAAAATTTCTATCGCATCGGCCACATGAATTAACACACTTCACTTAACTCGTTGATCGATGCATACCGAAAACGAAAAGACAAACAAAAAGACGACAAAACAACATAAACGAAAGAAACGACAAAACACGAAAACAAAACAAAGAAAACGCTGGGTTACCTCCCAACAAGTGCTTAATTTAACGCCTTTAGCTAGACCATTACTAACCTCGCTAATCTGGCGCTTTAGTAGCAATAGACATCTTTCTCGACTTGTGGAACCTTCTAAACTTCGCATTTACGGATGACCACCACTGACTATGGAAGTGGCCCCCCCCAAACTTGAATGAAACACTCGGAGTTCCATGCCGAGTCCACTTCTTCCTTCTCGCAGCTTCTTCGAGTGGTTTGGTACCCTCTAAGCGTGAGACGTGAGCGGCAGCAGTAGTCATGATCGAGCAACAATCTTCCGCTTTCCAACGCCGTGTTGCTTGATGGCGTCAGATATGGAAATTTTGAGCCCTCATCGCTAACACGAAACGTGAGGTTTCCTTCCCGCACATCAATCAACGCACGACCAGTTGCTATAAAAGGTCTACCAAGGATTAGTGGTTGTTGTTTGAATTCGGAATATCTAGAATTACAAAGTCACAGGAAAACAAAATCCCAATTCTTACCAACACATCTTCGACGATACCTTTTGATATGTGATCGATCGATCACCATCATCGCGAGATCTTCGCCGGCTTCATCTTTCCAAGGTGTAGCCGGTTGAAAACGCTCAATGGCATCGATTGATGCTCGCCCAAATCGCACAAAACATTTGAAAAATTTGCTCGGCGATCTCGCACTCTAACGTGAAACCGCCGATCCTTCGCTCGTGGAGGAGCTTCCTTTGCAAGACGGCATCAAGATTTCTGGATAGGAAATTTTCTCAAATTTCCCAAGTTTCTTCTTGCTTGCAAGCTGCCTTTTAAGAACTTCATGTAGCCAAGATGTTTCGCAACGCTCAAAGAGAGGTAAATTTATTTCAACTTTTGAAAACCTCTTTGAACGAGCAAACTCCTCATATTTCGACTTGACAAGTCGACTTAAATGGGACCGAGGAATGTACGTGCGAGATTAGCCTCACTGGGGTGCTTGGCGGTCGACCTCGCGATCACCGGATGGTCGCGAGGAGTATGTCGCTGACTCCTTCCTCGCGGCGAAGCTTGCGGCGAGTCACTACTGATTTCGCCATGTGCTCGATCGATTGCTCGCGGTCGGGTTTGCGAAAGCACCGGTCGCCGCGAACAACTCGCGCGCGGATACTCGGATGGCTCACGGTCGGTGCGCGGGCGCACGCCGGTCGCGGGCGTCTGTGGACAAAATTGTGATGGCTCGCGATCGGGCTCGCGGTCGCGAGCTCGGTCGCGAAGTTTCGCGTCGTAATGTTTTCGCTCTTCTTTCTGTAGGGCTCGGTAGGCTCGCCCGCCTCGTCCGAATGGCGGCACCGATTCTTCTGGTTCACCTCCGTATTGCTCTGAAATTGGCCCGCCTTTTGTAGTGCTCACTTGTACGGCAATTTGACCAATTTGATTTTCCAACATCTTTATGTGCTTCCCATAGCTGTCATAGTCGACTCCAAGTGATTTATCTTCCGCCTGTGTTGCCGATGAACAAATTCGATTCGTGGCCAATTGTTGGTTGCTTACAACCAATCGCCGCATCATGTCTTCGAGACTTGGCTTCCCGCTCTCGAATCGAATTCGACTATCAAGCCTCACGAGGGTTGTTGGAAATTCGAGTGACCTCCGATTGATGTGGCTAACGCTCTCCTCAACTCGACTTTTCAAAAGAGTGAACTTTCATTAGGTCGCCATATTTCAATCACTCTCAACAAGAACCGCTTTGAACGATGGCGTTCTTCCGCTGGCTATTGATAGCTGTTGGCAGCCATCTCTTCTACAATACGGCTTGCTTCGCCGACCGGTCGATTTAATAAGCAGCCCCGCTCGAGCATCTACCATGCTCCTCGCTTGCCATGTCACCACCGTAGAACTGTGTGATTTGTTGCTCCTGAGAACCCATGTTGTGGACATCGCCTCAATAGACCTCTCAATCTCTCCCATGCCTCGAATAATGATTCGTCGTGGTTTTGGCAAAATGAGATTTCGCGATGATCTTCTGCGCTTTCGCGGCGAGTATTTCGAAGAAACTTCGCAAAGTTTCAAGTGTCGATACCACCGGTCCAAACTTCAACCAATCTTTCACCGGTCACAAGAATGAGAAACCGAACATGCGATCCGGATTGTGTCTTGTGGCACCCCATTCTGCTTTGATGGTGTCACAAATGTCGAGAAACGCCTCGAGATGCGCATTCGGTCTTCCGTGACTCCTTCCCCAAACCGCTTCTCCTCGACCATACCGATCGTACGGTTTGAGCTCAAAATTGTTTGCATCTACGCATGAGCCCCAACCGCCTCCTTGAACTGCTCGGGGGATGTCGATACACGTGGTTCAGAGGTTTATCCTCCGGAGCAGGACAATGATTCCCATGTTCGCCATCCGACGCCGCATCTCGCAAAGTCGGCTAGCATGCGTGCAACTTGCTCGGGAGGAATGCCCTGCTTCATGGATTGGCCGCCATTGCAGCTGCCTCTTTCTCGCCCTCTTCTCCTTTGAGAACTTTCGATCTCGGGATCTAATAATATTTCGTGAGGTCCCCGAGATCTTGTACGCATAAACTACCCGAGAAAAGAGAAATTTAACATCGACAAAAATAAATAAATATAATATAATATATATAACTTGAATTAATAAATCCAAATCGTCAAATTATTCCTATGTGATCTTAATAACCCCGAACGGCGCCAAAATTTGATCGCCCCTTTTCACACGTAAAAGGCGATATAGAAGGTAAGTCGAGTATCGATCCACGAGATTGTATCACGAAAACATAGAAGCTAGCTCAACGATTATTCATCATTATTCGCCACGTATAAAGGGTGAGAGGTTTTAGGCTTCTAATTTAATCCAAAGCAAAGGTAACCAAACGTAAATATAAATAACGCAATAAAACACGATAGAAGACTATAAAGAAAGACTAACCCTAGGGATGCACCAATCCTATCCATAACGATGTTTATCCCGCTTATTACTAACCGCTTTAATCCGCATAAGACTAAGATCACATATATAACCAACAACTTCGCCATTCACGATAATTATGGGTATTGATTACTAATTTTCCCTATTACGCTTACGCCTCTAGAGGAAAATAAGCAACCCAAATGGATCACTAAGACTATGCTTCCTACGAATGTCCTATCTCGCCATTTACTCAAGGCTTATTCGATCATGCATTCAAGATCGATCGACAATTAAAACAAGCTACGTAATCGACCGGCAACTATGATATGCATCAAAATTGATTAGAAATCAACACATATAAATAAGCACCAAGAATCATGAATCAATGCCTGAAGGTAAATAACAATAGCGTGAATCACAACATATAGGATCGGATCATGCAAACCCTAGGATTAGAATAGAAAACTAGCCGACATCATAAATGGAATGAAATACGATTTAACCATAAAAATGTAAATTAAATATATAAAACCCGTAGGGAAGCGCTTGATGAACAATGGTTGGTCTTGAATCCAATCCCAAGCAAACGAACGGAAAACAAAGGAAAACGATCGGACAAAATGTTCCGATCGATAACGAAACGATAAACTAAACTAGAATAACGTAAAACAATACTAGAATTAAACCAAACGAAGACTAAAGACAAAGAATTGAAAACCGAGGAAAATCAAGTAAAACTAGGTCCGGGGCGGTTGGGGTCTGGAGGCGCGGATGGCTCGCCTTATTTATAGAAAAGGGTGGAAACCCCACTTTTGCCTCGTCGTGCCGCCATGACCGTCCTCGCGATCGCTAGGGCGATCGCTAGGTAATCTCGCTGATTTCGCCGCCGCTTCTTGCCGCTGAACTCATGACCGCTAGCGGTCGCTAGCCATTATGAATCGGTCGCGAAATCGCCCAGCTGAGTTCTCGACGCTGAGCCGCCGCGGGCACGAGGTCTGCGCCACGCCCTTCGGGTGCTCATTTGGTTGCTTAGCGGCCAGCCTAGCGACCGCCAGATCGTCGCTAGAACTCAGCGTAATGTTAATTTTACTCGTGCTTCGCTCCTTGCTTCGATAATCAATATATAAACCTACAAAACGCCAAAGCGAACACCCAAGAGCAAGATCTTCTAGAAATAGATGAAACATTAAGAATCGATACATAAACGCATTATTAAACGATCTAAAATCATCTTTAAATATCAACAATAAACGTAAATGCGCTTTATAAGTATGCAAATTTCGGACAAAATTTCTTTTAAGGGGGTAGGATGTAATACCCCGCAATTAAATGTCTAATTACTGTATTTAAAACCAGAATCAAAGCTTTCACGAGATATTCAATCGAATGATATCGAATAATGACTTCGATTAATTACGGCGAATGAAATCCTATTTTATATTCACCGAGAATTGTGAATTAAGAAATAAAAGTATACGAAGTATATCGGCAAGATTATTTTAACGCCGATCACGATCGATAGTTAAAATTATGATATTTTCTAAGCAATTGCTTAGAATTAAATTCCATTATTAATGGAATAATGAAATAAAGTGATGACGACCATTTCGAGATGAGTCGATAATGAACGCTTTGCAACGCTTTCAAACGTTAACGCTTTTGAGATGAAACGAAAAGCGTTTTAATCAATCAAGAAATTATAGGAATTAATTTCCTATGATTAGTATATGTAATTACAGTATGATTTAGCATTAAATCAATGCTAGATCATCAAGATTCGATAGTTACCAATTTTTCAAACGTTTGAAAACCCTAATTTTCGAACTCGATTTTTGTCGCATAAAATGATGCCATTAATTTATCCTATGATATTATTTATCATCTAAACTATATGTCATAACATATATCAATGTTTGGCATGAAAAATAAAATTTGGACCCTTTGGCATAGTGTAATAGCCGAGAGCTATATACACATATATACTAAGCACTTATTTGTTGATTTATCTATTACATGTATCTAAGTGACATTGGATTAATTATATCCTAACTACACTATTAAAATCTGATATATATATATACATATATATATGTAATTTTCATGTATGTGGGTGTAGAGAGGGAGTGCAAGAGTGTGTGCATGTGTGTTGTTTCTATGCATGTACAAGGGGTGATAAATGTCACCCACAAGCACACCACTACCACAACCCCCAAACTCCAGCCACTCTCTCCTCATTTTTGTCGTCCTCTCCTCTCTCTTCCCCATTTTCGCCCATTTCCTCCAAGAACAGCTCCAAGATCAGCCACTCCACCATCAAAAAAGTGGACATAAGCTCCTAGCTCAAGATGGACAGCCGTCCCCTTCCTCTTCATCCCTCTCGATTTCGTGGCTAAGGTAGATACCATCTCTTTAGATCCTAGGGATGATCAAGATATACACATGCATGTTCATCAATATGCTTGAATGTGTTGGGTCTATGCTTGAAAGTGATTGCATGTTGATTTAATAGGTAGATTCAATACTTTTGATCATTGCATGTTGATTTCCTGGACGAACAGCAACTTCACGAATTTATTTGACTAAGTTTCAGTGGTCCGATGATTGTGAATTTTTGATATGTTGAAATTATATGTGTCTAGTATGCCTCTGTAAAATTTCAAGTCCATCCAACTTGATTTGATATTTTATTTGTATTTATCAAAAACACTGCACAAATCTGCGAAATCGCCGTGTTTATCACCCATAGTGCGTGGCTTTCGTTTTAAGTTTGGCTAATGATAAAACTCTAAAATTTGGCAGAAACATAACTCAGCATGTCTAGAATATTCCTATAAATGTTCAGAATTTTCTAAAAATATTTACTATTTATTCCAGATTTTACAAGCCAACTGCACAAAATTGTCACGGGAGTGATAGCTTGTGGTAAAATATTTTTATCTCCCAATCTATGGTGAATCATTGAGTGAGGCTTTTTCTGGATAAAACTAGACTTAAGTGGCTTTTCAATATGATTGGTTTCATTTCCAGATTCCTTATAATGAACTCACGGTGAATTTTTAAAATTGATACATTACAGTAAGTTGTTTTGGACAAACTGCCTTAGTAAATTTTTCATATAATAGGCTGTTCGAGTATGACTTTTACGTGAGGTGTTCAAGCCATTTGTAGTCCGATTTGGACTTGGGTTTCTTCATAAGAAATGTTCCCCACCATGTCTAGTTATTATCTGAAAAGTTTGATCCCAAACCAAGTTTTTAGGTATACCATCATGACCCAAAGTCACCTACTGGAAACTGTCCATTTCAACTAGTCAACTTTGGACTTATGTATTTCTCGATGAGTTAGATATTTTCCAGTATGGTCTTCATGAAATATGTAGTACTTGTTACAAGGTTTCTAAATTGGTATCCTGCAGACATTTTATCATTTCGAGTCAAAAGTTACGAGCCTAGCAAAACCCCTCGTCGTTAAGCTAAAACTGAAAATTCTGAAATAATTTCTAAGTATAGAAGTCAGTTTGAGTTGCCCACTTTGAGAACCTATATCTCCAGAACCACGATTCTTTTGGATTTAATTCCTTCTTAGAACTTGTAGTACATGTTTAGAGGTTTCCAGAATGTATCTTTGTGCGACCATACGTATTCTGAATTGAGAGTTATGGATCGTCAAAGTAGGTCACTGGTTATTTCAAGCTGTTTTGCTGAAATTAAACACTTGAAATTTGACTAAGTGTTGGAAACCCCTATGTGAAGTATGCCTTATGTGACTAACATGCTATTAATCGATGCATTCATTATGTTATGTCGCAAGGTACGATAGAGCATTATAAGATGTACTAATTATGATAAAACATCATGATACGATATTTACACGAAAGCATACCATAACGTGAAATATTCGACTAGGTGCTACCACATTGTTAATCGAGTGTATATCATACCATGATATACACTAAAATAGAAATATGGGTTCTAAGACCCAATGGATTTTTCCAGCCCAAAACCTCAAGGTCAAGAATAGATAGGCTAAAGCTAGGACTTACAGGTCCAAGAAATGGGATTAAGGCACCTACACCCGGTGGGCTTTACTCTACTCAAAAATAAAATGCTTCAAATATTTATTTACGATGCTTATTTCAACTGCTGATAAAATGTTTACAAGATTACCCGCCAAAATGTTTATGTTTTGTGTATGTATCCTATCCATGAGATATTATGAGATGTTATGAAATGTTATGAATGTTGTTGGGTCGCTCCCAACTTATGAACAAAATCGATATCGGATCCCGTGTCAAGGACAATACCGCTAGGATTAACGTGTACACCTAAGGTGACCGTGGTGTCAAAGGACAATTCACGGTTGGTCACGGCGTCGTAGAGAGGCCTCCTTCACGACGCTCAACTATGATGTTTTGATGAATGATGATAAGGGATACGGATCATACACACTAAGAAAAATGCCCGCCAGCGATGATTTTATGAATCGATAAATGCTTTAGTAAGCGCAAGGCATTTTCAACTAAAACCCTTGTGTTTTACCATGACGTGGCAAAGTAATCTTCAAATGATAAAATATTTTCGCATGAGTCCACCGAGTGTATTCTTGTACTCACCGCATGTTTGTTTTAAATGTGCAGTTGAGCGTATGATGGATGGAGCAAAGTTGAGCAATAGGAATGTTGTCGATATGTTTATACCTTGATAGTACATCGTCATATGTACTTATCACATGTCTTCCGCTGCAAGAACCTAATTTATGTAATAGAGTCCAAGAGCATGCTCGATATATGTATTACGCTTATTAATGAGAGTCTCCATGTTTATTCTTTCATGTATACAACTATAGTCCCTCGCTAATCCGCATTTAGGATTGAGGGGATGTGACAATCTATGATCATGTATGATATATATTATGTATTAATGTACAAAATGAAAATAAATCAGCCCTTTTGACCCTAAAACCGTCGACCATCATCACCAAACAAAGCATGCACTCCCTTTTTAAATCGACCAATGCATGAAGAGCTCCTTAAACACTTTTCAATCATCACTAATCCCACTCCCAATGTGCTATGATTTTGCCCCATTTTGAGCCAAAATCGAGAGAGAGAGAGGTAATAGGAGAGACTCTTCCACTTCAACACCCCACCTCATTATACACTCTCATTTCATTTTTGAACTCATTTCTCACTCTCTCCCTCTCCCATTTTCTGCAAACAACCGAGGCACCCTCTCCCTCCATTTTCGAAAGCTTTCATCTTCCTCTCTTCTCATTTCTTCACCCAAGCTTGGTATTTCCATTGCTCTTGTCATTCTATACCATTCCTAAGGTAAATAAGGCCCTAGTACCGATGTACATCTCCATTTGTACAAAAAAATCGAAGCTTGTTCATATATGTATATGTGTGTTTCGAAAATCCTATGTATGTGTACATGTATGTTTTAAATGTTCTTGAGCATGAGATATTGTGTTCATATTGTTCTTGAGGATTTTTATTTACAAAAATATGAGATGGTATGAAATTTTCGAAAGGATTTAGTATGCATATGCCATTTTCGAACAATAGTATATGATGAAATAATTTTCGAAAATTTATATAACAATGTTTATGATGACCGAATGCTTTTTAATTAGTTTAGTGATGGATTATTGATCTATGATATGATTTAAGACTATGGTATTTATTTAACAATTTTTGGAAAACCCTAGCTATTTTTATTGAAAATACCGTGAGCTTCTATAGGTTATATCTTGGTGAATAATTTTTATTTCAAGCATGCAATGACATATTAATGCTTTAGAACCTTGATTACATGTTCTATGATTTATTTAGAATTTTTGAAAACCATATGTTTGATTTTTAAATTAATACCGTGAGCATTAAGAAAGTATAAGTTGGTGTATGATTTTATTTTAATCATGCAATGGTGTATTAATGCTTTAGTATATAAAAATGTGATGTATGATTTTATCGAATTTTTGAAATCATTTACCTAATTAAATCAAATAAACCGAGAGCAATGAGCTCATATGGTGATGATTTAATTGGTTTTGATTAATGTTATGATGTTATATTAGTATACTATAGTATATAAGCATAGTATACAATTGTTGGAATTTTTGGAAACCAAACCCTAATGGAAATCGAAAAAGCCGAGAGCTTATAAGCTCATATGGTGACGATTTAAATTGGTTTGGTTAATATTATGATATTACAATGTTATAATATAATGTTTAATCATGTTATGATTTAATTAGAATTTTGGGAATTATTTGGTAATTGTTTGGTATTTATTCGAAAATACCGGATATTATCGTTTATTCATGAATGAATGATTATGATGGACTATAGGTTATATTTTTGATATATATTGATATTGGGATATTATACTAAGTGTATATCAATTTTGAAAATTTTTGGATATTTATTCAATATTTAATGGAATTACCGTAGCATATATATGTATATATATGTTAATAAATGACAAAAAATATCATATGAAGGTTACTAATTCATATTCTGGACCATAGTGTATAATAATACACTATATTAATTTAGAAAAATTTTTGAAAGTCATTTGGTAATTTTAAAGTAATTATCGAGAATTTTCGATAATTACTAAGGATTTTAAATCCTTTTTAATTCAGTTTATTAATAAAATATATGTCTAATTAATATTCTGGACATATTTGAATTTTATAAAATTTTATAAACATAGATTGCTATGTTTAAGACAAACGTTTATTTAATAACGTTTTTAAATCGAAAATACGCGTTTTAATTATTAAAAAGATTAATAATTACGAAAATTAATTATAAGTCCTTTGATTTACGTGATAAATCGAGAAATAGGACTTTACGATTTTTAATCGACCGAAATTCGATTTATAAATAAAATAGTAAGAAATTACTATTTAAAAAGTCAAAAATGTTGACTTCGCTGACTTTTTAAGTCAAACGTATGGTTATACGATCGATAAATACGTCAAGACGCTGTAAGATATACTAATTGAGTATGATAATTATTAGTAAGAAAAGATTTCACAAATGAAATCAGATATCGAGAAACGCACTATCGCTGAACGGATCTCTATAATCTAGAAAATTCGATTGATAAAGATATTCAAAACGATAGAATTCATTATGAATTCAGCTTACATCGATATAAGATATCAAGTTTACCCTAGATTTTGAAAGTCTCGAGACTGAGCGACGCACTAAAACCTCGCTTTTTCGTAGAAGTGCGACGCAAACGCCGCGATCGGATATCGACGCAAACAAACCTAGACTCGCCGACGAACCATAGTCCGTGTGGCTTTATCTTCAATAATGTGGGCCCTTTTCTTACCTCACTAAAGAGGGCTTACTTTTCAAACAAGCTATGACTTTATCGTTATTCCAAACGAGTTTATTTACAATGCTTATCCTACAACCGCTGACAAATGTTTATCGACACCGCCAAAATATTCTGCTTTGTGTATGGATCCTATATGTTTGCCCGTAGGGTGTGCGATGGTTGAAACTTTATTATGACAAAGTTATGTCATTTGTGGGTCGCACCCAACCTTTATTAATGTCGGGTCCTGTGTTTATGATAAATGCCCGCTAGATCGTGAAGGTTGGAACTATCGCTATGTTAACATATGCTTGCGAGAGCGATCGTGTGTCAGACGGATTACGGCCGGTCATGGCGTCGTAGAAGGAGGCCTCCTCTCGACGCTTGATTTTAATATCATATGAATTGTGACTATGAGATACGGACCATACACACAAAGAAAATGCTCGGCCGAGCTATGTTTATGAACTGAAAATGCTTTAGTTAGCACAAGCATTTCAACTAAAACCCTCGCGACTTACTCGATATTGGCAGTAATCTTAATATCAAATGTTTTCGGCATGAGTCCACCGAGTGCAATTTCTTGTACTTAGCCCCGCATGTTTGTTTTAAATGTGCAGTTGAGCTCATGATGGTGATGGGAATGTGTTGAGGAGTCCGTGTCCTCGACCAGTTTATTTAGAATTTGTGGTTTTCACCTTGAATGCATATCGTCATATATGTATTCACACACTTTCATTGCTAAACTCGAATTCATTTACTTTATGTTTTGATATGAATTGTTAAGGTCTCTCGTGTCATTTATATCTTCGATTGTGGGAGGATAATGCAACATGAATTATTGAGGTCCATCTGACCATCAAAGTCTTTGAGTCCCACGGCCTAACCCTTTGAATCGTTATGACATCATCCTATGTTATGATCAAGCATGCAAGATTATTCTTATTATATCATTGCATCATGATCGAGCATGCTAGTTTATTGTTATTATGCATCTTTATCTTAGCCATGAAATCCCTAAAATACTACTCCTAGTATTAGTCGCCCTCCAGTTCGGGTCGTCCGGAGTGGGGTCGTGATAGAAGTGGTATCAGAGCCAGTTGCTCTTTGTAAACCCAAATTCCTTTTAAATTCTAAGTCTAGATCGAGTCACTGGACTTCTAGTACTCTACTGACTCCTCTCAACACTCCATCACATCGAGCTCAACCGGGAAAAAGGTAACTGCAATTCTTTCTCAACTCATGAAATGGAAAATTTTTACATGGTGAGCAAATTGGAAGAATTTTTGAAAGATTGTGTTATTATGGAAATTTTGATGATGGAAATGGAAGTTGAGCAAGAAAGTTTTTCCAAAAACTTTGAATTGAAACCAATAAGTATTGATGCGATTACTCAAATTTTGAGATGGAAGTATATGGTGGTATTGAGTTGAATGATCAACATGGAATGAATGAATTCATTTTTTATATGTATATGAGTTGATCATAATTGTCATTTTGAAATCGTATTTCAAAAATTCTCAAATAAGACTTTATTTTCCAATCTTATAAATTTCGTTTGTGATGAATGATATGTTATCACGAAGAGAACCTAGACTCTAAGGAGCATGCTCACGTATCGTGAAAGAACATAGAAGTATGAACTTCTTTTTCCTTACGAGAACAAAAGAACGATAGGAAGAATGAAAGTGACGATATCCTCGAGCTCGGACAACGAAAGACGAGCGAGAAGGATGAACGAGGACGACCTCAACCTTGAAGATGAACGACGCCAGCGCTCCTCACACTTCGACACGAGTGAGCATCGACACCTAATCATGACATGGACGCCACTTACGACTTCAGAATGTTCAGCCTCAACCTAAACACATGGATATGGTAGACGTAGTACGTCGACATACGTCTCGATTTACATTTTTGGCACGATCGTGCAAATTTCCTGCACTGCACAGTAAATTTGTTTTAGCTAGATCTCTTTCGTTAGGACTCCGATTTACGCATGGTTTTCACCTGCGTACTCCTAACGCACGGATCTTCATTTATTATGAAGAACAGAATCCCTAATTCTGTCTCCAGAATACGATAGAGTCTGTTGAACGCTAGTTTAAGTGTTTGGTATAATACAAGGATCTCGTAGCATATATATATTAAGATGTTATGGTCTATATGTATACGTTTGGGTAAGACTAAGAAGGTAAGTTGTGATATGTGTTGTACCTTATGATGTTGTCTACCTTATAGACTGTTTAGTTCCAACCTAGTTGCTTCTCGTTATGCTTAAGTTATCCTTTCTGCTTTGAGATGACGATAGTTGACTTATGTTAGTTTTGATCGTGACAGATGGAGGAGATGCGCTATATCGCTAGGAGGAGGGTAGGACCTCATGCCACACCCGAGGAGCTGATGCGCATATCGAGAATGTTGGATGTGCACCGGCGAAGACCTAGGCGAAGTCATGCGACACCTTCTTACCTGTGGAGGAACGCCCGAGCCTATGGCGCAACCGACTATGATGGCATTAAGCGACTCCTAGCTATACTCCCTTGTACATGGGATGGATATGCCCGAGAGGTATCGGAGATTACATTTATCCTATGCCCGAGGCTATGATTTGATTGGGGATCCGCCTGTTCGTGAGTCATCCGACTTACGTGTACAAGATTTACTGAGCCGCACCTATGGGACCCTATCTCCTCCACGGAGTACACTTGGAGTGATGAGTCGCCGAGTTGCTATACCTTGAGGTTCCGAGACAGTCGATCCGGTGATACCCTGCATCGGATAGATGAGGCGTGATGTACGAGGTAGACAGGCAAGACGCCTAGAGCTCGGGAGAGCCTGCCTTGCCACCAACGCTTTGGGCACCCAAGACATCCGCCATTACCGCCTTACCGCTGCTGCTCGATCCGCCACCACCGTAAGGAAGAGCCCTTCCACGGACAGCGGATGAGCGATCGATACCTTCAATGGCTATGACCCGACCCGAGTATGCTACAGCCCGATCCGCCACAACTACGACTTGTACGGCGCGGATAACTTCGGACCCCTGCGTGACATAACGATGATGGAAGCCAGCGGTGCAGGACCGTCCAGGGTACGACCTCGCGAGGATGATTCGGATGGAGAAGACGATTCCGAAGAGGAGGAAGACCCCGAGGAAGACGCGGAGTAGGAAAGAGCCCGTGAAGACGTTAGACGACCTTTTTAAATTCAAATTTTGTTATGACTAGCATGTGCTAGCTTTTCCTTTTATATTTTGGCATCGATGGATCTAGAACTCGATTTTTTTTGAAGGCCGTGGGCCCGAAACCTCATCGCTTGTTTTCTTGTGGTTTTGATGATCGAACGCGCGCTTGATGCACCTTGATTACCTATCTATATATTTGACCCAAGTGGGGCTTTTATGACAAGTTGTCTATGTTAAGGATGAGTTGTTTTATTTTGATATCGTTTTGCGAAAAAGGCTATGGAGATCTTATGTATGTTAAGCTATGAAAGCGATAAGTGATTGACGATAATATGTTTTATATAACATAATGCCTCCAAGAAGAAACCCAAACGAGAACCCAGAGGTCGAGGAAGACCTAGAGGAAGGGGTAGAATCCCCGAGCAAGAGGAAGAAGATATTCCCCAACCACCCCCACCTCAACCTGATCGAAGGATCGAAGAACTATTCCTGAGGCAAACCCACCGGTCTTTAACGGAAAGGAAGCCTGTATAGTTTGAGCAATGGGTTAGAACCATTGAACGGATTTTTAATTTCTTGAGATGCACAAGACGAAACGGCTGTCATGCGTTGCTTTCCAGCTGAATGGACCAGCTGACTTCTGGTGGGAGGCCAGAAAGAAGACCTTTATCACGAGCAACTTGAGGAGTTCTCATGGAGGACTTCAAGAGGAACCGTATGAGAAATACATCCCAAAAGCTATAAGAGGAGAATGAGCAGAATTTTTCCTCGCCAAACAGAAAGGTTGTCTCAGGATCGACTATGATCGCGCTTCTCGCGAGATGTCGAGATATGCACCGTAATGTGGACACCGACTTGCAAATATCGGAGAAGTTTAGGTCGACCGAGAATGGAGATACGGATGTCTCTTGCCACCATGGAGACCTAATTTACAATCAAGCTCTTGCACGAGCTTTAGATATTGAGAGGCAATGTCCGAAGATAAGTCGTCGGCTCATACACAATACTTCGGACGGAGGAAAAGGGAATGGAACCCAACCGCGGAATAACAACCGCGGAGCTATGGGGACGCGAGTCACAAGCGCCTGTGGTAAGGAAACGCGGTCCACCTGTGGCGTAATCGAAGAGAGCAGCTTATGCTCCACCGACAAGGGACCGCAGACCGATAAGGCACCTCCATGCCCTAGATGCCATAGAGCACACAAGGAGTGTGCACGGCAAATGTGGTAAGTGTTACAAATGCAGGCAAAGGGCATTACGCCAATAATTGCCCAAAGTCACGCTCGGATATAAGGTCAACCAAACCGCAATGTCCACCACTAAGGGCTATACTGCCTCAACCCCACCGCCGCAATGCCCCAATTTCAACCTCAAGAACTCCAAGGCAACAACCCCAAGAAGTGGTGCAGCCGCCACAATGGCAAAGAACAGAACAACAACCCCAAGAAACAAGAAGGGCAACAACCGCCTCAACAACAACAAAGCGACAACCATCACTGCAACGGCAAAGAACAGCCTTAGACAACAACCGCAGAACCAACAAGGACCAGCGCCTGTCAGCCTCAAATGCTCAGCAGAGCCTACGCCTTGCATAGAGGCGAACGAACAAAACCAGGAAACCCGATGTATGGGAGTTCTCCTCAACCCACCGTTATAGTATTGTTCGACACGGGTGCTTCGCATTCTTTATTGCAAAATCATGAGAAATGCCGGGCCTTAGGTCCGAAAAGTTAAGCCAAGATATGAGAATCTCATCGCCTATAGGAGGATTATGATCAACACACTTTTGCTCGAACCTAGAGTCGACATTAGGGTCACTTAAGGTTCGCTAACAATCTAAACATAATACCCATGGATGATGTAGACTTAATCCTAGGAATGGATCTGTTAGCTAAGAATCATTCCACGATTCAATGTAAGGAAAGGAAAATTTCGCTTTCACTTTCTCGGACAAGAAGCTACGCATTTCCACGGATCGAGATGGGAAGAAGAATCCCAATTGTATCAAGACTACAAAGTAGGAGGATGATGAACCGAAAGGATGCCATGCATTCCTTGTTTATTTGAACGGAGAGGATAAACCCAAGCGCTGGTAGAAGACATAGAAGTTGTCCAAGAATTTTCTGACGTGCCTCCGAAAATCTACCAGACCGCCTCCCGATAGACAACTAGAGTTTACCATCGACTTGGAGCCGTGATAAGCCCCAAAGGTCGAAGCGCCTATAGGATGGCCCCAAAAGAGTTGGAGGAACCGAAAATCCGATTCAAGAATTGTTGATCTAGGTTTCATTAGGCAAGTGTTTCACCTGGGGAGCGCTGCTTTATTCATTAAGAAAAGGACGGTTCTTTGAGGATGTGCATCGATTATAGAGAGCTAAATAAGATGACACTAAAGAACAAATACCCTTTACCGAGAATCGATGACTTGTTTGATCAATTGCGAGGAGCAGGTGTATTCTCGAAAATTGATCTTAAGTCAGGATACCACCAGCTGAAAATACGTTCTGAGGATGTACCTAAGACGCATTCAACCGATCACGGCCACTATGAGTTCATAGTCATGCCATTCGGATTAACCAATGCACCAGTCGTATTCATGGACCTTATGAATAGAGTATTTCATCCATTTTTGGATAAATTTGTTTTGGTCTTCATAGATGATATCCTTATTTATTCAAAGAATGAAGAGGATCATAGAGAACATCTAAGAACGGTTTTGCAAACCTTAAGAGATGAAAGACTCTTTGCTAAGTTTAGCAAATGTGAGTTTTGGCTGAAGGAATTATGTTCCTTGGACACATCGAGTCTGCAGAAGGTATAAAAGTAGATCCAGCCAAAGTAGAATTAGTCGCAAGAATGGAAATCACCGAAGACTTAGCACGAGATTAGAAGTTTCCTAGGATTAGATGGTTACTATAGGAGATTCATCGAAGGATTCTCTAAAATTGCAAGGCCAATAAGCCGCCTACTCCGAAAGGAATCAAGTTCACTGACCGATGAATGCGAGACGAAGTTTCCAAATACTCAAGGAAAAATCGACAAGTGCACCAGCTTCTAGCAAATCGTAAGCGGACAAAGAGTATGTAGTCTATACAGACGCACCTAAGACTGGACTGGGTTGTGTTTTGATGCAAGAAGGAAAGGTGATAGCTTATACATCCCGACAACTCAGACACCACGAACTGAACTACCCAACCCACGATTTGGAATTGGCAGCGGTAGTTCATGCACTGAAAATTTGGAGACACCATCTCTATGGTGTGAGATGTGAGATCTTCACAGATCATAAAAGTTTGAAGTACTTCTTCGAACAAAGAGATTTGAATATGAGACAAAGAAGATGGCTCGAGCTTGTAAAAGATTACGACTTTGGTATTAACTATCACCCGGGTAAGGCGAATGTAGTAGCCGATGCTTAAGTCGTAAGAGCCATACCAAGTTAGGATGTCTCTTTGTACAAGAGGAAAACTCGTTGAAGAGTTTGGAAGAATGAGGATTGAACTGGTTGAATCACCGAGACAATCGTGAGTCATATCGCTACACTCACACCGACATCCGATCTAAGAAAAGGATTGTCGAGAGCGAAGGATGGAGGAAAGTTAGAAAAGATCGTACAAAGGGTAAGGTCTCAAGGATTTAAGAATTTCCAAGAGGCATCGACAACGCCTTATTGTTTGAAGATAGATATCGCCCCGACGACGCAGAGCTTCAAAATGAAATAATGAGCGAGGCTCATGATACACCCTACACCGCCCACCCGTGCAAGACTAAGATGTACCAAGACTTGAAGGAAAAGTTTTGGTGGAAGGCATGAACGAGACATAGCTTTTCGTGAACGCTGCCTTGTTTGCCAACAGTGAAGGCACTACACCAACGTCCATACGGAAAGTTGCAACCGTTAGAAATTCCGAGTGGAAATGGATGATATAACAATGGATTTCACAAGCTTACCCAAGTCGAGAAGAGGAAACACACCATATGGGTAATTGTGGATAAGCTTACAAAAGTGCTCATTTTCACCGATTCATAGCACTTATGGATCTCGATAAACCAGCCTAGTCAGACGTTAAGGAAATTATACGATTACATGGAGTGCCAAAATCTATTACCTCGATCGAGACTCCAAGTTCACGCCCGATTCTCGATTAGCTTGCGAGAGAACTGGCACGAGGTTAAATTTCAAGACAAGATTCCACCCATGCATCGACAGACAATGGAAAGGACGATCCAAACCTTAGAGGATATGTTAAGAACCGTAGTCTTGGACCGAGGTGCCAAGTGGGAAGATATTTTACCTCTTATCGAGTTTGCTTACAACAACGACTATCAAGCGACGATCGGCATGGCCCCATACGAAGCCTTGTATGGCAAGAAGTGTAGATCACCGCTTTATTGGGATGAAGTCGGTGAGAGAAAAGTCATAGAGCCTGATGCAGTGAACGAGATGATCGAGACCGTCCGAAAGATTAGCCGAGGATAAAAAAGCTCAGATGTACGTAAATCTTACCGACACGCGTGAGATCCGAGCTACGCTTGAGGATGGAGACAAAGTATTTCTTAAGGTTTCTCCATCAAAAGGAATTGTCGTTTGGCCCGAAAGGAAAGCTTAGACCCCGCTTTATAGGACCTTATGAAATCTTGAGAGGATAGGTCCAAGAGCTTATAGGTCGCTCTTCCGCCAAGCCTAGAAATGTTCATAATGTTTTTCACGCCTCGCATTACGAAAATACGCTCACGACCCAAAGCACGTGATTCATCAAGACGACGTGACCCCGAGCCGACATGAGCTATGAGGAAGAACCCACGCCATACTTGACCACAAAGTTCAAGAACTACGAGCAAGTCGATTCCGTTAGTCAAACTGTCAGGAGACACCACTGACGAAGAAGCCACGGGGAGCTTGAAGAAGCGATGAGAGAAAAATACTCCGATTTATTTTTCTAGAGGTATACAAATTTCGGGACTAAATTTTTCGTAAGGGGTGGAATGTAATATTCAAAGAAACGAACATACGATTACGGTATTCTAAACCCGTAATTGTGGTTTTTCCTAATATTCTTATCTCGTATGACATCGAATTGTAATTTGATTCAAGATCGATATAACGAATTCCTTTTATAATTCACTAAGGATTGTGAATTACGGAATTGAAATATATGAAATAATACGACAAGATTATTTTAACGCCAAACGCTGCATCAATGTCAAGATTGTATGAAATTTTCTCGAGCAAAGAAGCTTGGAATTAATTTCCATATTAATTCCTATGATAATGGAATTTTATTTATTTAGTAACTATGAACTTACTACCACCATTTTGAGATGAGTCGATTTTGAACTTTTGAGACGTTAACGCCAACGCCTGTAGACGTTTTGAAAAATGAGTTTAATTTCGTGAAATTATAATAATTAATTTCCTATTATTATTTTATATAATTACAGTATTAATAATTATTAAAATCAATTCTTATATTATTAAAACTCGAAAAATCCAAATTATGGAATTCGAAAACCCTAATTTTATAAATATGGTTTTATCACATGAAATGATGCCATTAAATTATCTTATGGTATCTAAACTATATATTATGATATATATGGATATTATTAAGCATTAAAATCAAATTTTGAACCATAGAACTCGATGGTTTCAATTTAATAATTTCGAAACTCTAATTTTCGAAATTAGGGTTTGTTTGCATGAAATGATGCAATAATCTTATCCTATGCTATTATTTAATATCTAAATCATATATTATGATATATATGAGTATATTTAGATCGAAAATTACCCGAGTATCAATAATAGGTGTGATTTACATTTTTATTCCTATTTTTGCCAAATTGTGGTCGATAATTTCGAATCTATGCTTAAGGTATGATTTAATTATTTTTATGACTTGTATTTTATATCTATGATCATGTATGATATATATTATGTATTAATGTACACAAATGAAAATAAATCAGCCCTTTTGACCCTAAAACCGTCGACCATCATCACCAAACAAAGCATGCACTCCCTTTTTAAATTGACCAATGCATGAAGAGCTCCTTAAACACTCTTCAATCATCACTAATCCCACTCCCAATGTGCTGCAGATTTTGCCCCATTTTTGAGCCAAAAATCGAGAGAGAGAGAGAGAGGTAATAGGGAGAGACTCTTCCACTTCATCACCCTACTCTCATTATACACTCTCATTTCATTTTTGAACTCATTTCTCACTCTCTCCCTCTCCCATTTTCTGCAAACAACCGAGGCACCCTCTCCCTCCATTTTCGAAAGCTTTCATCTTCCTCTCTTCTCATTTCTTCACCCAAGCTTGGTATTTCCATTGCTCTTGTCATTCTATACCATTCCTAAGGTAAATAAGGCCCTAGTACCGATTTACATCTCCATTTGTACAAAAAAATCGAAGCTTATTCATATATGTATATGTGTGTTTCAAAATCCTATGTATGTGTACATGTATGTTTTAAATGTTCGGAGCATGAGAAATTGTGTTCATATTGTTTTTGAGGATTTTATTTACAAAATACGAGATAGTATGAAATTTTCGAAAGGATTTAGTATGAATATGCCATTTTCGAACTATAGTATATGATGAAATAATTTTCGAAAATGTATATAAGAATGTTTATGATGATCGAATGCTTTTTAATTAGTTTAGTGATGGATTATTGATCTATGATATGATTTAAGACTATGGTATTTATTTAACAATTTTTGGAAAACCCTAGCTATTTTTATTGAAAATATCGTGAGCTTCTATAGGTTATATCTTGGTGAATAATTTTTATTTCAAGCATGCAATGACATATTAATGCTTTAGAACCTTGATTACATGTTCTATGATTTATTTAGAATTTTTGAAAACCATATGCTTGATTTTTAAATTAATACCGTGAGCATTAAGAAAGTATAAGTTGGTGTATGATTTTTATTTTAATCATGCAATGGTGTATTAATGCTTTAGTATATTAAAAATGTGATGTATGATTTTATTGGAATTTTTGGAAATCATTTACCTAATTAAATCAAATAAACCGAGAGCAATGAGCTCATATGGTGATGATTTAATTGGTTTTGATTAATGTTATGATGTTATATTAGTATACTATAGTATATAAGCATAGTATACAATTGTTGGAATTTTTGGAAACCAAACCCTAATGGAAATCGAAAAAGCCGAGAGCTTATAAGCTCATATGGTGACGATTTAAATTGGTTTGGTTAATATTATGATATTACAATGTTATAATATAATGTTTAATCATGTTATGATTTAATTAGAATTTTTGGGAATTATTTGGTATTTATTCGAAAATACCGTGGATATTATTGGTTTATTCATGAATGAATTATTATGATCGACTATAGGTTATATTTGTGATATATATTGAAATTGGGATATTATACTAAGTGTATATCAATTTTGGAAATTTTTGGATAATTATTCAATATTTAATGGAATTACCGTAGCATATATATGTATATATATGTTAATAAATGACAAACAATATCATACGAAGGTTACTAATTCATATTCTGGACCATAGTGTATAATAATACACTATATTAATTTAGAAAAAAATTTGAAAGTCATTTGGTAATTTTAAAGTAATTATCGAGAATTTTCGATAATTAATAAGGATTTTAAATCCTTTTTAATTCAGTTTATTAATAAAATATATGTCTAATTAATATTCTGGACATATTTGAATTTTATAAAATTTTATAAACATAGATTGCTATGTTTAAGACAAACGTTTATTTAATAACGTTTTTAAATCGAAAATACGCGTTTTAATTATTAAAAGGATTAATAATTGCGAAAATTATTTATAAGTCCTTTGATTTACGTGATAAATCGAGAAATAGGACTTTACGATTTTTAATCGATCGAAATTCGATTTACAAATAAAATAGTAAGAAATTACTATTTAAAAAGTCAAAAATGTTGACTTCGTTGACTTTTTAAGTCAAACGTACGGTTATACGATTGATAAATACGTCATTACGCGTAAGATATACTAATTGAGTATGATACCTCATTAGTAAGAAAAGATTTCACAAATGAAATCAGATATCGAGAAATGTACTCATCGTTGAACGGATCTCGAGCGAACTAGAAAATTCGATTGAATAAAGATATTCAAAAACGATAGAATTCATTAAGGAATTCGGTTTACATCGATATAAGATATCGGTTTACCCTAGATTTTGAAAGTCTCGAGACTTGAGCGACGCATAAAACCTCGCCAGAAGGTGCCGACGCAAACGCCGGCGATCGGATACCGACGTGCAAACAAACTGGGACTTAGTTTTCATGAACCATAGTCCGTGGGCTTTATCTTCAATAATGTGGGCCCTTTTCTTACCTCACTAAAGAGGGCTTACTTTTCAAACAAGATACGACTTTCTTGTTATTCCAAAACGAGTTTATTTACAATGCTTATCCTACAACCGCTGACAAATGTTTATCATTACCGCCAAAATATTCTGCTTGTGTATGGATCCTATCTTTGCCCGGTAGGTTGTGGCGATGGTTGGAACTTTATTATGACAGGTTATGTGATTTGTGGGTCGCACCTAACCTTTTATTAATGTCGGGTCCTGTGCCGGATGATAAATGCCTGGCTAGGATTGGCGTGAAGGTTGGAACTATTGCTATGTTAACATATGCTTGTGAGAGTGACTGTGTGTTGTACGGGATTACGGCCGGTCACGGCGTCGTAGAAGGGAGGCCTCCCTCTCGACGTTTGATTTTAATACTGTTATGAATTGTGACTATGAGATACGGACCATACACACCAAGAAAATGCTCGGCCGAGCTATGTTTATGAATTGAAAATGCTTTAGTAAGCACAAGGCATTTCAACTAAAACCCTTGTGACTTACTCTGATATTGGCAGCGTAATCTTAATATCAAATGTTTTCGGCATGAGTCCACTGAGTGCAATTTCTTGTACTTAGCCCTGCATGTTTGTTTTTAAATGTGCAGGTTGAGCTTCGATGATGGTGATGGGGAATGTGTTGAGGAGTCCGGTGTCCTTGACCAGTTTATTTAGAATTTGTGGTTTTCACCTTGAATGCATATCGTCATATATGTATTCACACACTTTCCGCTGCTAAACTCTGAATTCATTTACTTTATGTTTTGATATGAATTGTTAAGGTCTCTCAGGTAATTTATATCTTTGGATTGTGGGAGGATAATGCAACATGAATTATTGAGGTCCATCGGACTACTGTTAAGTCTTTGAGTCCGATGGCCTAGCCCTTTTGAATCGTTATGACATCATCCTATGTTATGATCAAGCATGCTAGATTATTCTTATTATATCACTGCATCATGTTCGAGCATGCTAGTTTATTGTTATTATGCATCTTTATCTTAGCCATGAAATCCCTAAAATACTACTCCTAGTATTAGTCGCCCTCCAGTCCGGGTCGTCCGGAGTGGGGTCGTGACAAGAAATGACTCACAAATTTAACATCTCGATCACTCACGATTGTTCTTGGAACACCATGCAAACGGACAATTTCTTTAAAGAATAAATCAGCTATATGAGTTGCATCATCACTCTTATGACATGGGATAAAGTGTGCCATTTTTGAAAATCTATCAACAACCACAAAAATAGAATCTTTACCCCTTCGTGTTCTAGGCAAACCTAAGATAAAGTCCATAGAAATATCCTCCCAAGGTGCACTAGGAATTGGTTGGGGTTTATACAAACCATGTGAGTGTGATTTTGACTTAGCTTTCATGCATGTTATGCACCTCTCACAAATTCTTTCAACATCAACACGCATTCTAGGCCAAAAGAAATATTCATGCAAAACTTTCAAAGTCTTATGAACTCCAAAATGCCCCATTAAACCATCACCATGAGCTTCACGCACAAGTAACTCACGCTTAGAACATTTAGGTATACAACATATTTTCTCTAAACAAGAAACCCTCATGCTTATAAAACTTATCAATTGCAGTATGCTCACAAGCTAAATAAATAGAGGCAAAATCAGAATCATTCACATATAATTCCTTAATCGACTCAAACCAAGTAGTTCATAACTCAAAGTAGAGATCAAAACATACCTTTGAGACAATGCATCAGCCACAATGTTTTCCTTCCCCTTTTTTGTACTTGATCACATAAGGAAATGATTCAATGAATTCCACCCACTTGACATGCCTTTTACTAAGCTTACCTTGACCTTTAAGGTATTTGAGTGATTCATGATCTATGTGAATTACAAACTCTCTAGGCCACAAGTAATGCTGCTAAGTCTCTAATGCTCTCACCAAAGCATACAACTCTTTGTCGTAGGTTGGGTAGTTCAATTGAGCCCCTTTAAGTTTTTCGCTAAAGTAAGCAATTAGTTTTCAATCCTGCAACAAAATAGCACCTACACCTACTCCGGATGCATCACATTCAAGTTCAAACATCTTATCAAAGTTAGGCAATGCAAGAATAGGTGCAGTAGTTAGTTTCTCTTTAAGGAGATTAAAAGCATGCTCTTGTTTATCACCCCAATGAAAACCAACATCCATTTTGACAATTTCATTCAAAGGTGCAGCAATTGTGCTAAAATTCTTAACAAACCTCCTATAGAAACTTGTAAGACCATGAAAACTTCTTACTTGTGCCATGTTTTGAGGAATTGGCCAATCTAAGATAGCTTTCACTTTTTCCTTTTCCATTTCAATTCCATTTTCACTTACAACAAAACAAAGAAAAACAACTTTATCCATGCAAAAAGAACACTTCTTAAGATTAGCATACAACGATTCATTTCTTAAGGTGTCTAAAACAGCACGTACATGGCCAAGATGTTCCTCTACATTTTTACTATAGATCAATATATCATCAAAGTATACAACCACAAATTTCCTAATATAGCTTCGCAAAACATGGTACATCAATCTCATGAAAGTACTAGGTGTATTAGTTAATCCAAAAGGCATCACTAACCACTCATATAGACCATATTTTGTTTTGAAAGCAGTTTTCCATTCATCTCCTTCTCGAATTCGAATTTGATGATATTCACTCTTCAAATCAATTTTGGTAAACACAACAGCACCATGTAATTCATCAAGCATATCATCTAGGCTAGGAATAGGATAGCGATACTATAATGTACCCCGTCTTTCCTAAGCTTCAAGTTTGCATGACACGTTTTTCGAGAAGGGTCAAATGGTTGACTCTTTGTTTCGTTGATGCGACCATCACGAAACCTCAGACGTTGTGAAGAGTGTCTTATGACGAATTCATAGACACTAAGTATGCAGGTTTTCGACCACCCACAAAGGTTTGGCACTCCGAGGAAGTTATCGAAAAACCGGACTTCTCATGGATCTTTTAAAAGCATATCTTGTTTATAGTCGTTGTGTCCGGTATTTTATTTCGAGTCCATGGGTACCAAGTTTGCTAAATTTGGAGTTCTTTTGCAAAAGTTGCGTCGCTTTTGCTGAAAAGGGCCGCTTATATAAGTCAGAATACTCGCCTTACTTAACCAAGCAATTAGTTAAGTAATTATGCTGTTACGTGGGTTAAGAAAGGACTTCTGATAATTTATAATGACAATTCCGACGGAATATACATGTCAAACAATGTTTGACCTCAACTTTCATCATGAATGAAGCAATTGTTTAGTCGAAAGAGGTAGATCCGACAAAGAATGATTCTAGGTTCTCAAGCCCCAAGGAGTAATCGAACAAAGATAAATAACGGCTGATGACAAATAATCAGAATAAGATAATCAAGATCAAATACGACATTGATCTGATATCACAAGTTGCTAATTTTACAATGAATGTAAGATCTCAAACATGCTTTCACCAAATTAGGATCTTTGGTTAACTAGGGTCGAAGGCATAACTCATCGATAACTTCGAAACGTTTTATACAATATTGTATCCAGCAAAACGGTTCTAGACATTCAAAAGAAATCCTTGTTCATAGAAGCAAGTCGACATCATAACAGAGATGTCAAGATCTCAACAAGGAAATGAGACTATCATTAGGGTAATTATCATAAGACAAACGAGCAAAGGCCAAAGTTCGGCAACAAGAAGTGTGGCTGAGAATCATGTATGATGACATAAGACCCTGGGCAAACAACATGGCAATAACAAATTAACAATACCATCATGAGATGAAACATCTAGAGAAGTTCCTCTGCACAACATTCGATTCCAGCATCCTCTTGAGCTCATCCTGCACATTTAGAAATATATGCAGGGCGTGAGTACTAGATGCACTCAGTGGGTATATGCCGAAAACATTTAAAACATTGCTCTTAGAGCTATAAGATTGACTTGCCATAATATTTGCAACACACAGAAGTTTTCAGTTAAATAACCTGTGCATGCTTCTAAAATAAACTTACTTGCTTTCATGCTCATATATTCTAGATGCAACATTGAACATGCGTCTGCAGACATTATCTCATTCATTAACCATATCTACGCACTCTTGTGTTGAGAAGTAGGCCTCCTTCTCAAACACCGTGATCGGCCATTTAGCTCACGATCACTCTGTGTACACAAACCCTTAGTGGCAGCTCGTCCAGCATAGGGCCGATATCGTCCATCTCTCGTAGATAGGCAACATGCATCATATATCATGCTCAAAAACTTGGCAAGTCAGTCAACTTTTCATAAAATGCATATCATATCATTTAGTATGCAAAAGCATATCATTTCATATCTTTAGAAAGGATTTTACCCACCTGGCAACAATTACTCAGGTGAACTGTACGTTTTGTCCTTCTCTTCTTTCTTCTCCGAACTTGGCCCTTCATTAACATAAAGTAACGTATAAGCATATGTAACAGCCCGCCAACTCTAAGTACGGATTAGCAGGGACTGTTACTGATAAACGGAATTAAGTAACGAATGATGACATGGAATACAGAACGGTGTGACATATATCGGGAATATTTCGGGAACTTCATGAGTGTAGGGTTTTACAACATGAAACATAACATACATATGACTTCATAATCTAGCAGCGGAAAACATGTGATTTACACATATGACGATGTGTAATCAAGGCTATACTTATCAGCGCCAAAAGACTCTAACTGCTCAACACTTCAACATCCAACATCAACTGCTCAACCTGCACATTTAAAAACAAACATGCAGGGCTGAGTACAAATAATGCACTTAGTGGGTTCATTGCCAAAACATTTCTTTAAATTACACTGCCCCTTCTAGGTAAGACGTAAGGGTTTTATTGAAAAGGCTTTGCGCTTACTAAAACATTTTCTCATTTTCAAAAGTCGTCTGGCCAGACATATTTTCTGTCTGTATGATCCATATCAGTTCTCATATATTATTATCATAACATCATCACATGTTGGTAGAGAACCAACAACTATAATCTCTTTATAACATCATCATACGTTGGTAGTGAACCAACAATTTTCACTATCATCATACCAGCCATCTCCACACATAACATGATCTTCATACGTTGGTAGCGAACCAACAACTTTCAATATCATCATACCAACCATCTCCACACATATCAATATCATTATACCATCCTTCTCCACATATAACTTTATCATATCAATTTAATCCTGGCTGTATTCTCGCGATCCGCTTAGGAACAAACATTAATTTCTCTTAAGTCGGGAGCGACCCCACAACCGATTTACTTTCATAGTTGGCTTGCCCAACAACATGATAGGATCATACGTAAAACATAAACACTTTGGGCAGGTAATCATCATTTCTCAATGAAATATCAGAATAAATACTTTTCATTTGCGTAAACACAATAAATAAAGGGTTTTCGAATAAAGCCCACAGTGCGTAGCTTTTCAATAAAGTTCCTTTCTAACGCCAACGCCAAGTCCACGCCCCACCTTAATGTAAGAACTATTTTAGTACATTGGTCACGTTTCGATAGAGACGAACATCGCCTAACGCCCTATGAATCAAATAAGGCTAACGTTGGACTTATTTTGACGCTTCTAATCAAAATGATGTCGATTATGAAATCGCTCATCATATAAGAGATATTTCATCTCTTTAGCACATAATGTACGTTTTAATGTATTTACGTAACGTAAGTTACATTGTTACTAAATTACTACGTCACATTGATCACGGATTATCGAATTTCGTGCAATTTGACCTTGGTCAACGTTTTTGGTCAACATTTTGACTTTTAGTCAACAATTTGACTTTGGTCAACATTTTAGTCAACATTTTGACTAAAGTCAACATTTTGACTTTTTAATACTATATATGTATTTTTGATATTTTTTATACAATTCTTGTTCCAAAAATTCTCATAAAATCATAATATGTCTAAAACATTATTTTAGAACATATTATGCAATTATACATGATAAAATAAATTTATAACATTATTATCCTTAACTTATGGTTTCCGAAAACTTCAAATTAACTAAGTAAATATTTTTTAAAAATTCCAATTAATTCACATAACACATAATCATCTATAAGCATCCTTGCTATAACATAATTTTTATTTATTATGAACTATTCAATAAAATTTTCCTAAGTCATGTTTCAAAAAATTTGACTTATGTCAAAATAATTTTTAACAAATCCAATAAATTCATACAACACTATATTATGAATCTACACTATCAATATGCTATGATAACACTTAAACATGGATTATATCACAACATGTTATCATATTATAATTTTTTCGAAAATCATACTATAGTTTTCCAAAAATTCTACATAAAATCATATAAGCATATTTAATACCCTAGATCATTATTTCATGCTTAAATCAACATTTAAAAATCCTAATCATCAACATATCATACTCACATATTTTCGGTCCACATATAGAATTTAATAACATGCTTAATTTTGTGATATAATTATAATACATGCTTAATAATATCATATAAACACAATATCTAAACATCTTAGCATAAGTTCTATAATTTTCGAAAATCACACATATGAACTAAGCTTATAATATGAATTCTAATAGATGAAAATCAAAAATTCTAGTATGTATACGAAGCTCGTAAGATTTCTAACCTTTTAATCGGAGTCGATTTAATCGGTGAAAGTTTATTTGTCTAAGGTTTGGGATCAAACTTGGATGAACACTCTCACAATTTCTCTCTAAAATTTTCGGTAGCTAGGGGTCTCCAATGGGAGCAATGTTTGATCCCTTCCCCTATTTATAGAATTAATCAAGTTGTAGGTAATTATTATAAAAAATGACAACTAATTTCATGCTTTAATTTGGTCAAATAAATCGGCACCCACTTGCACAAATAGACAAAATTTTATCCTTATCATATACACTTTATTAGGTCATTTTATCACTTAATAAATGCATTGGATCACACTTATCACATAGTATAAAGTTTATCACATTGTAGGCTATGTTGTGTGTGTGTCGCCTATGATCTATAGTTTTAGGATTAATTTTTATTTTTTTCTTATCACATACTATATTATTATTATATAATATGATCACATTTGAATAGTCAAAATTTTCAACTAAGAGATAAGGTGTCTTTTTCAAAGTTAGAAGATAATTTTTCCAACCTTATTTTATGTCATTTTCGGCCACTATAGTCCAAGGGCCTTGGATTACTTGTTCCAATTGCTAACTATCTCTACTTTACACATCATTACATGATAAGATCATATCTTATCCTTTACATTAATTAAAGCAAGATTTTTATTCATAAAATCTTATAAAAAGTTGCAAATTTTCGTCCCTTATGCACAAGTGTCCCCCCCCCCACTTGTGCAAGTTGCAATACAACTCATCTTATCCTCCATAATATCATATTAATATAATAATTATAATACATCATCAATTGGATAAGAATTAAAATTAATTAATGCTTTGAAACCCTAATTTTTGAGAGTTTATAGGGGAAATTCCAAATAATTTATTTTCTTGAATTAAATAGCTAATACATAGCTATGTGACACATTATAAGTCCTAATTGATGATTTAAATCATAGGAAGATATTTAGAACAATTCTAATTTACAAAACCTAATTTTCGAAAATTAGGGTTTTCAAAAATTAGCTAAATTGTTCAATTTTTACTCCTCAATTCTCTAGCATTATTTTGATGATAAATAATGCTCTTACATCATAAAATAATCATAGGAATTTAAATATTATAATTCCATGATCAATTGACTAATTTATTGAACTATCTTTAAACGTTGACGTTCAAAACGTCTCAAAACTCTCGTATTTGTATCATCTCTAAAATATCCAAAATAAAGTTGTAATAACTTTATTTATCCTTATAATAATAAGGAAATTCAAATTTTAAGCTTCAATGCTTAAAATATCGTAAGACTTAACTGTCGAAGTTAACCGATGTTAGAACAATACGTTCGAATGAATATTAGACACTATATTCATTAATTCACTAAACGTCAGTGAATGTCACACAGAAATTATCAAACTATGCTTAGTCAACATTAAGCGTTGACTGATTAAGATTTTGATTATCGAACTTAAAACCCTAATTACGATTTATATTATCGTAATTAAGCATTAAAACTGCGGGATATTATATTCTACCCCCCTTAAAAAAAATTTCATCCCGAAATTTGCATACCGTAGAAAAGTACGGGTATCTTTGCACTATAACGATCTCAAGTTTCCACGTAACTTTCTTTTGTCCATGGTCTCTCCATTGGACTTTCACCAACGGTATAAGTTTCTTTCTTAACTGTTGAATCTGATGATTAAAACAATCGTAGATTCTTTCTCATACTCATATCTTGATTCAAGAATAACGTCATCATGATGGTCATGTATTTTGGACCATATTCGTACTTTCTTTAACTGTAACACGTGGAAAAATTCTGTGCACTTCCCAAACTTGGTGGAATTACCAATCTATAGGCTACTAGGCCTTATAATTTCTAGGATCTCGCAAGGTCCTATAAAACGTAATGTCAACTTCTGTTTTCTCCAAACATTAGAATTCTTTCAATGGAAAACTTTAATACACTTTATATCTGTATTCAAGATGCAGCTCATATCTACGCATATCAGCGTAAGACTTTTGTCTATCATGAGCTTCTTTCTTTCATTGCCTAATTCGGCAAACATCTTAATCATTTCTTTCACAGAATCGGCTTTAAAATTCTCCTTTTATTTACTTAATCTCAATAAAGAGATGATCGACACTTTCCTTCATATTATGCTTCATATGGCTATGTCGCTCAACAGCTATTGTGGTAGATGAACTTAATAAGTGGAAAAATATATTTCCAACTTGTACGTCAATTCTTTCTTTTGTAAGCTAATTCATATTCTAAAGATAACCTTAAAATCTTTATACGATGCGGGACGTACGATTTTCTTAGTAAACAACCGGGCTAACTCATTAGACCCAGAAGTAGCCTAAATAGGCATGAACTGAACATATTTGGTAAGTCGATATACTACTACTCATATAGCAGTGTTATCTTTTGACTTTGGTAATCCTTTCTCCAAATCCATTGTTACGTCATCCCATAGGATCATTGATACAATGCCTTCACTTACAGGCAATTGAGACAATGTTCGACAATTTCTATCTTCCTCTTCTTAATGCTTTGATGAGTTTTTCTTCTATGAAAGGATTTATCCTCACTTAGACTGAATTTTTCAACATAGAGTATCAGCCACTACATTAACTTTTCATAGGTGATAATTTATATCGCCTTCGTAATCTTTTTCTAATTCGAGCCATCTTTTCCATTTCATTTCCAAGTCTCTTTGCTCGGAGAAGTATTTTATACTCTTATGATCTATGAAGATCTCATACCTCGCTTTATGGAGGTGATGTTCTCAAAATCTTAATTCGTTTTACTGTTGCTAGTTCTAAGTCGTTGTGATGCATGGCTTATTATCTTCCCCACTTTAGCACGCGGCATCACGTTTATTGGTCCATGTAAGTTTGATTTCTATTTGGAGTAGCTGCGTTATTGACCTTATTATCTTAGAGAGTCTTCAATGAATCTCCGATTACAGCCAACAAATTCTATAAAACTCTCAATCTCATTTGGGTCGTTGATGGCTTCCAACCTTGCATTGCTTTTAACTTTTGCCGGATCCACATGGATTCCTTCTGAAGACACTATGTGTCTAAGGAATATTACCTCTTTAGGCCGAATTCACCTTAAATAACTTAGCAAAAATTTGTTTGACTTTTTATTTCTGCAAGATAGTTCCCAAGAGTGCTCTATACTCTTTTCTTGCCCTTCGATTAGATGGAAATATCATCTATGATGATTTTAGACAATTTATCTTAGTGTGCGCGAAACACTTGATTTTTGAGGTTCATAACATGGCTGGCGTATTAGTTGATCCGAACGGCACGACTATAAACTTATAGTGGCCACATCTTGTTTGGAAGGCCATTTTGGGTACATTTTATCTCGTACCTTAAGTTGATTATAGTCCAATCGAGATCGATTCTCAGGACTACTCTTACTCTTTTCCCTTTGACCGAATACTCATTTACCCTTGGTAATAGATTATTCTCTCTTAACAATCTATATACTTTCTTAATGGGCTATCTTTCTTCTTTGACAAGCAAGTTGGGTGTTTCTGAAGGTAGTACACTAGGTTCGATGAAACTTAGATTTTATAACCTTTAATTTTAAATCTTTATCCTTTCACTTTCCTTGAATCCATTTGATGAAGATATTTTTGACATGGTTTAATAATGGTTCCAACTCGATAGTGGAACTCTAGCTGCTTATCAGGGGTAATCTTGCTAAGTTGTCAGGAAATATCTAGAAATCCTCGAACAATTTCCACATCCTCTCTCTTCATTCATGCTTTTCATTCTCTGCTTAGTTAAATAGGGAATGCTCGACATCCTTTCTTGTTTATTAATCTCCTTATTTATAGTGTGGGTATGGTTGGAATTTCCTTCCCATGTGGATTCCATAGAAGCTCTCAACTTCTTCTTTGGAGAAAAGGAACGAAATTTCCCTCTCCTTGTACAGGATCGTGGAATGGTTTTCGACTAACCAATCCATTCTTAAGATTATGTCTATATTCATCATAGGTGTAATGTTCAAGTGATTCACTAGATCTCAAGTGATTCTAGGTTCAAGTCTAAGTTCGAGCAAATATGTCTGACAATCATGATTTCTCCTATGGTGGAAAGATTCTCCTTTCCTGATCTGCTTATTCAGATTTAGGTTCTAATATATCTACACATGCTTTTGCAATGAAAGATTATAAAGTACTTTTTCCGAACTAAGGTACTATAGGTATGTTAAGAAGTTTTCGTACCTGCCAGGTTTTCCTAGGTTTGTTCGTTCCGTCCTTGATTTAGCGCATAGGCTCTTGCCTGGGCTGGTTGTTGTTGGCGGGGTGCTTGCCGCTGTTGGTATTGCCTTTGTTGCTGCGGCTCATACTGGGGCTGGTATTGTATAGCTTTAAGTTGCTGGATTTGGCCTTGTTGATTTGGCCTCACCATTCTTACCGGACGTACCCCGGGGCATTCATTCGCATAGTGGCCCTTCACGCCACATTTATAACACTTAACATTGCCCCATAGACATATACCCCTGTGCATCCTATTGCATTTTGGGCAGGGAGTAGTCCTTATCTGTTCTGGTGAACCTCCCGTGGGTGGAGAAAACACTGGTCTCTTCCAGCCTTGTCCTTGGGGTGCCATGTTACCTTACCATGGCCTTTGATTGTTTGTGTTGCCAAAATTTCCCCGGTTGAAGTTATTCTTAAAATTACCTTCCAATTTCCTCTTTCCTTTGTCACCAATATTCTGTGACTGAGGGGGTATAGGCTTGTTTTCAGGCATTGCTGCCTCGATATCCAAAGCTCGACTAAGAGCTTCAGTGTAGGTTAAGTCGCCATGGCTTGCCAGAGACATCTTTATCTCATGTCTTAATCCAGATCTAAACTTTTCTGCCATTTTCATATCAGTATTTACTAGATCTGGGGCGTACCTTGACATATCGCAGAAAATGCGATCGTACTCTGTTACCGACTTTCTTTCTTGTTTTAAGTTGAAGAATTCAACTTCTTTCTTCTTTTTATAGCTCTTCGGAATGTATTTCTCATACATTTCCGTCTTAAAGTCTTCCCATGTGAAATATTCCATTTGCTCTGGGGTAATAGTCTTTTTCCTTGCTTCCCACCAGAAATCTGCCGGTCCGGTGAGTTGGAAGGTGACACAAGATAATATTTCTTACGTTGTGCAATGGAGGAAATCGAAAATCCTCTCAATTGCTCTAACCCACTGCTCAGCATCTTCGGGATTTCCTTTTCCATTAAAAGATGGTGGGTTTTGCCTAAGGAACAATTCCTCCATTCTTCGGTCGGGTGGAGGTGGGGGTGGTACTGGTATCTCTTCACTTTCGGCCCGTGGAATACGGCCTCTTCCCCTACGTCGTCCCCTTCCGCGCCCTTGAATACCTTGTTCAGGTTCGTGCCTGGGCGGCATTCTGATAATGCAAGAATGTAGTTAGCATTTGCTTACGTTTATCGCAATTTATATAACATCTTTATGCAATCTTAGCATAAAATATTCCTAATAAAACCATTCACTCTTTTTCATGCTTATCTTGTCACAAAACCCATCTAGGGTCGTCATATAGGGCAATACGCTTGTTCCCTTTATCTTAATTTCCAGCATAAGCGTCTCCTTACTATATCTCGACTTTGGGGTATCTTTTCCATACCTTGTTTTAAGCACTAGGGATAGCCTAGCTGTTTGCACATCTCATTGATTATGATTCATCGATTCTTACTATCATTGGTTTAACCAACGTCTCGAATATTCGGAATTAGATCCGCTCAAGCATAATCTTATTGATTTAGGGATAAAACGAGAGGCTTATTAATGGAGATGCTTTCATTCCTTGTATACTCATAAAATGAGTTTCATCTACATCCATACTTTAGACATGTCCAACCTACTAACGAGGTCTTAAGGGCAAACAACTATCTCTCTGATAAGTTATAATCTTTCTTGTTATGACGTAAATAGGAGGGGGTTATATCTCAAGGATATCATATACTTTCCTTTACTTTTACTCTTGCACTCAATGCTAAAGAGTATCTCGCTTATGACTTAATCATCATACACTCATGTAGAGGTATAACTTTACTGTTATTGGTATTGGGAAAGCCCATCAAGGGTCGATCCACCTATGTGTATCATAAAATATATCTAGTCTCCTCGAGAACTTCTTTTCATCATATCTTGATGTCTATCACTTTACTGATCTGATACTTTTAGTTGACATGATACGTCAACCTACGTCATACTTATTGGCTTCATGGATTGAAGAAAATTGCATTATAACAATTTTCAAGAGGTATTGTTTCATAATTCAAGATGACAACTTTGAAGGTTTGAATCAACATGTTCTCTGAACTGAATAATTGGGAGATAGGGTCCGAAGACCAGAATAACGAGTACTGAGATTTCTTTGGTCATATGGGGTGGCCAGGCCCGTCACAAATACTTTCTCAGTCACATGAAGGTTTGGTTTCAAAAGAACGCTTTATGAAATTTTCTGACTGTAAACTTCTTTCATAGAAAGTGAGAATTCAATCGATATCTCAATCGAAACTAGATCATAGAGTTAATCTCATTAATAGAATTTTGGGCTATGAATAAGATTTGAAACCTTATACAACTCATTTTAGTTGTGATCCAAGGTTTTCATGTACACATATGCTATAGTTCCTTTTGAACTATTGGGAATCTTGCTTTCTAATAGCATTCTAAGATTCCTGTCACACTGTAGAGTTCTCGTTCTATATACGTCGCAAGATCAGTATCAACTGTTTCTTTGATCACATTCTTATTTTGTTTCTAACGAGAAAGTCATAGTCAATTTGGATTTCCGTCAAACGTGAACATCCAAACAAAAGACTATACTCATGTCACTGGAGTATAGTGACATTCATTATCTCTAAATCATCATCCTCGTCTTTGCTCTTTGATTTTCTGCTCTTTGTTCTCGTTATTCAGCTCGAGATTCTCATTTCGATCTCGTTTCTGTCTCATGACAGACTAAAATTCTCATAGTTCTTTTCTATGTTCTTTCGCAAAAAGAGATCATGCGACTTAAACAATCTATGTTCTTTGGGATAACATATCCATTATCAAAATAGCTGGAAATTTCAAAACTGTAAACATTCATAACATAACTCTTTCATAATAATCATGCTCATTGAATTCAAGAATTCAAAGATTTCACTTTTGACATATCTATGTCAACACTTTCTCATATAACATCATCATAACATAATCATATGTTGGTAATGAACCAACAACTTTCATAACATAAATTCTCATTGAATTCCATGAATTCAAAGGTTTCTCTTTTGACATATCAATGTCAATGCTTTCTTTTTCTTTTATCACTTTCAACTCTTCACAACATAAAACATTATTGCAACATTTGCAATTACTTTCACTTTCAACAATCCTCATAACTTTCATTTCTCTTGAAAAAAATTATTTTAATCATTATTCACTACTTTTATTCTCAATTATCTTTCATAACTTTCATCTCTTTGGAAATATCATTTTCCATGTTCAAACTTCTCACTTCTAAATTTTGAAAAAGGGGCATGTACTTTCAAACCTTTTTATTTCCAAAACTGAGAAAATCATTTACTCAACGCTTATCAAATCTTTTAAGTTTTCCATGATACCAATTCATGGAATCTCTTTTATTTCAAAACTTTCATTTTCTTGAAAAATCACTTCACTTTAATAACTTTCACCTTCAAACTTCTCATTCTCATTCTCAAAACTTTGAGAAAGTTATTTACCTCTTTCCCGGTTGAGCTTGATGTGATGGAGTGTTGTGCATAGTCAGTTGATCTCTAGAAGTCTAGTGACTCAATCTAGACTTAACTTTGAAAGGAATTTGGGTTCTAGGAACGAACTGCTCTGATACCACTTTGTAAAAGCCCGCCAACCCTAAGTACGGATTAGCAGGGACTGTTACTGATAAACGGAATTAAGTAATGAATGATGACATGGAATACTGAACGGTGTGACATATATCGGGAATATTTCGGGAACTTCATGATTTTAGGGTTTTACAACATGAAACATAACATACATATGACTTCATAATCTAGCATCGGAAAACATGTGATTTACACATATGACGATTTGTAATCAAGGCTATACTTATCAGCGACAAAAGACTCCAACTGCTCAACACTTCAACATCCAACATCAACTGCTCAACCTGCACATTTAAAAACAAACATGCAGGGTTGAGTACAAATAATGCACTCAGTGGGATCATTGCCAAAACTTTCTTTAAATTACACTGCCCCTTCTGGGTAAGACGTAAGGGTTTTATTGAAAAGGCCTTGTGCTTACTAAAACATTTTCTCATTTTCAAAAGTCGTCTGGCCAGACATATTTTCTGTCTGTATGATCCATATCATTTCTCATATATTATTATGGTAAACATCATCACATGTTGGTAGCGAACCAACAACAATAATCTCTTTATAACATCATCATACGTTGGTAGTGAACCAACAATTTTCACTATCATCATACCAGCCATCTCCACACATAACATGATCGTCATACGTTGGTAGCGAACCAACAACTTTCAATATCATCATACCAACCATCTCCACACATATAAATATCATTATACCATCCTTCTCCACATATAACTTTATCATATCAATTTAATCCTAGCCAGGTATTCTGCATCCGGCTTAGGAACAAATATTAATTTCTCTTAAGTCGGGGAGCGACCCCACAACTGATTTACTTTCATAGTTGGCTTGCCCAACAACATGATAGGATCATACATAAAACATAAACACTTTGGGCAGGTAATCATCATTTCTCAACAGAAATACTGTAAATAAATACTTTTCATTTGCAGAAACACAATAAATAAAAGGGTTTTCGAATAAAGCCCACCTAGTACGTAGCTTTTCAATAAAGTTCATTTCTAACGTCAACTCTCAAGTCCACGTCCCACCTTAACGTAAGAACTATTTTAGTACATTGGTCACGTTTCGATAGAGACGAACATCGTCTAACGTCCTATGAATCAAATAAGGCTAACGTCGGACTTATTTTGACGTTTCCTAATCAAAATGATGTCGATTATGAAATCGCTCATCATATAAGAGATATTTCATCTCTTTAGCACATAATGTACGTTTTAATGTATTTACGTAACGTAAGTTATATTGTTACTAAATGTACTACGTCACATTGATCACGTATTATCGAATTTCGTGCAATTTGACCTTGGTCAACGTTTTTTGTCAACATTTTGACTTTTAGTCAACAATTTGGCTTTGGTCAACATTTTAGTCAACATTTTGACTTTTTAATACTATATACGTATTTATGATATTTTATGTACAATTCTTGTTCCAAAAGTTCTCATAAAATCATAATAGGTCTAAAACATTATTTTAGAACATATTATGCAATTATACATGATTAAATTAATTTATAACATTATTATCCTTAACTTATGGTTTCCGAAAACTTCAAATTAACAAAGTAAACATTTTTCAAAAATTCTAATTAATTCACATAACACATAATCATCTATAATCATCCTTACTATAACATAATTTTTATTTATTATGAACTATTCAATAAAATTTTCCTAAGTCATGTTTGAAAATTTTGACTTAGGTCAAAATAATTTTTAACAAATCCAATAAATTCATACAACACTATATTATGAATCTACACTATTAACATGCTATGATAACACTTAAACATGGATTATTTCACAACATGTTATCATATTATAATTTTTTCGAAAATCATAGACTTATATACTATAGTTTTCCAAAAATTCTACATAAAATCATATAAGCATATTTAATACCCTAGATCATTATTTCATGCTCAAATCAACATTTAAAAATCATAATCATCAACATATCATACTCACATATTTTCGATCCACATATAGAATTTAATAACATGCTTAATTTTGTGATATAATTATAATACATGCTTAATAACATCATATAAACACAATATCTAATCATCTTAGCATAAGTTCTATAATTTTCGAAAATCACACATATGAACTAAGCTTATAATATGAATTCTGTTGGATTTGTATACTGAAAGCAGTTTTGGTTGAGCTTGTATACAATGTTTCCTGTTACCACTATTACAATCTCCTATCTGAAATGAATACTTGATTGCATATATCTGTGTCCCCTTATCTAATATATAAGTTAGATCATACATTGTGTAGAAGATCACATAAGTCTGTATGATTGGTCAAGCTTAATGAGATATAAAAAGTTTCACAACCGAGACAACTTGAGGACGAGTTGTCGGTATAAATCTGCGGTATAGATAAGTGACTTGACTTGGTTGCTTGTCTATGCTTTGTGCGTCTCGACATATTGAAGGATCACGGTGAGATGAGTTCTTCTATCGACCGCCGTGAAGAACCAAGATCTCGGTGACTTACGATGATCTAAACCTCGATAAGGTATTAGATGAGTATGAGATGTCTTGACCATCACTTTGACTTGTTATGGGTGAGGGTTATATGTTCTAACCCAATATTCTCCGCGATCTTGGTTGGTGGCGGTGCTTGTATGTCATGCTAGTTATCTCAGACGAGTCACCGTATCCGTTTAGGATGATGACGTCCCTTAAGGAGCTCAAAGGTTTATTGTACTAAACCCCGCAGTTGAGTTAGCTCAAGTATAATAATAAGGTTGAGTGGTAATACTTAAGGAATTAAAGATATTAATTATTTTAAGTCACGAATGCTATAAATAATTAATGGACGTTCGATATCTTAAATACGGGATTCGTAATGTCTAAGTGCAAGCCCGACTCAACTTCGGTAATAAAGGGGTAAGTCAGCATTTATTCTCTAGTGGCATGAATAAATGTTTATAAATTAATTTATGTTCTGGGCTGAACATAAGATAATTAATTTATTTGAGGCCCATCTTTATTCCTTGCATTTGATCCTGGCCGGCCCATCCAGCCCGTAAGCTAGGCAAAATCGATGCCCTATGCTCTACAAGGCAAGGATTTGATTCTCTTTATCCTATAAGGATATTATTATATTTATGGGATATGCATAGATCCTTTCTATATAAGATTATGGTAATAATCCTTTCCATAAAGGTTTATGGTAATTTCCATATGGGATTATGGTAATTTCCATAAAGGATTATGGTAATTTCCATATGGGATTATGGTAATTTCCATACGTGATTATGGTAATGCATTATAAATATGAGGTAAGAGATTAAATCTAGGTCGATGATTAATAATCATCATCATTATTTTCGAGAATTTGAGGGTTCATCCTTTGAGAGATTTTCAAAATTCTTGAGAGCTTGAGGGTGATTTTCGAAGCATTCTCCATAGATCGTCCTCACCGACGTTGGAGATTGGGCAACCGGACACATCCGGAAGGTCAAAGCACGAGTCTCGATCCATTCCGTCGATGATTCAAAGGTAAACACTAGAAACCCCAACGTGTTGCAATTAATTATATAGGTGCATGCTAGGTATATAATCAATGTATGGTGAATTAAACATCCAAGATAGATCCTCGGGAGAGGGCTAAAGATCTGTTTTTCCCTACAATTGGTATCAGAGCCTGGGATCAGTATCTTCGCTTTGTTGGATTAATTCACGTTTGATTATTACGTGCGCTTAATTAATTGTTAAATCTGTCGTTCATCATGGCTCGTTTTTATTTTATCGGATTTTGTTTTTCACCACGAGAAACCCGTGGTTAGATTAGATTTTTTTTTTTCTGTAAATCTTATCTGTAAAACTAAAACTTAGACGAAAGCAGCCAGATCGAGACGACGGGAAAAACGGGTTGCACGGCGTGCGGCGGCGCACCCAGGCGTGCACGGCGCTCGCGGATACGCCGCGTGATGGGGCCGTGCCGGATCCGCTTTTCCACCCAAATCGTTTTGACGAGTCCGGTCCGCGCCGCACGCGAGGCCCGTTTGAATCTTGTCCGTGCCCGTGCATGCGGGCCTGTTTCAAGATTATAAGGATCATGCTTTTGCAATTCTATGCAATAGATTAGGCGAGAAAGTGCGATTCCACGAGTGAGCCACGATGAACGTTTTATTTTATTTTTATTGTTCATTGCATGTCGTGGATGTTTAAATTATGCGAGATGCTATGTATGTTTAAATTACGTTGACAAACCTTTACGTGTTTTCGTAATTGGATGCGCATAGTAAGCATGCTAGGTTTATCGCGTTTTCAAGCATATTTTAGAATTACTGCGAGCATGTTTTACATGTTGAGTTCTATAGACAAGCATGCTAGATTACGTGATCTGCATGGACAAACCTTTTGAACAAAAAGACTAAGCAAGCAACCCGACAACTTAATTTTTAAAATTAAAATGTCAAGACCTCCACTTTTGATCTCTAAACAAAGTAAGACGATTTGTGAGTAAACGTCCACACGCGTGGCTTGCTTGCACTGCTTATCATAAGTTTGTTAGATGAGATTTCTAAATAAAACATTTTAAATCTATTGAGAAGTGGGAGTTTCATGTAAACGCCCACACGCGTGGCTTGCATGTGCGATTTTCATAAGTTCTCTAGAGATAGATATAAAATGAGATAACAAAAGAATTTGAATTGAAGCGGTATGGTCCGAGTGAGTATGCCAATTCTAAGAATTCATTTCTGTTTGTTAAAATTGTGGTAATTGCTAGACATCACCTCAAGTACAACTTCCCGAAGTCCCTTCTTGCGATAGTGATGTGGTTCAGAAAGGTCCAATCGTTAATTTCATTTGTCATAAGGATAAGTTGACATGGATTGAAATTAAACGACTAAAAGGTATATTTTAGTCCAGTCGGGGGTTCGTGTAAACGCCCACACGCGTGGCTTGCATGTGGGATTCCTTGGGAGATTGGAGGTTTCAATTAATATTGTTTTATCAAAAGGTTACAATATTATTGTTATGAATTATGTGCGATCGTATGCTTATGTGTTTACATTATCGTTTCAGATATGTCTCTTACACCGATTATTAATATGCTCGCACAAAATCCCTTATCCGGTCCAAATTTTATCGAGTGGAAACGAAACATTGAGAATGTTCTTACTGTGGAAGAAAATCTATTTGTACTCACTACACCCCGTCCCAAGCCTCTAGACAATTCATCTCATCACGAGGAGCGCAAGGAGCACGAGAAATGGATAAATCAAATAGAATGGCAAAGTGCCTTCTTTGGTCACCATGTGCGAGTCCCTGCAACTCCAGCATCAAGAGATGGAAGATGCAGCCACGATATGGCTAAGTCTTATGAAATTGTATGAGGAGTCGGACAGAATCGCTTGTCATAATTTGACAAAATCAATAATGTCAAGTTCAATGAAGGAAAGCGATTCGCATAACCATGTAGCAAATGATTAATCTCTTGGAGAGCTCGAATTGGTTGGAGGATATATTGATGACGTAGTCGAATCGATATGATCCTCAACACTTTGCCCAAGTCTTTGATGACTTCCGTTATAAAGCGCCCCTTTATTATAAGAGTTATACTCTAGATTCATTGCAAGAGGATCTAGTAACGGAAGAACGCAAAATGGGCAAAGGTGCATAGTCTTTAGTACGCACCTCAAAGAAAACCACTGCTTTATCGAAAGATGAAAAGGAAAAGTGGAATTCAAGAGATGCTAAGGCTAAAGAAAAGAGGGAGTAATACATAGGGCTATACCAGCGGTTTGAAAAGCCAAGGAGAAGGGCAATGCTTCAAGTGCGGTGAGACCGGGCATTGGAAGGCTAAGTGCCCCAAGCTCAAGGCTCTAGGTACGCCATTTGCTTTAGTAATGTAAACATGTTTAGCGACTTGTTCTACCCATTCTTGGGTAGTAGACACGGTGCGATCGATCATGTTCGTTACACCTTGTAGGGTTCCCGCGGACAAGGGAGCTGAATGATGGCGAGATAACGATCTCCATGGGTAGCAGGCGAAAGTCGAGGCCGTTGCGATCGGAGATGTTACTTTATGTCTTGAGAAAATAGTTTTAGTTTTAAAAGACGTTTTATATATGCCGGATTTTCATGAACCTTGTTCTGCTTTGAAATTGTTTATTCATGGATATTCATTGTTTTTATAGTGGTGTTTCTATCATAAGAAAAGACGGTTATCGTGTAGGCACATTATATAATTCGCTTTATACTATTTACGCAATACATAATACCTATAACTATGTTGCATCTACATAAACCTTAAAAGAGAAAGTTTTCTTAGAAGATGACACCTCTTTTCTCGGCATCTTAGATTAGGTCACATCAATCTAAATAGGATCCAAAGACGGCTAAGAATGGGCGTTGGGTAATCTCACGCCACTCTGCTCCCATCTGCGAATCCTCAGATAGAAGGTAAGATGTTGACCGGACCTTTCAAAGCGAAGGGTCATAGAGCCAAAGAAATGTTAGAGCTAGTCCATTCGACTGTGTGAACCGATGTCCACACAAGCTCGTGGAGGTACGCAGTATTTTTCACTTTCATTGACGACACTCAAGGTGCGGATACGTATACCTGCTTCACCGCAAGTCTGAATGCTTTGAGAAATTAAAAGAATTTTAGGCGGAAGTGGAGACGAAGCTAGGTAAGAGTATCAAGTCACTGCGTTCTGATCGCGGTGGCGAATACCTCAACAACGAGTTCATGGACTATCTAGTGAAGTGTGGGATTACCTCCCAACAAGATTCACCGGCACACCATAGCAAAATGGTGTGTCAGAGCGAAGAAATAGGACTCTTTTGGAAATGGTTAGATCAATGATGAGTTATGCAACTTTGCCTATTTCGTTCTGGGGGTATGCCTTAGAAAAGGCGGCATACTTGCTAAATCTAGTACCATCCATGTCAGTCGAAGAGACCCCTTTCGAGTTGTGGTTTGGGTGCAAGCCGAGTTTAAGCCACATAAGGATATGGGCGATCCAAAGACATGTCTTTGAACAAGAAGGCGACAAGTTGGAGGCTACATCCGACGCAAGGTCGTTTATCGGCTATCCTAGAGGAACGAAGGTGGTTTATTCTATAGTCCTAAGGATCGAAGGTCATTATTAACACTAATGCCCGATTCTTAGAAGAGGACTACATGAAAATCATAAATCCAAAGTTGAAATCATTCTTCAAGAATTTGAAGATGATCGTATTCCACCACCGATTAGACCAAAGGTACGAGATGTCGAGTCTAGTGGGAAGGATCGACACCGATACTTCAAGAAATTGAAGTGGGTCGAGTTCCACCGAGATACCGACCGCATGTTGGTACCTACCAAGCTAGTTGTGCAAGATAGAGAACCACAAGTTATTGCCCACCGCTGCCATTGTGCTGTGTAGTGCCTCGTCGTAGTGGGAGGTTGTTCGTCAACCCGAGCGATGTATGTTCATGGGTGAATCTTGGTTTAGTCCCGAAAACGAACATGCAATAATCGACCCATGGACGTCAATGAGCGACGATGAAGACAATGATGCAAGATCATGGAACTTACGTTTGGACGAGGTGGTAAAGTCCTATGGATTTACCAGTTGCCTAGCGAGAGTTGTGTGTATCGCTTAGATGTCAACGGTAATGTGGTATTTCTTGCACTTTACGAGATGACATTCATCTATTGGCAACAATGTGAAGTTGTTATCGACGAAAGAGTTGGTTATCGATCGGTTTCAAATGAAAGACTTAGGAGATGCAGTACATTCTTGGGATAAAGTTTTACCGAGATCGCAAGAGGAAAATGTTGAGCTTATCTCAGCGCCTTACATTGATACCGTGATTACTCGTTTTAGTATGCGGACCGTCAAGAAAGGATTGCTACCTTTCGACATGGCGTTCCTTTATCTAAAGGCGATCACCTATGACCGCAAAGAAGATAGAGGAAATGAGACAAGTTTCCTACGTTTCCGCCGTAGGAAGTCTCATGCATGCAATGTTATGCACGAGGCCCGATATCCGCTATGCGGTGGGCATAGTGGCTAGATATCGCCTAACCATGGACAAGCTCATTGGATCATGGTAAAGCACATATTCAAGCACCGAAAAGGACTCGAGATTATAGTGGGCTTACCATGCGAGATAGTCTAATGCCTTTGGGTTATTCGGACTGGATTTCAATCGACCGTGATGAGAAAAAGTCTACCTCGGGCTATGTGTTTACCTTGGGAGGTGGAACCGTATCCTCAAGGAGTGCAAAGCAATATGCATTGCGGACTCTACCATGGAAGCCGAATATGTAGCCACTCGGAGGTTGCTAAGGAGGAGGTTGCTAAGGAGGTCAGATGGTTCAGAACTACCTCATGAATCTAGATGTGGTACTGGTTTGCCCATGAGTATCATGGTTTCTTGTGATAACTCGTGCAAAGGCAAACTCGAAGGAACCACGGATCCACAAGGCAAGCAAACACATAGAGAAAGTACCATGTCATACGAGAAATCGTTAGACGAGGGGACGTCTTGATTGCAAAGATTGATCGACGGATAACCCGGCGGATCCATTCACGAAAGCCTGCCGCAATAAGTCTACGTTGGGCACGTTAGAGGACTTGAATTGCGCTAGATGGCACCCGCTAAAGCCTGCCGCAATAAGTCTACGTCGGGCACGTTAGAGGACTTGAATTGCGCTAGATGGCACCCGCTAAAGCCTGCCGCAATAAGTCTACGTCGGGGACGTTAGAGGACTTGAATTGCGCTAGATGGCACCCACTTAGAAAGGAAACTTTTGTATAAGTGGGAGAAACAAAGTGATGGTTTTGTTTGTAATAGCTAGTAGAGAGACACATTGTATACTAAAAGTTTGCTTTAGTATAAGTGGGAGATTGTTGGATTTGTATACTGAAAGCAGTTTTGGTTGAGCTTGTATACAATGTTTCCTGTTACCACTATTACAATCTCCTATCTGAAATGAATACTTGATTGCATATATCTGTGTCCCTTAACTCATATATAAGTTAGATCATACGATTGTGTAGAAGATCACGAAGTCCGTATGATTGGTCGAGCTTAATGAGATATAAAAGTTTCACAACCGAGACAACTTGAGGACGAGTTGTCGGTATAGGCTGCGGTATAGATAAGAAGTGACTTGACTTGGTTGCTTGTCTATGCTGCTACGTCTTTGACGTATTGAAGGATCACAGTGAGATGAGTTCTTCTATCTAACCGTCGTGAAGAACCAAGATCTCGGTGACTTACGATGATCTAAACCTCGATAAGGTATTAGATGAGTATGAGATGCTGACCATCACTTTGACTTGTTATGGGTGAGGGTTATATGTTCTAACCCAATATTCTCCGCATCTTGGGTGGTGGCGGTGCTTGTATGTCATGCTAGTTATCCAGATCAGTCACCGTATCCGCTAGGATGATGACGCCCCTTAAGGAGCTCAAAGGTTTATTGTACTAAACCCCGCAGTTGAGTTAGCTCAAGTACAATAATAAGGTTGAGTGGTACTACTTAAGAATTAAAGATATTAATTATTTTAAGTCGTCGTAATGCTATAAATAATTAATGGACGCTCGATATCTTAAATACGGGATTCGTAATGTCTAAGTGCAAGCCCGACTCAACTTCGGTAATAAAGGGTAAGTCAAGATTTATTCTCTAGTGGCATGAATAAATGTTTATAAATTAATTTATGTTCAAGTGAACATAAGATAATTAATTTATTTGAGGCCCATCTTTATTCCTTGATTTGATCCTGGGTGGCCCATCCAGGCCGTAAGCTAGGCAAAATCGGCGCCCCTATGCTCTACAAGGCAAGGATTTGATTCTCTTTATCCTATAAGGATATTATTATATTTATGGGATATGCATAGATCCTTTCCATATAAGATTATGGTAATAATCCTTTCCATAAAGGTTTATGGTAATTTCCATATGGGATTATGGTAATTTCCATAAAGGATTATGGTAATTTTCATATGGGATTATGGTAATTTCCATATAGGATTATGGTAATGCATTATAAATATGAGGTAAGAGATTAAATCTAGGTCAATGATTAATAATCATCATCATTATTTTCGAGAATTTGATGGTTCATCCTTTGAGAGATTTTCGAAAATTCTTGAGAGCTTGAGGGTGATTTTCCGAAGCATTCTCCATAGATCGTCCTCACCGACGTTGAGATTGGGCAACCGAGATACACCCGAAAGGTCAAAGCACGAGTCTCGATCCATTCCGCCTCGGCAGATTCAAAGGTAAACACGAAAACCCCAATGTGTTGCAATTAATTATATAGGTGCATGCTAGGTATATAATCAATGTATGGTGAATTAAACATCCAAGATAGATCCTCGGGAGAGGGTTAAAATCAGATTTCCCAACAAATTCTAACGGATGAAAATAAAAAATTCTAGCATGTATACGAAGCTCGTAAAATTTCTAACCTTTTAATCGGAGTCGATTTAATCGGTGAAAGTTTATTTGTCTAAGGTTTGGGATCAAACTTGGATGAACACTCTCACAATTTCTCTCTAAAATTTTCGGTAGCTAGGGGTCTCAAATGGGAGCAATGTTTGATCCCTTCCCCTATTTATAGAATTAATCAAGTTGTAGGTAATTATTATAAAAAATGACAACTAATTTCATGCTTTAATTTGGTCAAATAAATCGGCACCCACTTGCACAAATAGACAAAATTTTATCCTTATCATATACACTTTATTAGGTCATCTTATCACTTAATAAATGCATTGGATCACACTTATCACATAGTATAAAGTTTATCACATTGTAGGCTATGTTGTGTGTGTGTAAGCCTATGATCTACGCTTTAGGATTAATTTTATTTTTTCTTATCACATACTATATTATTATTATATAATATGATCACATTTGAATAGTCTAAATTTTCAACTAAGAGATAAGATGTCTTTTTCAAAGTTAGAAGATAATTTTTCCAACCTTATTTTATGTCATTTTCGACCACTATAGTCCAAGGGCCTTGGATTACTTGTTCCAATTGCTAACTGTCTCTACTTTACACATCATAACATGATAAGATCATATCTTATCCTTTACATTAATTAAAGCAAGATTTTTATTCATAAAATCTTATAAAAGTTGTAATTTTAGTCCTTATGCACAAGTGCCCCCCCACCACTTGTGCAAGTTGCAATACAACTCATCTTATCCTCCATAATATCATATTAATATAATAATTATAATACATCATCAATTGGATAAGAATTAAAATTAATTAATGCTTTGAAACCCTAATTTTCGAGAGTTTATAGGGGAAATTCCAAATAATTTATTTTCTTGTATTAAATAGCTAATACATAGCTATGTGACACATTATATGTCCTAATTGATGATTTAAATCATAGGAAGATATTTAGAACAATTCTAATTTACAAAACCTAATTTTCGAAAATTAGGGTTTTCAAAAATTAGCTAAATTGTTCAATTTTTACTCCTCAATTCTCTAGCATTATTTTGATGATAAATAATGCTCTTACATCATAAAATAATCATAGGAATTTAAATATTATAATTCCATGATCAATTGACTAATTTATCGAACTATCTCTAAACGTTGACGTTCAAAACGTCTCAAAACTCTCGTAATTGTATCATCTCTAAAATGTCCAAAATAAAGTTGTAATAACTTTATTCATCCTTATAATGATAAGGAAATTCAAATTTTAAGCTTCAATGCTTAAAATATCGTAAGACTTAACTGTCGAATTTAACCGATGTTAGAACAATACGTTCGAAGGAATATTAGAAACTATATTCCTTAATTCACTAAGCGTCAGTGAATGTCACACAGAAATTATCAAATTATGCTTAGTCAACATTAAGCGTTGACTGATTAAGATTTTGATTATCGAACTTAAAACCCTAATTACGATTTATATTATCGTAATTAAGCATTAAAACTGCGGGATATTACAGCATACCAGGAGCCAAACTAGAAGATAATTTTTTATCTTATCGAAGTCGTTGATGTCACAGCCCCACAATCCTAAGTACGGATTAGCAGGGACTATAACTGTAAATATGAATGAACAAACATGGAGACTTTCTTTAATAAAAAGCGTAATACATACGACAAGTATGTTCTTGGACTTTAATACATAACTTAGGTTCTTGCAGCGGAAAGCATGTGATATTTACATATGACGATGTACTATCAAGGTGTAAACATTTCAGCGACAACATTCCTATTGCTCAACACTGCTCCATCCATCATCTGCTCAATCTACACATTTAAAAACAAACATGCAGGGCTGAGTACAAGAATGCACTCAGTGGACTCATGCCAAAACATTTTATCATTTGTAGATTACACTGCCACATCATGGTAAGACACAAGGGTTTTAGTTGAAAATGCCTTGTGCTTACTAAAATATTTTCATCATTTTCAAAATCATCGCCGGACATTTTTCCGTGTGTATGATCCGTATCCCTTATCATCATTTCATCATATCATCATAGTCGAAAGTCGTGAGGAGGCCTCCTCTACGACCCGTGACCGCCGTGAATTGTCCGTCAAAGACACAAATCACCATCGGTGTACACGTTAATCCTAGCTGTATAAGCCTTCCGGCATAGGATCCGATATCGATTTCATTCATATGTTGGGAGCGACCCAACACATTCATATCATTCATTCCGGATAGGATACATACACAAAACATAAAAAAATTTGGCAGGTAATTTTGTAAACATTTAACAACAGTTGAAATAAGCATCGTAAATAAATATTTCAGAGGCATTTTATTCTTGAGTAGAGTAAAGCCCACCTGGACTGTCGATTATCTAAATCGATTTCTTGGAATGCAAGCCCTAGGCTTAGCCTATCTATTCCTGGCCTTGAAGTTTTGGAGTTGAAATATCCATCGGGTCTTAGAACCCATATTTCTACTTTATCAGTATATCAAAGTATGATATACACTCAATTGAGCATGTAGGAGCACCTAGTCAAACATTTCACGTTAAGGCATGCTCCGTAAAAATATCGTGTTGTCGTCGTTTATCATAATTCGTGCATCTATTAATGTTCTAACGCACTTGCGACATAACATAATGAATGCATCAATTACAAGCATGTTAGTCACATAAGGCATATTTCACGTAGGGGAGTTCTACACTTAGTCAAATTTTAAGTGTTTGAAAATCAACAAAACAGCTTAAAATTAACCCAAGTGACATACTTTGACGATTCATAACTCTCGATTCAGAATACGTATGGTCGCACAAAGATACATTCTGGAAACCTCTAAACATGTACTACAAGTTCTAAGAAGGAATTAAATCCAAAAGAGTCGTGGTTCTGGAGATATAGGGATTAAATCCAAAAGAGTTCTACACTTAGTCAAAGGAATTAATTCTAAGAAACCCAAGTCCAAATCGGACTACAAATGGCTTGAACATCTCACGTAAAAGTCATACTCGAACAGCCTATTACATGAAAAAAATTCACTAAGGCAGTTTGTCCAAAAAGCTTACTGTAATGTATCAACTTTAAAAATTCACCGTGAGTTCATTATAAGGAATCTGGGAATGCAACCAATCATATTGAAAAGAAAATTAAGTCTAGTTTAATCCAGAAAAAGCCTCACTCAATGATTCACAATAGATTGGGAGATAAAAATATTTTACTACAAGCTATCACTTCCATGACAGTTTTGTGCAGTTAGATTGTAAAATCTGGAATAAATAGTAAACATTTTTAGAAAATTCTGAAAATTTCAATACATCTTCTAGACATGATGCTTTATGTTTCTGCCAAATTTTAGAGTTTTATCATTATCCAAACTTAAAACGAAATCCACGGACTATGGGTGATGAACACGGCGTTTTCACAGATTTGTGCAGTGTTTTTGATAAATACAATTAAAATAGTAAATCAAGTTGGATTGACTTGAAATTTTACAGAGGAATACTAAACACATATAATTTAAATATATTAAAATTTAACATTCATCGGACCACTGTAACTTAGTCAAGTAAATTTGTGAAATTGTTGTTCGTCCAGATCAATCAACATGCAATCATATATATAGCACATACCTATCATAATAAGCATATGAACATCTATGCATGTGTAAAAATCGATCATCCCTAGGATCTAAGGAGGTGGTATTTACCTTAGTCAAGGAATCGAAGGGGTTGACCGAGGAGAGGGCTCATATAGCTTGGAAAGCTTCGGCTGTCCACGTTGAGCTAGGAGCTTGTGTCCTCTTTTTTTTTTGAATGGTGGAGTGGGCTGATCTTGGAACTGAATTTTCAGTTGCTGTTCTTGGAGGAGGGATGGGCGAAAATGGGGGAAAGAGAGAGATGGATCATCGGTTGGTAGGGGTGGGAATGGCTGAAGTGTGGTGGTGTGTGGTGTTATAAGGAATGATTGCTTTAGGGTGACAAGTGTTGTCCCATGGACACTTGTCTTTACATGCACACACACCTATTATACTATACACCCACACACATATGCACGAAACACATATATATGTATATATATCAGATTTTAATAGTGTAGTTAGGTTATAATTAATCCAATGTCACTTAGACACATGTAATAGGAAAAATCAACAAGATAAACTTGTATACATAAGTGTATAGTTTTCGGCTTTTACACTATGCCAATGGGTCTAATTTTTATTTTCCATGCCAAACATTGATATATGTTATAACATATAGTTTAGATGATAAATAATATCATAGGATAAATTAATGGCATCATTTTATGCGATAAAATCGAGTTCGAAAATTAGGGTTTTCGAACGTTTGAAAAATTGCTCACTATCAAATCTTGATGATCTAGAATTGATTTAATGCTAAATAATACTGTAATTACATATAATAATCATAGGAAATTAGTTTCTATAATTCCTTGATCAATAAATTCACTTTTCGTTTCGTCTCTAGACGTTAACGTTTGAAAACGTTTCAAAACGTTAATTATCGACTCATCTCGAAATGGTCGTAATGAAGTCGTAATCACTTTGTTAAAATATTCCATTAACAATGGAATTTAATTCTAAGCTTAATTGCTTAAAAAATTTCATGAAATTTTAACTATCAATACGCGATCGACGTTAAAATAATCTTTAGATACACTTTATAATATTCTATTCTTTGATTCACAAATCTCGGTGAATATAACATAGGAATTCATTCTTTCATAAACAATCGAAATCATTACTCGATATCTTACTGGTTGAATAACTCAGCGAAACTCTAATTTACGGGTTTTAAGTACCTTAATTAGGCATTTAAATATGCGGGATATTACATCCTACCCCCCTTAAAAGAAATTTCATCCCGAAATTTGCATACCTCATAAAGTATGGGTATCTTAACATCATAACATCATAACTTTCCACGTGCTTTCATTTTGTCCATGGTTTTTCCATTGGATTTTCATTAAAAGACCCAAACTTGCTTCTTTAATCGTTGAATCGTACGATCAAATTATTCGTAGATTTTCATCATAACTCATTTGAGTAAGAGGTCACATCATCATGTTGGTTTACGAGAATTGGGTCATTTTCGTATTTCCTTAACTGCGACACGTGGAAAACATTTCGTACTTCCCTCCCAAATGTGGTGGAAGTATCAGCTATAGGCTACTAGGCTTATCATTGTTAAGAGCTCGTAAGGTCCTATAAAACATGATCTAATCATTCTTTGTACCTGAATCCTTATAATTTCTCTAGATGGAGAAACCTTAAGAAATTTTAATTCCGCGTTTAAAATGCGGTTCAAAATTCTGGCGCATCGGTAAGACTTTTATCTCGTCTCCGAGCTTTTCTTATTCTTTGCCTCGTTGGCAGATATCTTAATCGTTTCATTTACAACGTCAGGACTTTATACCTTTGCTTACCTACTTTGTTATAATAAAGTGGTGGTCAATACTTCTTTCCGCAATACGCCTCATAAGGCTACATTGATCGTTGTTTGGCAGCTACGGTCGCACATAAACTTAACAAGTGGTACAATAAGTTCCCACCGATACCTTGGTTTATCATTTGTTCTATCGTATCCTTAAACATTCATACTGTCCTTTTGATTGTCCTTCTGCCTATGAGTGGACATATATGTTAAGGCTTAACCTCGTATCTAACTCCTTTTTATGAGTTAATTCAAAATCTAGGGGTACTCTTGGTGTCTCTATCTGAAGTGATAGGTTTTGGTACTCCTTGTAAATATACGATTTCCTTTATGTACGACTGAGCTAACTTATCGGATCTATGAGTCATCTGAATAGACAGAGACAAAACATAATTGGCGAGTCAATCCACTACTAGCCATATAGTAGTGCGACTTCTTTATGACTTTGGTAAAATCTGTCATAAGATCTATTTCTATATCATTCTATTTTCATTCGTGTAGTTCTAGAGATTATACTCTCTTATAAGGCCTTTGATACAATGCCTTTACTTATTGGTAACCGAGACACTGCTCGACAATCATGGTTACATCTCATTTCATTCCTTGCTATCTAACTTTTCTCGTAAATCATAATACATCTTAATATAATGCCTGGTTGGCGGTATGAGAAGGATCATGAAATTCCTTCTTGGTTTCATTTCTAAGCTTATTATTGCTTGGAAATATATGTATATCTCGCTCTTAGACAATATAACACTGTCCAGCGCTCCTTAAAATCCTTCAGCTATTCATTCCTTATCTTAATTCGTATTCTATTCCCATCTTCATTCTCTCTTTTTAGTCATATTTCACCTTGGTTTGGGGAATACTACTTACATTCGTCATTGATTTCCCGACTATTTCTGTTCTCGTTTTCTTAACCTTTCTAATGAGTTTTCCTTTTCTATAAGGACATACCATGATTTAGACTGAATTTTATATCTTAGGCATTAGATTCTACATTACCCTTCCTTAGGTGATTATTTATCACAATTATAATCTTTTACTGATTTGTGCCATTTTTCCTATCCTGTATCCAAGTTTCTTTGCTTGAAGAATAAGTTCAAACTTTTGTAAATTGTGAAGGGTTCTTAATTTATTGTTATAGGAGTGAAATTTCCAAGACTTCGGTATTTATACCACTGTTACTATTTCAAGTCATGAGTTGGGAAATTATATTCATGTGGCCTAAGTCATTGTGATACATAAGTTATTATCTTTCTCATATTAATACATAGCCTTTCTTTCATTAATCCATGAAATTATGTATTCTATTTTGGGGTAACTATCTTATTGGTCTTGTTACCTTAGAGAGTTCTTAATGGATCTCTAATAATAGTTAATCAATCTATAAAATTCCTGATCTTATTTTAGGTCATTGACGTCTTTCATCTTTAATTGTTTTGTCCTTTGTCAGATCTACATTGTTTTCTTCTAAAGACACTATGTGCCCGAGGAATATTTCTCTTTTAAGCGAAATTTACAAACTGCGTATTGGCAAAATTTTGCCTCTCTTAAAAGTCGTAAGATGACCCTTGATTTTCTTTATGTTCTTTCTCGTCCTTTGAATAGATAAGAACATCATCCATGAGGATTGAGATAAAATTATCTAGGTATGTGTGAAACACTCGATTTTGAGGTTCATGAGCAGGTGGTGCATTGGTTAGTCCGAATGGCGTAACTATTATCTCATAGTAACCATATCTTTTCGTAACAATTCATTTCCGTATTTCGGATACCATTCTTCAAGACCATATAATATTACATCATAATGCCTCAGTGAGGACTTTTCATACATTACTTACGAGGGTCGGTCTACCGAGCTGACTGATTACAAGGCGTCTAGTTCTTTTACACTCAAAGTTTTGACACTTTATTAACATATTCACAAAATTTCCAAACTACGTTTATTTTACATATCTTAATCACACCATTTTCATCATAAACCATTATCTACATATAAGTCTTATATGATCCTAAGATTCTATGTCTTTGAATGACCTTTGTCGGAGTCGTACTCCTCCCTTGGAAACTTGCCTTTCTCCAAGTACGTTTTTGCTTCATACTCCTGACGATCATTCTCTTTCAGAGAGCCAGGGGTCAAACTGCTCCCCGTTTCTTCTTCAATACTAGAAGTTGGTGTTACTTTTATCAGAAAGTATGGTTGGGTTAGTAGCGGTAATTCTCTTAATCCGCGAGGGCGATAAGATTTTGTCCTTTTTGCCATTCTCGTCTCTTTCTGGTATAATTGACGGCACAGGACGTGGGGTGGCATTTGGAACATTAGGGTACAAACATTCCTTTATACCATGCTGTGTAACTTGCCGAGGTCCAGGACAAGTACTCATAGGTGTCGTTCCCTACGCATTATATGTATACTTGAGCCTGTTGACAAATCCTGGTAAGTCTCGCCTGTGCTTTGAATTTTATCATGGAGAAAATATTCTCTTGATACTTCTTTTGCAAAAATTCTTCCAATTTGTTGGCAACTGACAGATACGTCGTTGGGTACCATCCTCATTTGACACTCTATAGTTACGAGTATCCATCCAGAGGTGCAAAAATTTTCTCCAAAACTGTTCTAAATTCATTCCTAGTTCATATTAAAAGAGCCGATACGCTCGTGTGAGTTATAACCTTGTAGGCCTTGGGGTTAACTCCCCTTTTTTTTTTACTCGTCAGACCCCTTTTCTTGCCATCTGTAAACATATAGTTCTAGATGAGTCCGACTTAAATTAAGCAATGGAGGGAATTTTTTATAAGAAGGATCTCTTAATGAATTATACACCTTAAGACGTATATAACCTGTAGACTACTTATGACACGACTCATGACACTTATTTTAATACTCATTTTACGTTTTATATCTTCAGTCGTATGTTACCTTAAAGATATTCGCATAGGCTAACAAAGGTACCGATATTCGTCGTGTAAAACCTTTAACGAAAAGGCTAGGCCTGTGTCACTAATCACATGAATGACAGACCATTTCAAACTTCTTGTCTCTAAAATTATATCTACGTTCCACATAGATATAATGATCCAAATCATTGGATAGCACTTTAGGCGATTCTAGGTTCAATTCTGAGCTTGAGCAACACTTGCGATGGTCAAAATTCTCGTATAGGTAAGGAGATTTTCATTTCTTGATTCACTTACCCTGAGTTGGGTTCTATCGCTTCTACGCACACTTGTGCGATGTTAAAAAGCAAAGCACCTATATCGAACAAGATCTTACAAGTATTCTGAGAAATTTTCCTCACACCTATCCTGCCTTTTGGTTCTGTTTGATCTATTTTCGGTGCGAAGTATAGGCTTTGGTCAACGGTCTTTCCGCTTATTCAAGTAAACATCTATTTCATATGTCCTCGTCCTTTCCATCGGGACATCATGTTCCTTGCTATGGCCTTCATTGCCTCATTCACTTTATACTTCTCGGTATTAGTATCGTTATGCTTTTACTAATAGCATTCGTGGTTAGGTTTACATCAACTTATCCTTTGATATTGATATATTTCAATAATGAAATCTTATCGTAGAGATCGTCATGTCTCTATCACTATCATTCATTCCTAATCCAGTATGAATGATTTAATTCCCTTTTTCACTTTATCGATCTTAGGAATATATTTCTCATATATCCTTACTTTAAACTCTTTTCCAGAGAAGTCCTTGTACTGGCCTTTAGCGCCATCGTTTGTAATATCCCTTTTTGGATATAGTCATTTCTTCTTAATCTTTTATTGATTCATCATGCAATTTCACATAAGATAAAATCCTTTGTCCACTAGGGACGTATTATACTTTTGCCTTGACGTAAAAAATCTTTACCATTTTCTTGACATTCAATGAATGCTTCATTCCCATGTCCGAGATACTTAATATCCCACTTTATTGATCGTCGCAAAAGTATGAGGGATAATCTTTTCAATTGGATTTACCTTAAAGTCCTTCAATGAGAATCTCTTTCTGTGTTCTCTTGGACGTATTTCCTTTGCAAGATCTATAGAAGCTATCTTGCTTGTTAACTATTAAGTTACACAAGACATTTCGTGTCATTATAACTTAGAGTATTAAGATTTATTTCAAAATAATGAATCTATTTCTTAATCCGTTTCTTTACTTCAAGGGAATTACCTTACTTATCGAAGTCATAACATCTCTGAGGCTTATATCATATCATGAACTATCTAATTGTATAGCTCATAATTTCTTCTGCTATTTTTGACTTTTGTCCATTTTCTTGAGCATGGTATCTGAAAATAATCTTACTTTCGTTACACTTCGGTTCTCACATTCAGGGTTAGAATCCTCATTATTGTCGTATGGCTTGGTAAGGTAGTACATCTGTACACCATAACTTAAAGTCCAAGCATCTCATTGCCATGTCTTGACTTTGGAGATATTTCCTCCATACTTGATTTACATGCTAGGGATATCCTAGCTATTCACACATCTCAATGATTATGATCTCTAAATCTTATTATCATTCGTCCAACCAAGTTTCAATTACTTGGAATCGATTATGCTCAAGCATAATCTCATTGATTGAGGTATAAGGCGAAAGATCTATTTTCTGGGATGCTATCACTTCTTTATATGTATATATTCTTTGAAAAGAATATCTTTCATGCATCTTCATTCTTTTTTTTACACATGTCCAACCTACTAACGAGGTTTCGAGGACATCCAACTATCTTAAAGATAAGTTGTAATCGCTCTCGTCATAACATAATAAGGGAAATTCATATCCCACAGATATCATATACTTTTCTTTACTTTTACTCTTTGCATTCAATGCTAAAGAGTATCTTATTCATAACTTTGTTATCATAACAGTCGTATGATGGTATAACTTCACTGTTATCATTCTTTGTTAAGCCCATCAAGGGTCATCACATCCGTGTGTATCATAGGGAAAATAAATATCTCATCTCATCGAGATTTTCTTTACATCATAATTTCTTGATGTCTATCACTTTACTGGTCTGAAACTTTTAGGTGACTGAGATAAGTCAACCTATTTCATGCCCGACATTTATCGCTTTACTAATTCGATCTTAGGTGACAAGGTAAGTCAACTTTCATCTTACTTGATGGTTTCAAGAGTCGAGAAGAAATTATCACGACTACTTACAGGAGGTACTGTCTCACAAATTAGAATAACATCTTTTTAATTATTGCATCGATATGCTCTTTGGATTGAATAAATGGGGATCTAGGGTCCGAAGACCAGAATGACGACTACTGAGATTTCTTTGGTCATATGGGCTGGCCAGACCTGTCACAATCATATTCTCAGTCACACAAGGCTTTGGGTTCAAAAGGACACTTTGTAAAATTTTGAGTTGGAAGGTTTCTTCAGAAGGAGTGAGAAACTCGAATGATTTCTCAATTGGAACTAGGTCATAGAGTTAAACTCAATGACAGAAATTGGGTAATGGATATAATTTGAAAGCTTATATACCCGTAATAGGTCATCAACAAAGTTCTCATGTATGTCAAGGTTCTACTTGTATTACTGAAGATCTTACTTTCTTTATAAAATTCTAAGGTCCGTATCATACTATAACGTTCTTACTCTATACAGATCATAGATCTAACTTCAACTGATTCTCGTGAATTCTGGAGTAGGAATCCGGAATTTAGTCCTTCATAAAAAATGAAGTTCAGTGCATTAGGGACACGTAGGCGAAAACCATATGTAAATCGGAGTTCACATGACCGAGAACAAGTCAAAACAGAATCACTGCGCAGTGTAGGGAAATTTACACGCTCTCGTGCCGAGGTCATAAGCAATGCCGACGCCAAGGTCGTACAGGCTACTAAAGTCGACATGTCAAATTTGATGTTACAAATTCCCGAAGTCAAAGTCGAATATCGCACATAGTGAGGTCAAACAATTTTGTATGAATCCTTTGCTTTTCTTCACTCAAGATGGAATGATGTTCTCAAATCCATCATTACTCTTGTTCTTGTAATGGAAGGAAGTTCTTACTTCTATGTTCTTTCATAAAAAGTGATCATGCTTCTTAAAAAGTCTACGTTCTGTTGAGCTAGCATGTTCATCATCATAATCAACTTTGAGGTTTGAAGTAAAACTTCAAATATTCATACGTAGCTCATTTGTACGCATGTATTTCGTCGAATTTCAAGAATTCAACATATCATATTTGACAATTCAATGTCCAATCTTAATCATTTTAAAACATGAATAACATAACTTTGTTCATAACAATGAACTCTTATTGAACTCCAGGAATTCAAACATTTCATCTTTGGCATATCGTGCCAAAACTTTCTCATATCAATGTCATTATCTTTCTTACATCTTCCTTCTTTTCATAACTTCCTTGACAAATCATTTGTCATAACATTCATTCTCAACCTTCCTCATAGCTTTCATTTCTTTTGATAGATCATTTCAATCATCCTTCACTTCAAACTTTTCATTTTATTTGAAAAAAATCATTTCATAAACATTCGTCTTGGCCAGGCTAATTTTCAAAACTTTGAAAAAAGAGTCATTTACCTCATTTCGGTTGAGCTTGATGTGATGGAGTGTTGAGCATTGTCAGTGATCTCTAGAAGTCTAATGACTCAATCTAGACTTAACCTTAAAGAAGATTTTGGGTTCAAGAGCGAACCGCTCTGATACCACTCTGTCACAGCCCCACAATCCTAAGTACGGATTAGCAGGGACTATAACTGTAAATATGAATGAACAAACATGGAGACTTTCTTTAATAAAAAGCGTAATACATACGACAAGTATGTTCTTGGACTTTAATACATAACTTAGGTTCTTGCAGCGGAAAGCATGTGATATTTACATATGACGATGTACTATCAAGGTGTAAACATTTCAGCGACAACATTCCTATTGCTCAACACTGCTCCATCCATCATCTGCTCAACCTGCACATTTAAAAACAAACATGCAGGGCTGAGTACAAGAATGCACTCAGTGGACTCATGCCAAAATATTTTATCATTTGTAGATTACACTGCCACATCATGGTAAGACACAATGGTTTTAGTTTAAAATGCCTTGTGCTTACTAAAATATTTTCATCATTTTTCAAAATCATCGCCTGGCCAGGCATTTTTCTGGTGTGTATGATCCGTATCCCTTATCATCATTTCATCATATCATCATAGTCGAAAGTCGTGAGGGAGGCCTCCCTCTACGACCCCGTGACCGGCCGTGAATTATCCTTACAACACACAGTCACCATCAGTGTACACGTTAATCCTAGCCAGGTATAAGCCTCCCGACATAGGATCCGATATCGATTTCATTCATATGTTGGGAGCGACCCAACACATTCATATCATTCATTCCGGATAGGATACATACACAAAACATAAATATTTTTGGCAGGTAATCTTGTAAACATTTAACAACAGTTGAAATAAGCATCGTAAATAAATATTTCAGAAGCATTTTATTCTTGAGTAGACTAAAGCCCACCTGGACTGTCGATTGTCTAAATCGATTTCTTGGAATGCAAGCCCTAGGCTTAGCCTATCAATTTCTGGCCTTGAGGTTTTGGAGTTGAAATATCCATCGGGTCTTAGAACCCATATTTCGATTTTAGTGTATATCAAGGTATGATATACACTCAATTGAGCATGTAGGAGCACCTAGTCAAACATTTCACGTTAAGGCATACTCCCGTAAAAATATCGTATTGTGTCGTTTTATCATAATTCATGGATCTATGAATGTTCTAACGTACCTTGCGACATAACATAATGAATGCATCAATTACTAGCATGTTAGTCACATAAGGCATATTTCACATAGGGGAGTTCTACACTTAGTCAAATTTTAAGTGTTAGAAAATCAGCAAAACAGCTTAAAATTAACCCAAGTGACATACTTTGACGATTCATAACTCTCGATTCAGAATACGTATGGTCGCACAAATATACATTCTGGAGACATCTAAACATGTACTACAAGTTCTAAGAAGGAATTAAATCTAAAAGAGTCGTGGTTCGGAGATATAGGGTCTCAAAATGGGCAACTCAAACTGACTTCTATACTTAGAAATTGTTTCAAATTTTCAGTTTTAGCTTAACGACGAGGGTTTTATGAGGCTCGTAACTTTTGACTCACAATGCCAAAATGACTGCAGGCTACCAATTTCGAAACCTTGTAACAAGAACTACATATTTCATGAAGACCATACTGGAAAATATCTGACGATCGAGAAATACATAAGCCCAAAGTTGACTAGTTGAAATGGACAGTTTCAGTAGGTGACTTTGGGTCGATGAAAGGTATACCTATAAAACTTGGTTTGGGATCAAACTTTCTAGATGATAACTAGACATGGTGAGTAACATTTCTTATGAATAAACCCAAGTCCAAATCGGACTACAAACGGCTTGAACATCTCACGTAAAAGTCATACTCGAACAGCCTATTACATGAAAACAATTCACTAAGGCAGTTTGTCCAAAAAGCTTACTGTAATGTATCAACTTTAAAAATTCACCATGAGTTCATTATAAGGAATCTGGGAATGCAACCAATCATATTGAAAAGCCACTTAAGTCTATTTTAATCCAAAAAAATCCTCACTCAATGATTCACAATAGATTGAGAGATAAAAATATTTTACTACAAGCTATCACTTCCGTGACAGTTTTGTGCAGTTAGATTGTAAAATCTGGAATAAATAGTAAACATTTTTAGAAAATTGTTAAAATTTACATACATCTTATAGACATGATTAATTATGTTTCTTCCAAAATTTAGAGTTTTATCATTATCCAAACTTAAAACGAAATCCACGGACTATGGGTGATGAACACGGAGATTTCAAAGATTTGTGCAGTGTTTTTGATAAATACAATTAAAATAGTAAATCAAGTTGTATTGACTTGAAATTTTACAGAGGAATACTAGACACATATAATTTCTACATATTAAAATTTCACATTCATAGGACCACTGTAACTTAGTCAAGTAAATTCGTGAAGTTGCTGTTCGTCCAGATCAATCAACATACAATCATATATATAGCACATACCTATCATAATAAGCATATGAACATCTATGCATGTGTAAGAATCGATCATCCCTAGGATCTAAGGAGGTGGTATTTACCTTAGTCAAGGAATCGAAGGGGTTGACCGAGGAGAGGGCTCATATAGCCTGGAAAGCTTCGGCTGTCCACGTTGAGCTAGGAGCTTGTGTCCCCTATTTTTTTTGAATGGTGGAGTGGGCTGATCTTGGAGCTGAATTTTCAGTTGCTGTTCTTGGAGGAGGGATGGGCGAAAATGGGTGAAAGAGAGAGAGGGATCATCGGTTGGTAGGGGTGGGAATGGCTGAAGTGTGGTGTTATATGGAATGATTGCTTTAGGGTGACAAGTGTTGTCCCATGGACACTTGTCTTTACATGCACACACACCTATTATACTATACACCTACACACATATGCACGAAATTGTACACATATATATGTATATATATCAGATTTTAATAGTGTAGTTAGGTTATAATTAATCCAATGTCACTTAGATACATGTAATTGGAAAAATCAACAAGATAAACTTGTATACATAGGTGTATAGTTTTCGGCTTTTACACTATGCCAATGGGTCTAATTTTTATTTTCCATGCCAAACATTGATATAGGTTATAACATATTGTTTAGATGATAAATAATATCATAGGATAAATTAATGGCATCATTTTATGCGATAAAAATCGAGTTCGAAAATTAGGGTTTTCGAACGTTTGAAAAATTGGTCACTATCAAATCTTGATGATCTAGCACTGATTTAATGCTAAATAATACTGTAATTACATATAATAATCATAGGAAATTAATTTCTATAATTCCTTGATCAATAAATTCACTTTTCGTTTCGTCTCTAGACGTTAACGTTTCAAAACGTTAATTATCGACTCATCTCGAAATGGTCGTAATGAAGTCGTAATTACTTTATTAAAATATTCCATTAACAATGGAATTTAATTCTAAGCTTAATTGCTTAAAAAATTTCATGAAATTTTAACTATCAATACGCGATCGACGTTAAAATAATACTGCCGATACACTTTATAATATTCTATTCTTTGATTCACAAATCTCGGTGAATATAACATAGGAAATCATTCTTTCATAAACAATCGAAATCATTATTCGATATCTTACTGGTTGAATAACTCAGCGAAACTCTAATTTACGGATTTTAAGTACCTTAATTAGGCATTTAAATATGCGGGATATTACAGTTGACACGACTATAACTTCTTGATATTCAAGACTCTATAGTCTATGAACACTTGGGTCATTGCATCCTCTAATATCTGGACATATAACGGGACTTAACTAAGTCTCGTATAACTAAACAAGCACATAGGTCTCAACGACAAACTTAAGTTATCTATTCTTAATCAAAATCAACAACCCTATATAAACATAGCTTATGACCAACGTGAAATATCACGTGAGACATCATCTAACATAAACGAACCTCTATACATGCTTAACTATCATCAACGATCATCAATCAATCATCAAAATCTAAAGATCAAAGCTATATAACATTGAAAACCCATTTTGACGTCAAACTAAAATATTTCATCTTTAATATACGCCGGCCGAAAAATCCGAATAAATCATTTTAAGCTATATTCATATCATAGAATCCAAATATGAAGTCAAAATGATCAAATAAAATCAAAAATCCTACCTCATGTGTGACATAGTATTCAGCCATTTTAGGGTTTTCGCATGGGCTCGATTTTAATCGTTTTTCTTGCTCAAAACATGTTTATATCTACCCAAAAACACATATATGAAAGCATATCAAGCATATCAACAACATAGATTCAAGATCTAGGCTTCCTCATTTTCAAAAATTTCAAAGATTCCAAGGAATGAACTCATGCTAGAAAATTCAACATTAAACAACTCATAGGTGCTAAATCTAACGTAATATCAAAAGATAATCGAACAAAACATGCTCCTTCAAACATACTCAAAAGGACCGAAAGTTTAGAGCCTCAAATTTCATATTTTTCAGAATTTTAAACCATAAATAGGTTCTAGAGATGTAGATCTACCTTTGTGCGATGACGGATCGTGAATTCGACGGTTAGATCTTCGTAGAAATGAGTTTGAAAATTTTTACACACTGCAGTGTGTATAAGTGTGTGTGTTCGAAAATTTTGGAAAGAATGGAGAAGTTGTGAAAAATGGAGCATTTTTGGAAGCATGTATATATACATAAATCTTTTCACTATTACAAGCTTCCCTAGGAAGCTATTCTTTAGCTTATCTAATAAGCTAATTCTTAGCTTCTAATATAAGCTATAAATGGCTTCTTTAGTAAGTTTTGGTTCTAGAATTCTCCTTAGCTATTATAGCTAAAAAAAATAGGAATATAATATATCTTTTGAAATTATTAACTCAATATAAATCAAATAGAAATATAGGAATTTCTAATGAGTTGAAATTTTCATAAATCACTCTTTCTAAAAATAAATATCATATTTTGACTATTAAAAGCATTTTTGGTCTCAAAACCACTTTGTGGTAGTTTGCTTTTAATCTGGGTTTATTCAGCAAACACAAATATCAAAAGAGCAAAGACTCTGAAATTCTATGACTCTTGGATCAAGACTTCTATGAACGCATATCTTATCATAACAAGACTCTTGAAATCTAGATCTTCTCATGCTAATAAAGGCTTAAGAATCTTTTCTTAGATTCTTTCTCGAATCTATCTCAGATTCTATCAGCTCGACTCAAAGCTTAACATAAAAGCTTTTAACTTAAACAACTCTTTCTTAAGGATGAAATGCCCTTCTTATTAAGCTCTTAATCAAGAGCTAATCTTTGCTCTGAGAATGCGGGGTATTACATTCTTACCCCTTCTAAAAATTTCGTCCTCGAAATTTAGTACCTTTGCAAAATGCTCGTGGTACTTACTTCTCATCTAATCTTCTTGTTCTCATGTCGCTTCTTCTAAACCATGATGCTTCCATCGATTCTAACTAAAGGAATTGATTCATTCTTTGTTTTTCTTCTTTTGATTTAAGATCTTGCCATGGCTTCTCTTTGTAGCTTAGATTTTGTTCACGAACAATATTCTCGTAATATTTGATGTGTTTTGATCAAACACTTATCTTCATAATCGACACATGGGACACATGTGGATATTGCCAAACTTGGAGGCAATGTCGATCTGAGGCGATTGATCTAATCTTCTTTAGAATCTAAATGACGGTCCAAGGAAATTTTGGTTCGAGCTTTTCTTTGATTCTCAAGCGATGTATTCCTTTCTAAGGAGATACTTTCAAGAATACTTTATCTTCAATCTTGAAGCTTAGCTCCGTACGTCTTTTATCTGCGTAGGACTTTTGACGATCTTGAGCTTCTTGGATTCTTTTCTTTATTTGTCGTACGATTACGACCATTTCTTCAATCGCTTCTGGTCCAAGCACTTTTCTTTTTTCGACTTCGTCCTATCAAAGCGGTGATCTATACTTTCTGCTATAAAGGGCTTCATAGAGCGCCTTATTAATCGTTGCTTGGTAACTGTTGTTGTATGCGAATTCAATCAATGGTAGAAATCGTTCCCATTGATCTCCTTGATAAAATACTATCGTTCTGATCATATCTTCTAGCGTCTAAATGGTCCTTTCGGATTGACCATCTGTTTACGGATGAAACGTTGTCCTGAAATTCAATCTTGTACCTATCTCTTGTTGAGAACTCGCCCAAAACGAGATGTGAACTTGGATTTTCTGTTTGAGGTGATTAAGACGGGTAATCCATGCAAACGTACTATGTCTCGAACGTATATCTAAGCTAACTTGTCAGCTTCATACATAATAGAGATCGAGATAAAAATGAGCAAACTTCGTGAGTCAATCGATAATCACCCAAATAGATGTATTACCACGCTTTGATTTGGGTAAACCAGTCACGAAATCTATGGCTATGTGATCCCATTTCCACTGAGGAATCTCCAGTGATTGCAACTTACCATGCGTTGCTGGTGTAAAGCTTTAATCGTTGACATGCTAAACATCGTTCAACAACGAGGGTATATCTCGCTTCATTCCTACCCACACGAACCTTTGCTTTAGATCTTGATATATCTTTGCACTTCCTGGGTGTGTGATGATTGGCGTGTTATGAGCTTCACTCATAATCTCATTCTTTAAATCATCATCATTGGGCACGCAAATCTGCTTTACGAATATGATCGCCTTTATTCCTAGCTTAATGATATTCTTCCGCTTTTCTCGCTTTGATCTTAACTCGTAGCTTTTCTATCTGCTGATCTTGTCTTTGAGCTTTCAAATTCTTGTTCTCAAACCGGGAGTAGCGATAAGAGCGGCTATAATCTTTTTCGTAGATTCAGGTGGTAACACCACTTGCAAACTTATATTTTCAAATTCTTTGATCAACTCCTCTCTTTGAGTAAGGACGAATCCTAGCTGGATTTGGCCTTTTCTACTCAAAGCATTAGCGGCAACATTCGCTTTTCCAATGAGATACTTGATATCAAAGTCATAATCTTTTACCAACTTAAGCCATCTTCTATGGCGATGTTCAAATCTTTTGCTCAAGAAATACTTGTGCTCTTGTGATTAATAAAGATCACATACTTGGATCCATACAAAAGATGTCTCCAATTCTTCAGAGCATGAACTACAGCTGCCAACTCTAGATCTTGTAGGATATATGAGCTCGTGACGTTTCAACTGTCGTGAAGCATAAGCTATCACTCTTCTTTCTTGCATCAGGACAATTCTTAGTCCACTCTTTGATGCATCGGTATATAGAGTATACCCTTTGTCTGATTCTGGTATTGCCAAAACTGGCGCTGTAGTTAATATGTTCTTTACTCTTGAAAACTTTCTTCACGTTCTTGGGTCCTTTGGGACTTAATTTCTTTTCGAAGGTATTGAGTCATAGACCTCGCAATCTTGGAGAATCCTTCTATGAACCTTCGGTAATATCCTACTAAACCCAAGAAACTTCGAATCTCTGTTTATGTAGTCGGCGATTTCCAATCGCGTACCGCTTGAACTTCAGCGGTGTCGACTCTGATTCTATCTGTTGTAATGATATGTCCAAGGAAATTTACTTTCCTTAGCTAAAACTCATATTTGCTAATTTTAGCAAACAATCGTTCTATTCTCAACGTCTGTAGAACGGTTCTCAGCTGTTCTTCGTGTTCTTACTCGTTCTTCGAGTACACGAGAATATCATCGATAAATACCAAAACAATTTATCGAGATAATTATGGAAAACACAATTCATCAAATCCATATACACAGCTGGTGCATTTGTCAAGCCACATGGCATTACTACGAACTCGTAGTGGCCATACTGCGTTCAAATCGCAGTCTTGGCTATGTCCTTCTGACGAATCTTTAATTGATGATATACTGACTTCAGATCAATCTTTAAGAAAACACTGGCACCTTTCAGCTGATCGAACAAGTCATCGATCCTGGGTAAAGGATACCTATTCTTCTAGGTTGACTTGTTCAACTCTCTGTGATCAATACACGTCCTTAGAGTTTGATCCTTCTTTTAACAATAGAATTGGCGCTCCCCAAGGAGATACACTAGGTCGATTAAAACCTAGGTCCAAAAGCTTTTGCAATTGGATCTTTAACTCCTATAATTCTTTTGGGGCCGTTTTATAAGGTGCTTTTGAAACAGGTGCTGATCCTAGATCTAGCTCAATGGAAATCTCTAATTGTCTGTCCGAAGGTAGCCCTGGTAATGTTTCAGGAAAAACATCCTGAAATTGTCTAACCACAGGTACATCTCCTACCTTCTTCTCGGACTTGAGACATCAGATATACAAGGTAAGCACAATCTTCCTCGTTCTTCATCAGCTTATCGACTTGTAAGACTGAGATCATAGGAACATAGTTTCTTCTCTTCTCAATACCATAACAATAGGTAGGTTCTCTTTCTGGTGGCTGAAACACTATTTCTTTTTGCTCACACCATATCATTGCATAATGCGCTGTCAACCAATCCATTCCTACTATAAGATCTATATCCTTCATGTTCAACGGCTGCAGCGATCTCGCTCTAAGCTTAAGGGATCCTAGTTCGAAATCTAGGTTAGAACACTCATGCATGATAACGGTAGCTCCACCCAACAGGGTAAGCACAACTAAATCTTCGCTGCACGCGTCATTGCTGAGCTTAAGAACATCTACACATGATGCCTAAATAAAAGAATGCGAAGCTCTTGTATCGAAAAGGATTTTGATAGGTACACCTTTCAATGTACCCATACTTGTCAGGTTTCTGGCGTTCTTCACAGGTTGCTTTTCAAGAGGGGGCGTATGCACTTTGATATAGAGGTTGGTGCGGTCGAGGCGACGGTGGTTGCGGCTGCGGCGACGGCGACGGTTGCGGTTGCGGTTGATGTAGTGGCATCTCGATCCGAAGAAACGACGACTTTGGATATCCACTTACGGTTTTCATTGATTGCATCTATCTCAGATGATTCTGCTTTCCTCCATCACTAGTTGTTTTCTGACGGTTTGGACATTGATTTGCATAGTGGCCCACTTGTCCACATGCATAACAAATGTTACTTCCCCATCTGCAGACTCCAGAATGTACTCTGTTACATCTGGGGCACGTCTGCATTCTTGACTGACTTGGGAAAGATTATCTCTGCATAAACTGACTCGGCTTTTGCCATCTTCTCTTATTTAGGAAGGTCTTATTCTCCCAATTTCTTTACTTCTGATCTTTAAGAAGAAATCTTGACGAGGCTTGAATCTAAAAAGGTACTGAATTTGGATCTAGCGTCACTTTTTCTGGTAGCATTTCCATCTCCATGTCCAATGCATGATTTAACGTTTCTGCATATGACGTTAGAGGTTGGCTTGCCAAATGATTCTCGATCTATTGGCGAAACCAAGACGTAAACAATTTTGCCATCTTCTCATTTGTCTCAACTTTAAAAGGAGCATAACGGGCTAGACTACAGAATTCATTATCATATTCTGCCACAGTCTTCCTGCCTTGCTCCAGGTTCGTAATTCGATCTCTTTTTGTTTGCGGTAACTTTGAGGGATACACTTTTCATACAATTCTTCCTTGAATTGTTCGCACGTGACATTCTCTAATTGCTCAGGAGAAAGAGCTTTCTGACGTGATTCCCACCAGGAATCTGCAGACCCTTTTTAACTGGAAGGATATGCATAGGAGACACTCTCGATCAGAGCACTCCAAAACTCGAAAATTCGCTACAAGGCGAACCCATTCTTCAGCATCAGCTGGACTACCAGCTCCATTGAAAGATGGAGGATTCTGATGTAGAAAAGCTCGCAATTCTACGATCTATTTAAGGAGGTGAAGGTGCAATGTGAATCTTAAGAAAAATTTGCACTTTCTTGTTCCTTCTCTTCAGATTGAAGATTTCTTCTCCTGGGTAGCATATCGTATTGTGAATGAATATCCAAATGCAGCATATCTCAAGGATCTTCACAATTGCTTATCCCAAGGTTATAATATGAAATAACACAGCTGGATAGCAGAATGATCATATATATCAGGGAAAAATTACCTCTTCGAGGACATTTACGAAAGTCGGGAGGACTTTGCAAATCGTAGGTTTTCAGGCATATGAAGGTTTTGGTATCTGGGGCAAAACATATCCGGTAGGGCTTCTTTAGCACGCTACCGTATCATAAGATATCTATAGGCATCACTAATCTATATGCACATCTATGTAACATATATGTATATATACATATATATGCATCCATACTATCTATATCTTGCCGCCGCCACTCTTCTCGCTACTAGCTTCACTTTGCCCACGAAAGGCTGTCATCGCTGTCCTCATCATCATTTCCTTCTTCCATCTCTACTACTCCATTCTCACTGCCATCGACGGCTTCATTGGAGTCTAGCATCTCTACATCTTCCTCAATCTCAGGAGATAGCGGATCAATAGCACGCTCGGGAATGAGTACAAGGGAACTACTCCAGGATATAGGATATCAGGATCAGTCACAAAAAGCATTTGATTGATATCTAGGGCTGTAGATGTGCTGTGCCAACAACTAGTAAAATTCAGGTTCATACATGAAAGATCTTGAGACACCTGAAGGTCTCAATGAACTAGCTTGAGTCTCTTCTAGGACCTCTAAAGAAGAAGTCTTAGGGACATGAGAAAAAGGAATAGACTTAATCGATGTAGAGATCTCAAGAGATGTGGAAGGCTGACCTTACCAATCTAGGTTAATAGGAAACATCTCAGTAATCGAGATAAGAATAATGAACTGTGTGGGATCTACAACCGACTCGGTATAGAAAACTGAGTATCTGGTAAAGATGACTCTATCTCTAGAGTAAAGGTATTGGCGTCATACTCAAGAATAGAAGAATCAACATTAATAGGTTCAAGATCCTCAACATCATTAAAAGGAAAAGAAAGGACACCAACCAACTGAAGCTGATGAACAGCTGAAATAAAATCAAGAACAAGATTGAACCAGGAGGAAATCTCGAGTACACAAAATACTGAGAACTGATGGTAGCTAGGAGTCTGGGAAGATTAGCTTACTTAGAAGCTATAAAACCAGGCTCAATGTAATCAATGGCAACAGCAATAGCCAAATCTTGCCACTCCTCAGGAGATAAACAAATCAATTGGAGTATTCCATCTAGTCCTGATATGCCGTGCTAAGATATATCTCTCTCTCCACAAACGCTGGAATTGAGCGAGAAATTCATCCAAAATAAGTTGCTCATCTGGCATAAACAGATAGAAGCGCTCTCTGATCCTTGCTGATGGTGACAAACGAGCCGTATCTTTCCGAGCTGTTCGGATGGTCTTTACTATCTTAAATAGAAAGAATGCTCAAATACTTGTAGAAAAGCATACTCATGTTGCTCTGCCGTCTTTTCTAAGGATCTCTTCTCATCTTTAGCTCAATAAGCAATAACTCATTTCAAGCATACATTCTCATGTAGCAATTCTTTTAATATGGCATATACTCAGCATCAACTCAATTCTTTCAATAAAGCACATGCTCAATTATATGATAATCAAAATCATAAGCTCTTACCTGGTGAGCTAGAGATGATGGAATCGAGTTGTTGAGCTTCTCTTGAGAACAATTGACTCTATAACTCAGATTCTCAAAACAGAGTCAAACAACTGACTCTATAAACTTAGATTCTCAAATCATAATCAATTCAAAAGAATTTACAGACTCAAGGTGCACCAGCTGCACAAGACTCTTAAGGATTCACAAGGATTCACAGGTTCAGAATACAAAACTGCTCTGATACCATTCTGTAACACCCCGTCTTACTTAACCAAGCAATTAGTTAAGTAATTAGGCTATTACGTGGGTTAAGAAAGGACTTCTGATAATTTATAATGACAATTTCGACGGAATATACATGTCAAACAATGTTTGACCTCAACTTTCATCATGAATGAAGCAATTGTTTAGTCGAAAGAGGTAGATCCGACAAAGAATGATTCTAGGTTCTCAAGCCCCAAGGAGTAATCGAACAAAGACAAATAACGGCTGAGGATGAATAATCAGAATAAGATAATCAAGATCAAATACGACATTGATCTGATATCACAGGTTAAACTAATTTTACAATGAATGTAAGATCTCAAACATGCTTTCACCAAATTAGGATCTTTGGTTAACTAGGGTCGAAGGCATAACTCATCGATAACTTCGAAACGTTTTATACAATATTGTATCTAGCAAAATGGTTCTAAACATTCAAAAGAAATCCTTGTTCATAGAAGCAAGTCGACATCATAACAGAGATGTCAAGATCTCAACAAGGAAATGAGACTGTCATTAGGGTAATTATCATAAGACAAACGAGCAAAGGCCAAAGTTCGGCAACAAGAAGTGTGGTTGAGAATCATATATGATGACATAAGACTCTGGGCAAACAAGACATGGCAATAACAAATTAACAATACCATCATGAGATGAAACATCTAGAGAAGCTCCTCTGCACAACATTCGATTCCAGCATCCTCTTGAGCTCATCCTGCACATTTAGAAATATATGCGGCGTGAGTACTAGATGCACTCGATGGGTATATACCGAAAACATTTAAAACATTGCTCTTAGAGCTATAAGATTGACTTGCCATAACATTTGCAACACACGTGAGTTTTCGCTTAAATAACTGTGCATGCTTCTGAAATAAACTTACTTGCTTTCATGCTCATATATTCTAGATGCAACATTAAACATGCGTCTGCAGACATTATATCATTCATTAACCATATCTATGCACTCTTGTGTTGAGAAGTAGGCCTCTTCTCAAACACCGTGATAGGCCATTTAGCTCACGATCACTCTGGTACACAAACCCTCATCGGCTCGTCCAAGATAGGGTCGATATCGTCCATCTCGTAGATAGGCAACATGCATCATATATCATGCTCAAAAACTTGCAAGTCACCAACTTTTCATAAAATGCATATCATATCATTTAGTATGCAAAAGCATATCATTTCATATCTTTAGAAAGGATTTTACCCACCTGGCAACAATTTCTCGTGTGAATCAGACGTTCGTCCTTCTCTTCTTTCTTCTCCGAACTTGGCCCTTCATTAACATAAAGTAACGTATAAGCATACCAGGAGCCAAACAAGAAGATAAATTTTTTATCTTATCTAAGTCGTTGACACGACTATAACTTCTTGATATTCAAGACTCTATAGTCTATGAACAATTGGGTCATTGCATCCTCTAATATCTAGACATATAACAGGACTTAACTAAGTCTCGTATAACTAAACAAGGACATAGGACTCAACGACAAACTTAAGCTATCTATTCTTAATCAAAATCAACAACCCTATATAAACATAGCTTATGACCAACGTGAAATATCACGTGAGACGTCATCTAACATAAACGAACCTCTATACATGCTTAACTATCATCAAAGATCATCAATCAATCGTCAAAATCTAAAGATCAAAGCTTTAACATTGAAAACCCATTTTGACGTCAAACTAAAATATTTCATCTTTAATATACGCGGGCCGAAAAATCCGAATAAATCATTTTAAGCTTTATTCATATCATAGAATCAAAATATGAAGTCAAAATGATCAAATAAAATAAAAAAATCCAACCTCATGTGTGACATAGTATTAGGCCATTTTAGGGTTTTCGCATGGGTTCGATTAATCGTTTTTCTTGCTCAAAACATGTTTATATCTACCCAACAACACATATATGAAAGCATATCAAGTATATCAACAACATAAATTCAAGATCTAGGCTTCCTCATTTTCGAAAATTTCAAAGATTCCAAGGAATGAACTCATGCTTGAAAATTCAACATTAAACAACTCATAGGTGCTAGATCTAACGTAATATCAAAAGATAATCAAATAAAACATGCTCCTTCAAACATACTCAAAATGACCGAATGTTTAGAGCCTCAAAAGTTCATATTTTTCAGATTTTTAAACCATAAATAGGTTCTAGAGATGTAGATCTACCTTTGTGCAAAGACGGATCGTGAATTCGACGGTTAGATCTTCGTAGAAATGAGTTTGAAAATTTTTACACATTGCAGTGTGTGTGTTCGAAAATTTTGGAAACAATGGAGAAGTTGTGAAAATGGAGCATTTTGGAAGCATGTATATATATAAATCTTTTCACTATTACAAGCTTCCTAGAAGTTATTCTTTAGCTTATCTAATAAGCTAATTCTTAGCTTCTAATATAAGCTATAAATGGCTTCTTTAGTAAGCTTTTGGTTCTAGAATTCTCCTTAGCTATTATAGCTAAAAAAATAAGAATATAATATATCTTTTGAAATTATTAACTCAATATAAATCAAATAGAAATATAGGAATTTCTAATGAGTTGAAATTTTCATAAATCACTCTTTCTAAAAATAAATATCGTATTTTGACTATTAAAAGCATTTTTGGTCTCAAAACCACTTTGGGGTAGTTTGCTTTTGATCTGGGTTTATTCAGGAAACACAAATATCAAAAGAGCAAAGACTCAAATTCTATGACTCTTGGATCAAGACTTCTATGAACGACATCATATCATAACAAGACTCTTGAAATCTAGATCTTCTCATGCTAATAAAGGCTTAAGAATCTTTTCTCAGATTCTTTCTCGAATCTATCTCAGATTCTATCAGCTCGACTCAAAGCTTTTAACTTAAACAACTCTTTCTTAAGGATGCAATGCCCTTCTTATTAAGCTCTTAATTAAGAGCTAATCTTTGCTACAGGAATGCGGGGTATTACAAGCAGCTGCGCAGCCCCCTGCTTTTTCCTATAAATAGAGGGCTAGGGCCTTCATTTTCAACGTTCATTTCTTCGTCTCTCTGTGTTTACGGATGAGCCGAGTCGCTCCACGTACGCTGCGGAAGCACTGGAGGAGTGGGGATCGAGTCGGGGAGGCTCGGCTGCGGTGCCATTGCACTGCTGCTGGCCACCACCGCCGATCAGCCCCTCCCCGGCAGCCCCATTTTATCATTTTTATCCTTTCCTTGTTTTGATTCCACCTTTTAGTAGATAGCATAGCATAGAACTCGATATTCTAAAGGGAAGACGGGAAAACGGCCGGAGGCCGGCCAATTTAGCCGCCGACCTCCACCGAATCGCCGCCGCCACCGTCGTGAGCTTGTGTTCGCCGATTTGGTGGCCACCGAGCCACCTTTTGGCTACGGGTCCTTTAGGTTTTGAGTTCCGGGCTATGCATTCTACTATAGTACCAATTCTATTTTTCTGTTTTTCGCGTTTCTGCATGTCGGGATGTTTTCCGTTGCTTCGAGTTTTCTAAAGGAAGTACATGCCCGGGTTATCCACTTTCGACATAGTTTGTCATTCCATGTTCCTCGTTATACATATAGCTTATGTTTCCATTTTCATGCATTAATTTTGGATGGATTATCTTGGATTTGAGGATAAGCATCGATTTTTGAAGCTTCTTCACTGCTAAGATTTGAGTCAACTTGCATGCATGCATATTTTGAAGGTATCCTATTATAGGTCTTGATGCCCTGAATATATTTCCATTCTGCATCGAGTTGATTTGAAAACCCGGAGAGTGCCAAATATTGGTTCAGAAAGTCGAAAACCTCTGTTTTGCTTCGATCTTCGTTTGGATCACGATGTTGCTTTGCTTTGTGCGATGTGACCCCAAAAGTTGTTCTGTCTTGTTACCAGGTACCTACCAGTGTGATCGATGAAGTCATCGGATTTGTGGATATCTCCCGGTTGACGTTTTCGTCTGTTCAAGTTGGGTTATATATGCTTATTTTGAGTTATTTACTCTGATATTTAAAAATAAAACATGTGCGCCGTAAAATGTTTTGACGAAGTTATTACTGTTCTCTGATCCGTGATATGGTTCTATTATGGTTGTGCACAGATCTCTATTCGGTGGTTGATCACCATCTTGAGTATTGATCATAAGGGGATAGACCCCGAACACGTGGTTATGGTTCTGAAGGGGATAGACCCCGGAAGTCCACACAGAAATGGAAATGAGGTGGTTATGGTTATGACAGGGATTTGACCCCTGAAGTCCACACCGAGTTAGCCGGCTGGATACGTTCCGGGCGTGGGCCGACTGGATATGTTTCGGGCCGAGATATTATGGGCTGGCTGGATATGTTTCGGGCCGAGTGAGATGTGATGGGCTGGCGGGATACGTTCCGAGTCGTGGTTCTTTGGTTCTATGATGGGAGTAACAGTAATAACGAATCAGGTATCGAAAAATGAAAAATCTATTTTGCTTACTTAGAAGTGGATTTACGTTTAAAACCTTCTAAGGTAAGTGCTCTGAACACGGCATCATGAATTTTTATTTATGATAAAATCCTCAGCTGAGTGCGCTAGTACTCAGCCCAAACTCTTTCAAAAAATTTTCATGTACGGATGGAGGAGGGAGACGGTGTGTGAGGGTTGAGTCTGCTGGTTCTTCATGCTATGCTTCGCGATGTTGTGCTTATATATATATATATATATATATATATATATGTACTCCGATGTTGATGTATTGTTGTCCCTTATTTTGCTTTCTGATTGGGAACAAGATTTTGCTAGTATGTTATTATGCTGTGAGTCTCGATATGAGCATGCTATGTGGTTGACCGGTCTAGTCAACAGGGTGTAATGCTATTTTGCTTCCTTGCATTACTTATTATAAATCAAGGTCACGTTCATTGAAGTTATGGTATCGATATTATTCTATTGGTGGATTTTTTGTGCACCCCTCCCCTTCAGGATATGTCCTAGTTATAGAGGAGATGCTGCCCGATTTCATGGTCACATCTTCTTATCATGTATGTTATATGTATTCCCCCTTCTTCCCCGCTTCTTAACCCCCATCCCTAATCATACCCCGGCATCCATGCCTTCCCTCGGGAATTGGGGCCTGATAACGTGGTATTAGAGCAGTGATCTTGGCCCTGACATCTATCTTTGTTATCTGATACCAACCTCGTATCAGAGCAATGTTCTTGGCACCTAGTTTTCGTAGTTGTCTGATATCAAGGCAGTTCGTTTGCTTTATATCTTGTACGTTCTTGAAATTGAGTGTTTAGAACTTGTTCCTCTAAACTGTTTATCAGGTACAGCTACCCTCAGATCACCGTCAGGCCGCCTCCTTTAAAAGCGGATGAGGTATGTGTTTATTTGCTGATGCTTTATGTGGTTATGTGAGCTTGATATGATCTAGGTTTCATGTGTTTTGTCCTGGTCAGAGTTTACGTGATGTAAACGTGATGTGGATGAGATGTGGTTGGATGGTGATGTGGATGTGGAAGTGATTGTCGATGGGACGAAAGGTCCTGTGTGGCTGTGATATGGGAACCATTGATGTGGTATGATGTGATGTAATTGATATGATCATGAATGGATGATGTGAATCTATGTGTTTACATAGAAATATGTTATTGATTGAAAATCTTGTTTATTTTGATAAACGAGTGCTTGTAAGTGAATCCTGTATTTACTTACGTGATTATTGATATGAATATCCATATCGATGTTGATATGTGTTGAAAGTGAATATGTGTCCTGAGACATGATTACCCAGATGACTGGGGCAGAAAAGGAAACACGAATATTTGTTGTTATTTTTGATGAACTAACATGTAGGTTTATGGATATTCAGTGGCCCAAACAACGTTGGTTAAGATCCCACAGGATGGATAAGCAGTTCCGTAAGTTCAGGGAATGTACCAGAATGTCCATGAGCCGTTGGGAGTGTTTCTGGGGAGATTTGTTGGTTTGTGAAGAAAGATTCGAGACAGTGGGAAAGTATCCGAGTACGAGGCTTACTATCGGATGACAGAAAGGCTACCGACAGGTTGGCAACCATGGGCAAGAAGGCAATGGTACGTGATGTTCCGTCGGGATCCTATCACCAGACACCTTACCTTGGATTTCACAGAGTTCACTGCTCGAGTGTGGAGACAGTGGACCGATCATCGAGGCATACCATTTGAGGCAAATGTGATAGCGAGGCATGTTCGAGGGCCGATCCAGATTGATGATAGGGATGATGTTCCTGAAGAGCCTTTGGGAGAGCAGCTATCGCTTAGACGATCGCCAGTTCATTAGAATACACTAATCACTACACCTCCATCTACGATCCTCACCTTCAGACGGACCAGGAATAATTTCGAGACAGACCCTCCCAGGTGAAAGAGATGATCCACCCGACCGTGGCAGAGAAGAGGCCTAGAATCAGAATCATAGTGCCACCGAATAGTATCAAGTTGGCCTCCCGGGATTCCATATTTGAGGAGAGCTTAAATGATTTGATATGTGCTACTCATACCAACAAGATGCATCTTCTTTTCAGAAGTCCATCTCATAAAAAACTCTAAAGTTAAGCGTGTTTGGCTTGGAGCAATTGTGGGATGGGTGACCCCCTGGGAAGTTTTCTCAGGGAGTGTGTGAGTGAGGACAAAGCACACTGAAAAGACTCGTGTTGGTCTGTGGGGTCAGCCGTCAATCCAGAAGCCGGGTCGTTATAGATGGTATATGAGCCGAACCTCTCCCAGTATGGTGTGGTTCAATGAAGAACCAAGCGGAAGTTGGTGGGCATGTAACGTCCGGGGTAGATGTACGGAGTGATCGCCGGTGTGGAGGCATGGACAAGGAGCGGCTCCGATTAATACTTCAAAGCGGAGGGGTACATGAATGAATTGAAATGCACCGAAATGAGAGGGATTTCGAGAATATGTAGGTATGGGACTGCATATTTGAGGAGAGCTTAAATGATTTGATATGTGCTACTCATACCAACAAGATGCATCTTCTATTCGGAAGTCCATCTCATAAAAAACTCTAAAGTTAAGCGTGCTTGGCTTGGAGCAATTGTGGGATGGGTGACCCCCTGGGAAGTTTTCTCAAGGAGTGTGTGAGTGAGGACAAAGCACACTGAAAAGACTTGTGTTGGTCTGTGGGGTCACCGTCAATCCAGAAGCCGGGTCGTTACTGATACTTTACCGTGATTTAATTGATTGCTCGACAATCGGTGCACATTGTTTGGTATGAATTTGTGCTTATTCTTGGCATTTTTTTGCATGTCATTTTCATTAGTTTATCCTATTTATGCCGTTGGGTCGATTATTATTTATCGATTCAAACGTATTTGGTTTGTTTCGATATTTTGTAGAAAATCGACATTAAATAGGATGAAATGAATCTTCCAAGGATCAAGTATATTGAAGAGCATCTCGATAGGAGTTTGTAGATTCAAACCATGCGCAAATCAAAGTTCAGACGAAGGAGAACGGGCCAATACAATGAAGTCGCGCACGTGCGTGCGCGCCACCCCCGCCGCCCACGCACAAAGGCAGCGGCCGCCCAGCTCACGCACCGCGTGCCCGCGCGCTTCAGCCACGCGCCTGTCGGTGCTCGCCATGCGCTCGCGTGCGCCGCCCGCCCGCCGGCGCCCGCCACGCGCTCGTCTACCCGCCGCGTGTCGCCCAACGCCCGCCGCTCTCCATCCGGCTTCGCCACCAGCCAGCGCCAGCTTACGCCGCCGCCGCCCCGCCCGCGCCCGCTCATCCACCCGCGTGCGTCCCCATCGCGCATTGCACATTCCGGCGTCGCGTTCCTCATCTCCACTCGACGCTCGCGCCGTGCGCGATGCCACATCTCCGCGTTGCCGTCCGCGCTGGCATCGCCCGGCGCCAGCTGCTTCGCCTGCGTGCCAGCGCATTGCATCCTCTGTCCGACGCTAGGCACTGCCCCAGCGCCAGCCGCCCGTTACCTTCCACCTCGTCCGCCTGCTGGGTCTCCGCCGCCGTTATATTCCCTAGCTACCCCCGCCTAAGCGCCGTGTCTTCCGCGATGCTAGACTAGCGCCCGGCCGCGGCCACCCAACAAGATGCATCACCCATCGCGCGCCGCCGTGCTACTTGCCAACAAGACGCCGCCAGCCCGCTACTGCTGCTGCCAGCAAGTCTCGCATGCCCGTCCGGTGCTATCTCCACAACCGGCGCTGTGCGCGTCGTCCAGTAACCTCATGCATCCGGCGTTTCTTCGCGTCCGGCGCTGGGGTGCTGGGATTGTTCTTTCCAGGAGCTTCTCGTGTCCAACGCTGCGTACGAATTTTCTGCTACTATAAATACAGAAATACACGTGTGAAACCCTAGCTCCCTTTTTATTTTTTCAGTTTTTCTCTCTTTTGGGACGCCATTCCCCCTAGTTTTTCTTCCTTCATTTATTTCTTTTAATTCTTTGTTATTTGGAGAACCAAGAACATTAATTCAAGGAGCTCATTTACTTCCATTTCAATTGTAAGGATTTCTATGGTTCAATTTCTTCTCCATTTCAATTTTATTCCTTGTTCTTATTTAATGATTTCTTCATTGTTGATTTATATTGCTTTGATTTATCCTGCTTTCGATTAATTCATGTTCTTGTTGGTTGATTGATGATTATGGTTTATTTGCAATTAGATTTAGATTAGGCTTTACAAACCCTACGAATCGATTGCTATTGGTTTTGTTTATTGCTTTCGTTTCTCGCTTTCGTAGTTTATCAACTAGGATTGATAACCTCGGTTTAGATTTATTGCTTTATTAGTTTAGCTCGGGATTGACAACCCCAGCTTAGTATGCTGTTTATTTTCCGTATTTCAATTCCCGCATGTTTCAAAACCCTTGTTGGTATTAGAGTGTTAAGGATTTAATCGCTTTCTGTGCGCAACACGAACAATAAGCCCTGTTAAGTTTTCCTTGAGAGACGACTTGGGTTAACTTATCACGCTACAATTACCTCATACGATTGCGAGTGAATTTGTGTGTTTTTAGTTCGATCAATTTTGGCGTCGTTTTCGGGGAAAACTTTCGGCATATTGTTTGTGTTATTTATTTTCTGTGTTTCTTTTCGTTTTATTTTGTTATATTCCTGTTGCGCGTGATCCGTTTTGTGTGAGTGTTGTGAATGCTAGGTTGCCGTCGTTTGATGGAAGATGTATGCTTTTGACGGCAACACCGGGGCCTATGCCGCGAATGGATTCCAACCCCAACAGGAATTCGAGCCTTATCAGCAACAATATGGTTCGGGTGGAATAACCAACCAAACCCGGAGTATTGAGATCCACAACCCGATTTGGGGTGGTGGGATTCGCAGCAGCAGCAGCAGCCTCCACAACCCGATTTGGGATGGTGGGATTCATAGCAGCAGCCGCCTCCTCAACCCGATTTGGGATGGTGGGATTCACAGCAGCAGCAGCCTCCTCAACCCGACTCGGGATGGTGGGAACCACAACATGATTATGGATGGTGTGATCCACATCACCACAACCTCCACAAAGAACAAAGGGTACCACCCACGCAGAGTATTTTTCACCACCACACCCACCACCACCTCGTAGGTATCCATTGGATGATATGGAGACAAATTGATTGCACTCGCCAACAACGTTTGGATGTCGACAACACCAAAATTAGGCGCTTAGAGGCAAAATTGGAATTGATGACCGAGAAGTCGAACGAGTTGTTGCAACAAGATGCAATAGGGAGCCTCAAGCTCACCCTATGAGGCACGACGACCATCGACCATCGAGTTCGCCGTTGAAGGATATGGGTGCATCGTTCTTTCAGACACAAATCAGGATTGGATGCTAGAGACGCAACTCTTGAGCATTTAGAGGCACGTGTGGCAATGGTCGAGAAGTTGGTTTTGTATCAACGGCAACTTGCAGTGAGAGAACTTCAGAGCCACCCCTGTGAGGCTCAGGCAGTCATTATCCTTCAAGGTGATCGAGCAGATGACCATATAGTGGAAGAGTCATCTGAAAATATTTTGCCACTACAATAAAAGGAGGAAGAGGTGGTAGTCTCCGAGTTAGACTCCGATGAGTATGAGCCATCCTTTGAGAATACTGTCGAAGTAGTTCATGCGATTTCAGTTGATGAAGAGGACTGGGAAAAGAAAAGTGTTAGCATGCCCAGACCCACAATGGTAGTGAAGGAACTACCGATGAAATATGTGTTCTTGGAGGATGAGCAAGGGAAGTCGGTGATCATCTCACCGAACTTCCAATTGTTGGAGAAATGGAGTTGACTTCGGAGCTTATAGAGGTGGTGAATGCAGTTTTTCTGAAGCTGCTAATAAAGGGATGCCTATGCCTTATCTCGAGCAAAGACATGGTTTAGTCCTTCGGGACACCGGTGGAGCTCGTGGCACCCTCGATTATGGGGACCGCCACATCGACCACCACCGTTGTTTAATAAACACGTCGTGCTCACGACGTTAAACTGAGTACTACGTGGGAGTTTACCCACGGATTTATTTCTTGTTATTCTCGTTTTCTTTTGGCTTTGTGTTTGTTCTTTTTTATTTTTTTTTGTGTGTCTTTGTTTGTTTTGTTCAGTGTGGGAATTAAGGTTTTGCGTATGTTCATCAGCCGTGAGGTGTAGCCGTGATACTCCGGTTATGCCGTGCATGCTCACATTACAACCCTGCCACTGCCATCTATTACCAGGGAAGTCTCCTCCTCTTTTGGCTATTTTTGTGTTATTCGTGTTTTGAGCACTGTGGACAGTGCTCGAATTTAGTGTGGGGGAGAGAGTATTTTGTTTTGTGGGCGTGATATATATATATTTTTGTATGCTCAATGATGTGCCCTTGTGCTTATTTTGATTGTTTGGACTTAAGTTTTATTTTGTGCTCGTAAGGTTAGGATTTTGATTTGTGCAACTGACCTCTGTGGTATTGGTCAAATTGATTTTGAATTTCCGTGACTTTTGGTGATATATGATTTGAGTGTAATGTGAATTGACGAGATTGTGATTGATAGAAAATGAATAGGGGAAAATTGATGTGATTTGTTCGACTAATGTTAGGGGTAGTGTTAACACTGTGGCCATCTATATACTTGTCTCCTTATATAAAAAAAAAAATGGAAGAGAAAAAGAAAAAGAAAAAGTATGAATTTGTTTTGTTGAGATTGTTGAAATGGAGGATGAAATTCTATCCCTCTTTCTCGTAAATCGAGAAATGGACATGGGAAACCACGATAGGAGACTCGAGTTCATCGAGAGTTCACCTTTCGAATATTGTTCCAAAATCTGTTAAAACATTCTTTGTGCTTTAAAAAGGAACTTGTTGCTAAAGATGACCACATTAGTTAGTTCACCCCTAACGGAGAGTTGGGTCTGAGCAGAGGTTACCCTTTTATTTATTAGAAATCAACTGTCGTCCTAGATTTATTTCACATTATCTTTGAATTTGTAAGCACCAAGTGTGGGGGAAAAGCAATAAGATTTGACTGATTAGAATAAGAGTGAAGTTGCATGAATTATTTTCCCTGTTCTTATTGGTATAGAGTTTGCTTGAGGACAAGCAAATTGATAAGTGTGGGGGAGTTGTTTGGTATGAATTTGTGCTTATTCTTGGTATTGTTTTGCATGTCATTTTCATTAATTTATCCTATTTATGTCATTAGGTTGATTATTATTTATCGATTCAAACGTATTTGGTTTGTTTTGATATTTTGTAGAAAATCAGCATTAAATAGGATGAAATGAATCTTCCAAGGATCAAGTATATTGAAGAGCATCTCGATAGGAGTCCGTAGGCGCAAACCACGCCAGTCGTCGTAGTTCGATAAAGGAGAATGGGCGATACAATGAAGTCGCAGACGTGCGCTGCCAGCCCGCCGCCGCAGCAGCGCAATGACCACCAGCCAGCGATGCCGTGCTGTCGGCGCCAGCCGTGCGCTCCATGCGCTCTTCGCCCGTGCCCACCAGCGCCGCCTCGCTTCGCCCGCCCGCTCGCGTGCCGTCCAGCGCCAGCTTCTCCATCCGGCGCTTCGCCGCGCGCGCCGCCCGCCGCCGCGCTTCGCCGCGTCGCCAACGCCGCGCGCCCGCGCCCACTCATCCACCCGGCGTGCATCCCGGCGCGTTGCACATTCCGGCGTCGTTCCTCATCTTCACCGGCGCCGCGCCCACGCGCGATGCCACATCTCTGCGTCGCCCGTCCGGCGCTGGCACGCCTCGCCCAGCCCCTGCTTCGCTGCGTGCCAGCGCACGTTGCATCCTATCCGGTGCTGGGCATCGTCCCAGCGCTTGTTGCCTTCCACCTCGTCCGCCGCTGGGTCTCCAGCGCCCATTGCATTCCCCACCGCCCGGCCCAAGCACCCATGTCTTCCGCGGCCCGCAGCGACTAACGCCCGCCGCGCCGACCACTCCAACGCGCATGCATCACCCAGCGCCCACCGTGCTCGCCCACCGTACGTCGCCAGCGCGTGCCTTCTGCGAAGTCTGTATGCCCATCCGGCACTGTCTCCACAACCGACGCTGCGCGCGTCGTCTAGTAACCTCCTACGTCTGGCGTTTCGTCGCGTTCGGCGCTGGGGTGCTGGGGCTGTTCTTTCCAGGAGGTTCTCGCGTCCGGCGCTGCGTTGCGTTCGGCGTTGCGTGCGAATTTTCTGCTACTATAAATACAGAAATACACGCGTGAAACCCTAGCTCCCTTTTTATTTTTTCAGTTTTTCTCTCTTTTGGGGACGCCATTCCCCCTAGTTTTTCTTCCTTCATTTATTTCATTTATTTCTTTGTTATTTGGAGAACCAAGAACATTAATTCAAGAAGCTCATTTACTTCCATTTCAATTGTAAGGATTTCTATGGTTCAATTTCTTCTCCATTTCAATTCTATTCCTTGTTCTTATTTAATGATTTCTTCATTGTTGATTTATATTGCTTTGATTTATCCTGCTTTCGATTAATTCATGTTCTTGTTGGTTGATTGATGATTATGGTTTATTTGCAATTAGATTTAGATTAGGGCTTGACAAACCCTACGAATTGGATTGCTATTGCTTTCGTTTTACTGCTTTCGTAGTTTATCAACTAGGGATTGACGACCTCTGGTTTAGATTTATTGCTTTATTAGCTTAGCTCGGGATTGACAACCCCTAGCTTAGGATGTTGTTTATTTTCCGTATTTCAATTCCCGCATGTTTCAAAACCCTTGTTGGTATTAGAGTGTTTAGGATTTAATCGCTTTCTGTGCGCAACATGGACAATAAGCCCTGTTAAGTTTTCCTTGAGAGACGACTTGGGTTAACTTATCACGGTACAATTACCTCGTACGATTACGAGTGAATTTGAGTGTTTTTAGTTCGATCACATATCCTCCATGATCCATCTTTTTTTGACACAACAATCACCGGTACAGCACATGGACTCATGCTCTCACGAATTTTCCCATTCTCCAACAATTCTTGGACTTGTCTTTGAATTTCCTTATTCTCTTCCGGATTAGCTCTATAAGCTGGTCGGTTTGGTAGAACAACTCCGGGAACAAAGTCAATTTGATGCTCAATACCTCTTAATAGAGGTAAACCACTTGGTTCTTGCTCGGGAAAGACGTCTTCAAACTCCTACAAAAGAGAAACAAAAGTACTAGACAAAGATGAGGTTAATTCATTAGTACTAAAGAAGGACTCCTTGTACACCAAAAACAACACACTCTTTTCTTCAACTATTGCACCCCTTATTTCTTTTGCCCTCACATAAAAAATTTGTTTTTCTTTTCCCTCACTCTTACTTTTCTCTCGACTCTTTTTTTCACTCGATTTTTTTTAAAATTCCTCACTTTTCTTGCCCTCATCCTCGCGATCTCTCCTTGCTTGAGATAACTTTAGCTGGTCCTCTTGAACTTCTTGGGGTATTAAAGCAACAAGCAAGATAGATTTGTTGTTGTGCTTGAAAGTGTAGTGATTGCGAAATCCATCATAAGTCACCATTCAATCGAACTGCCAAGGCCTTCCCAGGAGAATGTGACTAGCATGCAGTGGTACCACATCAAAAAGAACTTCATCTTTATAGTTGCCAATAGAAAATTAAATTAGAACTTGTTTGGTAACTCGAATTTTTCCACATTCATTAAGCCATTGAAGCTTGTATGGATGAGGATGTTTTTCAGTTGTTAAGTTCAGTTTTTCCACCATCTTAGAACTTGCAACACTGGTAGAACTCCCACCATCAATAATTAACATGCAAACTTTACCTTGAACCAAACATCTTGTGTGGAAGATGTTCTCCCTATGTTGATCGTCATTTTTGATTTGCACACTTAAAACTCTTCGAACCACCAAAAGTTCTCCATGTTCCGGTTCGATCTCCTCAAGAAGTTCTTCTTCACCATCATCCTCTCGTTCACTTTCAGATTCTATTTCTCCATCCGGTTTCAGAACCATCACCCCTTTGTTTGGACATTGTGATGCAATGTGTCCAATGCCTTGACAACGAAAACATTTGATATCTATATTTCTAGCAATAGAAGTAGAAGTAGAAATACCTTTTCCCTTTTCAACTTCATTTGACCTTGATTTTGACGTCTCATTTGGAGGTTTAGAGGCTGCCCCAAAAGTTGATTTAGATGATGCCCACTCCTTCATCTTTGAAGGTTGAAAACTTGTTGGGAAACTCTTTTGGATGGCTCCCTTCTTCTTCAATTGCCTCTCCACTTTCATGGCCATGTGAACCATATCCTCCAGCTCCACATAATGTTGAAGGTCTACAATATTTGCGATCTCCTTATTCAGCCCACATAGGAATCGAGCCATGGTTGCTTCTCGATCTTCATCAACATTTGCCCTGATCATATCAATCTCCCTCTCTTTGTAGTACTCATCAACAGATTTAGTACCTTGATTCATAGATTGTAGTTTTTGATACAATTCACGAAAATAATGAGATGGTACAAATCTCTTACGCATTATGGTTTTCATTTCTTCCCAATATGAAATTGGTCTCTCTCTATGATGTCTTCTATTTGTTGTCAATTGATCCCACCAAACTATAGCATAATCCGTGAATACAATTGCAGCAAGTCTAACCTTTTTCTCATCGGAGTAGTTGTGACACTCAAAGATGAGTTCCACTTTTCGCTCACACTCCAAATAAGCTTCGGGATCGCTCATTCCTTGGAATGTAGGGATCTTAAGTTTTATGCTTCCCAAGTCACGATCAACTTCATTTCGGTGTCTTCATTTTCTTTTCTTTTCTTTTCTTTTCGGTTATTCTAGTATATTTATTATACTTTATTCAAAAATTCGAATTAATTCACATAACATATTATTACCATCATATATCAATAATTTGACATAATTTTTATTAATCATGAATTATTCATCAAGATGTCCTAAGTCCATATTTTCGAAAATATGACTTAGGTACAATTAATTTTTAGAAATTTCAATAAATTCATACAACACTATATTATGAATCTACAACATTAATATGTTATAATAACATTTAAACATGAATTATATCTTAACATAAAATCACCCTATTATTTTCGAAATCTGAGACCATGTACTAATATTTTTCCAAAAATTCCACATATAATCATACAATTTTAAACATTAATAAATATCATTATTTCATGTTCTTAAATGCTTAACTTTGTACTAAAATCATAATTCATGCTTATAAACATCATATAAACATATTTAACTATCATCTTAAACACATAGCATATATTTCTCATATATCATATGATTTTCGAAAATAGGTAGCATAACATGTTATATATGATTTTCCAATATTTTTGCATGTATAATAAAAGATTATACGATTTCTAACCTTTTGATCGGCTTCGATCGTCGTCGGCAACGTTTTTCTATCTACGGTCGAAGAGTACTTTGAAGAACACTCTCTATTTTTTTCTCTATATTTTTCTTCCTATTTCTTACTATTTTCGGTCTTAATGGTTTGTAAGAGGGGTGGTCTCCTATTTATAGATGTTATGAGATGATTTTAATCATTACTTTATGAAATATCTTAATGTAAAGTCAAAAATTACAACTCCTTTTTATCTCCTAAATTTTCGATCCTATCAAGTTTACATGAGAAAATTTGATCTTATCTTATACTTTAATTATTCATCATATCTTGGTGTAAAAATCAAAATACAACTCATACCTTATCACATTGTTTTTCGCCACCTCCACTTGCCTATGAGACACTTATTTTATTTTATCCTATAGTTTATTATGTTATTTTATCATTTAATTAATGTATCTTATAATTATCATAGAATAAATAAGTTATCACTTTATATAGTGTGTGTGTGTGTTTTTCGATCACTTCTAGATCCTTAGGATAAGTTTTATTTTTTTTCTATATCCTATACTTTAATATAATTATATAATAATGTCACATTTCAAAAGTCAACAATTTCAACTATGATCAAATGTCATTTTCAAAGTTAGAAATAAATTCTTCTTACCTTATTTTTTTCCAAAATTTCGGCCCCTAGGTGACAAAAATGTAGGTTACTTGTTCCAATTGATAACAATCTCTACTTTACACCTAATAATATCCTAACTTTATAATTATAGCCTCTCATTAATTAAAGTATGATATTTATCAATTATCACACATAAAATGTCAACATTTTCGGTCCTTATCCTAAAATTGGCATCCTACTTGTGCAAGTTGATAATACACCTTATTTTATCCTTAATAATATCTTTAATATAATTATTATCATACATTATCAATTGGATAGCAATTAAATCTAATTAATGCTATATGTTCAAATTTTCGAGAATTAGGGACCAAATTGCTAAACATTTTATTTTCTTGTAACAAATAGCTAATACATAGCTATGTGACATATATAAGTTTTGAATGATAAAATAAATCATAGGAAAATTAATTAAGATCAATTCTATGTACTAAAGTAAAGTTATCGGCAATTAACTAGAATTTAAGAATAAATTATTAAATCTTTATTCTCTTCATAACTAATATTATTTTCATGAATAATTACATAAATATAATGATCTTATATTATAAAATGAATTTCTTAAACAATTTTAGTAAAATTCCTAATTTTCTAAAACTAGGGTTTTATAGCTAAGAAATAATTTTCTCCATCCTTACCCTAATTCATTATTTTCGAAACTTATATAATATCTACGAGATAAGATTGATCTAGATTTCATGATATTTATCAAGTATTAAAGCTTGTACAATTAAATAAATTATTTGCTAAAGTTATCACATAAAATCATAGATTTCGAAAATCATGAACTTCTAGAAATAAAATATTATCTCCTATGATGTTTATCACATTACTACACATTTCTATGAGATAAAAATTTATCCATGCTTAGTCATAACCTTATCTTATCATTTTATAAAAATATCATAGCATACTTATCACAAAAATGTCATCATCAAGCCTTATCACTTACACTTCATTTTCGAACCATGCTTGGGTGTACAAGATAATTATCTTGTCATATACAATAAAATAGACATAACAACTCATCACATAAAATCAAGTGATCATACATTAAATCACAAATTAATCACTTATTTCCTAAATTTTCGAAAATCACCAAGAAATAGAGAAAATATTTCTTTTTCTTCCTTAATGTAATACATGGCTAAATAATATCCCACATATACTTAAAAACATATTTATTTATATTTAAAAATTATTTCATTTGAATTTTTTTAAGAGAAATTTCGATTTATTCAAAATCGACAATTACCGACGTTCACTTTCATTCTCGTTTCCTTCATAATATTCCTCCTTAATCTCAAAATTTTTAAGCCCAAAAATTTGGGTTATTACATTCTATCCCCCTTAAAGAAATTTCGTCCTCGAAATTTATGTATTCTCGTAACGTTCTTGATTCTTTCTCCACATCACGTGATCGTCTTTCCAACGTTGTTGCCTCGTATCCATTTTTCGTCGTATATTCTTATATCGACTCATTTCTTTCCTTTAAATCCTTAGATCTAACATTCTCGTGTTCCAAACTTCGTAGCATCCTACGACTCAAGATTTTTAACTAATCGTTCACGCCAAATCTATCGTTTCCAAAAGATGGTATGTCATATATTCAAATCTATGTTTAAGCAACTAAATGTTAATGTCGTAACTTCTTTCATGGATGTGATCATCCGTATTCCCTCATACGTCATTTCGTGCTATGTCTTAAATATTCATATGCGACCTTAAAATAAGTAGCCCTAGAAAGCTTGTATTGATAACGTATGTTAAAAGCGTATTTATACCTGCCGGGTTGTTCTGGTCATTTTCACGTTGCTGTTGATTTATATCAAAAACCCTTGGTTGTTGTCGCTACATTACTCTTAATGGTTTAGCTTGTCGTGGTGGATTAGGTCTACCTACCATTCCTTGTCCTAATTGTGGGCAATCCCTTGCAAAATGCCCTTGTTGACCACATCTATAACAGTTCACACGTCCAGCTTCACAAGGACCAATGTGCTGCCTACAGCATCGGGGACATTGAGGGCTCGTCAGTTGTCGTTGGTTGTTCCTTCCTTGTCCAAAAGTCATTGGACGACCTTGTCCTTGCCCTTGAATCCACTGGGGTCTTTGATTAGTTGGCCATGGCCTTCTTTCAGCCTGGTTATAGTAATTGCCCTTAGGGTTGTCCTCCCATTTCCTCTTTCCTTTGTCTGCTTGGACTAGTGATGGTTTATTTTCTGGCAATGCTTCCTCTATATCCAAGGCTCTACCTAAAGCCTCGACAAAGGTCATTGTCCCATGACTAGCAAGAGATGCCCTAATCTCATGCCTTAATCCTGATCTAAACTTATCAACCATCTTTTCATCAGTATCTACTTGATTTGGAGCAAACCTTGCCATGTCACAAAATACTCGATCGTATTCGGTGACCGACCTATTTCCTTGTTTAAGATTGAAAAATTCAATCTCTTGTTTCTTCCTATAGCTTTTCGGGATATACTTATCATATAACATCGTCTTGAAGAGCAAGTAAACTCCTCCATCTGCTCGGGAGTCATGATTTTCTTTCTAGCTTCCCACCAAAAATCAGCGGATCCCGTCATTTGAAAAGTAACCCAAGAGAGTCTTTCTTGATCCGTGCAATGCAAGAAATTGAAAATCTTTTCTATAGCCCTTACCAATTGCTCGGCTTCCTCAGGACTTCCAGTTCCATTGAACGTAGGTGGATTTTGTTTAAGAAATAGTTCCTTTACCCTACGAGGCGGTGGTGGTTGTTGGAGTTCCGGTTCCGGAGTTCCTTCTCCTCTCCCACGTCTCAATTCTCTTCTAGGAGGCATTCTTTATTGTTTTAAACAAAACAATTTATCAATATTCAACCATTACTTAGCACATAACATTATTATGCACATGGAATATAACATATCATATTCTTGATATCATTCCACCAAAAGTTACGAAACATGTAGCATCAAAATGCCTCAACGAGGACTTTTACATATATTAGTTTCATAAAGATTGGCCTCTTCAACTAAGTATATAGCGTGATATCTTATTTACACCAAAATTTTGACATCACTAAACATACTAACTACAAAATGTCACCAACTACGTTTACTTTATATATATATGCTAACCATACTATCTACATCATGACTTACTTCATAAGTTTTACACCTTCTAAGTGTTCTATGCCCCCGAGGGTCCCTCGTCAGAATCGTTCTTCTCGCTTGGAAATTTTCCTGTTTCCAGATACGTTTTTACCTCTTTTATAAGACGATCCAAATCCTTTAAAGAGCGATCAAAATTCTTTAAAGAGTCAGGTTGCTTATTTCTCCATGTGGTAGTTCTGGTCTCCATGTGGGGTTGTGATGGCAATGGTAGCTCTCCCAATCCTCTAGGGCGATAAGCTCCTGTCCATTAGCCATTCTCATCTATTTCTTGTACAACTAAAGGAACATAACGTGGCCCGGTGTATGGAATTTCTTGATACAACCATTCCTTCATCTTCTCATGCTGATCATCCAGCTTAGGAAAAAGACCAGGTCCCATGGGTGCTGCTCCATATACATCGCATGTATATTTGAGCTGGCTGACAAATTCTGGTAGATCTGCCAGAACCTCTGAGTTTTCTTTGTAGAAAACATACTCCCTTGCTATTTCTCTTGCATAACCCTGCCAATCTGTCGGCAAACGGCGGATGAGTCACTGGATGCTATCCAGATCCGTTACTCCATGGTTATGAGCTTCCTTCCATAGTTGTAGGAATTCCTCCAAGAATCGTCCTAAATCGGTGCCTAGTTTGTAGTAAAAGAGTCGATATTCCCTTGTGAGTTCTAGGTCCATAGCATATGTGTTTGTACTCTTACCCGTATTATTCCCATTTCCTGCCATCTGGAAACAGATAGTTCTAAGTAAGTTCTGACTTAAACATAAAAGCAGTAGGAAAGACTTAAATCATAAGGATTTCTTAAGGAACTAACTTCTTAAAATACAAAGTTTGTGAACATCTTTCAGCATATGCTTGTAGACACTTATCTTATTTCTCACTTATCATTCTAATCCCCAAGTTCATCTATCGCTCTAAATTAATTCATGTAAGCAATAGTCGATTCAAAATTCTATCGCATAGAATTTCAAATGAAGATACTATACCCATCTCATGGTCATATTCGTTTATCGAAGCTTCCATTCCTCCATGTAGCACTCCAATTAACGTTCGTCAAGTCGTACTTAAAAGCTTTCTAAGTTCGCAAGCTCTTGTGATTCATTAAGCACTACGGCATAGAGGAAATCTTAGGTTCTTGTTCATTCTAAGTTCTCGAAAAAGTGAAACTTATAGCATTTCTACATTCTTTTTGTAAACAAACATTTTTGAAAATCAACATCATATCTCCATCTCTTTCATAAACAACATTGTATTCATACTTTCTGACATATAACTCTATATATGCCCATCATCAATACTTACATACCAACCGGGTATGAGCTTTAATTTCCTCAAGTTCATCACAAACAAACCAATCACTGGTTTCATCAATCATTGAATTATAAAAATTCAAGGCTATCTCACTTTCTCTTTCAAACGGCATTTCCATTTTTCAAAACTTTCAATTACTCGAGTACCTCTCAAATTGTAACATAAAATAAACTCTTAACACTTTTAAAGTCGTACCTTCACACTTGAAACTACTTTTCCTTGCCGGTTGAGCGTGATGAACTGGAGCGTTGAGCGGTGTTGACTAACTTATAGAAGTCTAGAGATTCAAGCCAGACTTTGGATAGAAAGAATATTTTTAGTTCAAAGCAAACGAACTGCTCTGATACCACTCTGTCACAGCCCGATTCGGCTACTACCTTATCAGACCGTGACTTGGGTTTTGGGATTAAGTAATCATAAAAGAATAAGGTTTTCAACTTATTTCACATGTGAAGAAATATAGATGCTGAAAATGAAATGACATGAAGGGTAGAAGGAAATGACTTATATAAAGGATTCGTTCAAAAGTACTAGCAAAACAGAAGCTATTACAAGACTTTTAGCAAAGCCTTTAGGAATTTAACATAGTATCCAAAATATAAAAGATTTCAAGAGATTGGCAGCGGAATGAACATGTGAGACATGCATGTGAAAATGCATTCTCAAGGTGAACCAAGAAAATGTTCCATACTACTTTGACAAAAAGAATTCCGCTCAACTCCCGCCGCCCATCACCACCAACTCGCACATTTAAAAACAAACATGCAGGGCTGAGTACAAAGTACCCAATGGACACATGCTCGAAATCATTTTACTTTACGAAATATTGTACGGCCCTCATCACAGCAAGACACAAGGTTTTGTTTGAAAAGGCCTTGTTCTTACTAAATACATTTTCATCGCTTTAAGATCGACCGCCACCATTTTCTAATCACAACAACAACAACGTATATTCCAAGTCGGCTATGGATAACGCCACGAGGAGGCCTCCTTCACCCGGACGCAACTAACCGCCCAATGTTCAGAGCATGACCACCTAGCGGTTTAGAGGTTCAACACGTACACAACCCTAGTGAATTTCTCCTTACTCCTCCAAATTGTGGTCCGAATCAGAATCTCCTGCTGCCCTGTGCAACCCGAATGGACATATACAAAATATAAAACATTTCTGGCAGACAATATCGTATCTCAACATTTGCAGTAAAACAATACAATAATAACAGTAAATCATTTTCCAAGAAAGCTTATAAAAATCTTTTGAAAAGAGTGCCCACCTCGAGAAATTATAGTTCTTATGTCACTAGTGTTTACTTTCCGTTTCCTTTTTCCTTCGAGCAGAACCCTTTCAACGTGAGAAACGAGATTTAGTACATCACTACGCTTTTTTCAAAAATCATCGATCCGAAACAACGAACGTACTAACATCAACTCTATCATCATCAAAGATTTCTTTTATCGTACTTAACAACTATATCACGTCAATTATATTCGCTGTGTCTTGAAAAGAGACAATACTTCATCATTATATCCTTTCCTTCTGTTCACATTATCTCGCGTAGATTATGAACCTTAACTTCATCACTAACGTCGTTACGTACTATCGTATCAATATACTTCGTACGTTTATACCTTAATCGACTTATTCTCAACGTTATTCCATGTATTCCTTAATATTAACTTATACAACTATCACCTTACACATGTATACCCTTTTTCTATCGATTTCCTTATTATATCCTTATAAATCTCGTTCTTTCACACAACCAAGTGATCAAATTTTGGCACCGTTGCCAGGGATTGTTAAGATCACATAGGAATAATTTGACGATTTAGATATATTAATTCAAGTTATATATATTATATTATTTATTTATTCTTGTAAGAGTTAAGCTCTCTCTTTTTCTCCAGGTAGTTTATGATCACAAGGTCCCGGGGACCTCCCGAGCAAAATCTTGACCCGTAGATCGAAAATTCCCAAAGGAGAAGGAGACGAGAGAGAGGCGGCTGCAATGGCAGCTAATCCATAGAACGGGGGCATTCCTCCCGAGCAAGCTGCACGCATGCTACCCGATTTCGTAGAGATGCAGCGCCAGATGGCGAATATGGGACTCCTTGTCCCTGTTCCAGAGACGCAACCGTTGAACTTTATGTACCGACCTCCTACTGAACAGTTCCTAGGAGGAGGATGGGGCCCGCACGTGGACGCAAATAATTTTGAATTAAAGCCGACCCTGATCAATATGGTGCAAGGAGAGCAGTTTGGGGGAGGAGTTACAGAAGACCCGAATGCCCATCTCAAGACTTATCTTGACATTTGTGACACCATCATGCAGAATGGGGTGCCACAAGACACTATTAGGATGTGCATGTTCGGATTCTCTCTGCGCAGCCAAGCGAAAGATTGGCTCAAGAGCCTGGACCGCACTGGTATAGACAGTTGGGGGAAACTTTGCGAAAGGTTTCTCTCTAAATATTTTCCTCAGGCGAAAGCGCAGAAAATCATAGCCGAGATCTCCCATTTCGGCAAACAAAGAGATGAGTCACTATTCGATGCATGGGAGAGATTCAGAGGCATACTGAGAAGATGCCCCCAACACAGATTCTCTAAAGAGCAGCAGATCACGCAGCTTCTACAAACAATGACACAAAGACACGAGGAGTATAGTAGATGCGTCGGCAGGGGGCTGCTTATTGAATCGCAGAGTGAACGAGGCTAGCCGAATTTTAGAAGAGATGGCTGCCAATAGCTACCAATGGCCAATGGAAAGAATGCCTGTGGCAAAAGCAGCTGCTGTAGAGAGTGACTCAAAATATGATGAGCTCATGAAGAAGTTCACTCTTTTGAAGAGCCAAATCGAGACAGAGGATGTCAATTATGTCAATCAGAGGAATAATGGGAAAATCCGGCATACCATCCGAACAACAGGAATCATTCGAACTTGTCGATGCAACCCCAATAACTTCCAACAACCTCCAAAGCAGGATTCACGCGTAATGGTATGATCCAAGAGCCAAGAAATGTGGTTTAGAGGAGTTGATGCAGCAGTTGGTTGTGAGCAACCAACAAATGACGATGAATCAGAATTCGATGGCCACACAACAGAACTCGTTCATCAATAGCACTACTCAGAAAATTGCACATCTGGAATCCACCATGACAGCCATGGGCAAACACTTGAAGATGCTGGATAATCAGATCAGTCAGATGGCCGCACAGCAGAATGCACAGCCAAAGACGGGCCAATTTCCGAGTAATACGGAAGTGAACCCAAAGAATCAGTGTTTCGCTATCCAGTTGAGAAGTGGAGCATCGTATCAGAACCACCCGGACGAAGACGGAGCAACGGAAGAGCACCTCCCGACCAAGCCCGCGACCGTGAGCCCGATCGCGAGACATTACACAGCCCGTATTCTAGAATAGCTCGAGAGCCCGTCCGCGGCCGTAAAAGAAAAGCACCTCGCGACTGAGCTCGCGACCACGAGCCCGGCCGCGAGAAACCAGGCAGAGAGCCAGGGAGACGAGGACGCGCCACGTGCCCAGCCACTAAGAAGACGGCCGAAGCAACGGAGGTCTCTAGAGACTGCACTCGCGAACGCGAGGATAGCCGCGAGGGACGCCCAGAGCCGAAATTCCCGATGTATACGCCTCTGATTCCGTTTCCAAGTCGGCTAGCTAAGTCGAAATATGATGAGGAGTTCGCCCGATTCAAAGAGATATTTCAAAAAGTGAATATCAATCTACCCCTCTTTGAAGCGCTGCGAAACATGCCGGGATATGTGAAGTTTTGAAGATGCATTAGCAAGCAAAAGAAATTGGGTAAATTTGAAAAATTAACCTATCTCAAGAATGCAAGGCCATCTTACAATGAAAGTTGCCTCAAGCGAGAAAGATCCGGGGAGCTTCACACTGGAATGTGAGATTTCTTAGCACACATTCCCCAATGTGTTGTGCGATTTGGGAGCCAAGATCAACTGATGTCGCTTAAATGTATTCAACCGTCTGAGCTAGGGAAGATGGAAGCCAACAAAGATCTCATTGATGATGGCTGATAGGTCACTCACATACCCTAAGGGGATTGTTGAAGATGTGTTGGTAAGAATTGGGACTTTCTTTCCTGCCGATTTTGTTATATTAGACATACCCAATTCAAGCATCAACCACTAATCTTGGTAGACCTTTTCTAGCAACCGTAGTGCTTTGATTGATGTGCGAAAGGTGACCTTACGTTTCGCGTCAATGATGAAGAGCTAAAGATTTCAATATATGACGCCATCAAGCAACACGACAGTTCAGAGCCTGAAAAGTGTTATTCGATCACTCATCGCATCGCTAGTCAAGTCTCTCACTTGAAGGGCAACCGACCAATCGACGGGCATGCTGCAAGGAACAAGTGGACTCGGCATAAAAATCCGAGTGATTCATTCAAGTTCAGTGGAAGCCATTCTTGTGCCAATTGGTGGGCAGTTGTAAATGCTAAGTACGGAAAATCGAAGTTTGGAAAGCTCTCAGTTGTCAAATCGCCGATTGACGAGAGGTACCGTCGAGCTAGCTTATTTATAAATCCAAAGACCGGTTTGGAGGTAACCCAACATTTTACATGCTTTTTGCTTTTCGTTTGTTTTTCTTGTTTTCTTTGTTTTGTCGTGTCTTGTTTGTTTGTTTTTAAGTCCCAATGTATATCATCAATGGCGAGGATTCTATCCACCGCTGGAGTAGCGCGATATTTGAGGTAAGATCTCTCCCAATCACTCTCTTCTACAAACATTATTGTCTCCATTGCACACTGTTGACAATAAGTTTGGGGGGGAGTGGTCGAGTGTGATGTGGTTGAGAGTCTTGTTTATGTTTTTGCTTATTTTTGTTAAGTTTTTATATGTTGGGGCTTTTGTCGTGTCTTTTGTTTCGTTGTTGTGTCAGTGGATCAACGAATTGAAGTGAAGTGTGTTAATCCATGTAGCCAATGACGATAGAAATTTTTTGTGGATATTTAATGATAGTGCACATGATATGTTAGAAAATGACGCATGGATGACTTGAGATTGCTTAGCTTGTTGTTTTTAACCATTTGCTAAAACCGTGAGACTTGAGCTTCACTGTATACACATCTTGTTACAGTTTCTTTTATTTGTGTGATATCGTGCATGTAATTATCTTCTAGAACTTGCCATTTTTCTGTGTCGAGGCTGCAATATGTATTTCGAATATGGAAAGGATAAAAGGCCATCTTTGCTAAACCACATATTTACCCAAACACTAGCCCAATGATATATACCGTTTGTCGCCTTCTTTGAGCCTTTATTAGACCTTATTCTTTCGATTAACCGGATGATAGGAGGTGAGGATGGATATGGGAATCAAATGGGAGAAAAATTGTTTTTAAGTCAAAGTGGGGATAAAAGATAAAGTATGGTACCCGTGTGAAAAAGAATAGACCCTATAAGCTCTATTATAAAGTCAAGAAAAGAAAAAAAATTGTGAATAGTATGAGCATAAAGGAAGTCAATCATTATATTATATGGTACCTTGGGTTGCATAAATGTTGAAATAGCATGTTGGAAAGGAAAAGGAAATGGACAAAGTCCATATGAGCTGATTATAGAGATGGAAGTACTTGGAATATATTTGAGTCACTTAGCCATATATTATCCTACCTTAACCAATGTGCCTACAATACAACCTATGAAAAGTCCTTTTTGATCCTAATTTGAATGCATTTGACGTGGTGGAGATATTTGAGAAATGGCAAACCTATGGTGAGATTTTTGTATTGCATTGATTTTTGAGTGCATACACGTCCCTTATTTCTTTATGAGTTGAGTGTACTCTATATATTACGCACATGCCATTGTGAGGGTTGAATTGAATGAGATTTTTGCTTTCAATGGTTGTACATTGTCGAGTTGACTAATGTTGTCGTGTGCACTAATGATTTTGAGCTTTGAGATATTTCTGAGGCTTTATTGGTTAATCACCTTTGCTGACGCTCGTTGATCTTTTGTTGTGTTTCTCTTTCCTTTTTGTTTTATATTTGTTTCAGGACAAACAATGCTTTAAGTTTAGTATAGTGGTAAGTATTCCCGCCTGTCACGCGGGTGACCCGGGTTCGATCCCCGACAATGGCGCCAAAATTTGATCGACAGAATTTGATCGCACGAAAATAATGCGCGATGTATATGGGTAAGTCGAGTATCGTATCCACAGGGATTGCAATCCGAAAACACAGAAGCTAACTCTCTAATCCTTTATCATTATCCAAGCAACAGAATATAGTTTGAAAGGTTTATAGCTTCAGATAATTAAATCCAAAGCAAAGATAACAACTTGAAAATAAACAAAGGCAATAAAAACTCAAAGATGAATATAAGAGATAAAGACTAACCCTAGGGATGCACTAATCCTATCCACAACGATTTTTATCCTGCTTATTATTAATCGCTTTAATCCGCATAAGATGAAAGATCACATATGTAGCCAACAACTTCGCCATTTAACAATTGTGACAGCTTGATTTCTAATTTTCCCTATTATCATTACGCCTCTAGAGGAAAATAAGCAACCCAAAAGGATCACAAAGAACATGCTTCCTATGAATGTTCCTATCTCGCCATTTACTCAAGCGCTTATCTCAGATCATGCATTCAAGATCGATCGACAATTAAAACATTACGTTATTAATCGGCAACTATGATATGCATCAAGATTGATCGAAATCAACACATATAATTAAGCACCAAGAATCATGAATCAATGCCCGAAGGTAAATAACAATAGCGGGAATCACAACATATAGGATAGAATCATGAAAACCCTAGATTAGAAATGTAAATTTAGCTAGACATAATTAACGGAATAAAATATGAAACAATCATAAAAATACGAATTAAATAGATCAAACCCGTAGGAAAACATCTGAGAACAATGGTTGGGTTCGTATCCAAATCTAATGGAAAACATGAAAACGATTGAATTTGTTCAGACAAAAGCGTTCCGAAGCATTAACAATGCGTAGAACAATTGCAGAATGATGGAAAACTAAAGCTAGATTGAATCTAAATCAAAGCTAGAGTGAAAATAAATGAAAAACTAGAGAAAAACTAAGGAAAACGTGTAAAAATAGGTCTGGACAAGGTTCGGGGTGCGAGGGGACGGAGCCCTATTTATGGATTTAGGGTGAAAACCCTAATTTTCCACTCTGCCGCCATGTCTCACGGCCGGGCTCGCGGTCGCGAGCTCGGTCGCGAGGGATCTCCTCGCCTCGGCCATCCTTCGGGTTCTCGGCAGTACGCCAAGACATCGGCGGCCTCGCGGCCACACCTCGCGGTCGCTAGGTGTGGTCGCGTCGCATGAAAAATCGCCGGGGGCACGTCTCGCGCCAGCTGGGAGTGCTCGCGTGCTCTAGCGTGTGCTGGTGTTTCCTCGCGGCCGACCTAGCGGTCGCTAGGACGGTCGCGGGCCTTCATCTGTGTGCATCTGCGCGCAAGACGCTGTAACTCTTAGTAGCTCTTCGCTACCGCTAGCGGCATGGCGGTTGCTAGGCCCTCATTTCGCCCTCGTTTGCTCGTCCTTCGTTCCATGCTTCGATTTTCAACTTATAAGCCTACAAATCACCAAAACGGAACCCAAGAGTAGTATCTTCCAAAAATATATAAAAGCATTGAGATCCAAGACATAAACGCACTTTATCGATCTAAAATCATCTTTAGAAATCAACAATAAACATGTAAAATGCGCGTTTATCACCAACCATTCATGCTCAATATGTTCACATATATGAACCAAATCTCCATATATTACTTTATATTCAAGATCTTACGTTACTTATCAAATATTTCAAAGTGAACATATTTTTCTTCATCTAAAAATTTGACATAAAATCATAGCATACTTTAAACATATTTTGGTTCTAAATATGTGATTTCATGTAGTAAAATAAATTTACATCATTTTCTTTTCTTTTCTTTTATTTTCGGTTATTCTAGTATATTTATTATACTTTATTCAAAAATTATAATTAATTCACATAACATATTATTACCATCATATATCAATAATATGACATAATTTTTATTAATCATGAATTATTCATCAAGATGTCCTAAGTCCATATTTTCGAAAATATGACTTAGGTACAATTAATTTTTAGAAATTCCAATAAATTCATACAACAATATATTATGAATCTACATCATTAATATGTTATAATAACATTTAAACACAAATTATATCTTAACATAAAATCACCCTATTATTTTCGAAATCTTAGACCATGTACTAATAATTTTCCAAAAATTCCACATATAATCATACAATTTTAAACATTAATAAATATCATTATTTCATGTTCAAAACAACAATTAAAATTCATGTACATCAACATATAATTCATGCTCATTTTCGGTCATAACATAATGTTTTTATTACATGCTTAACTTTGTACTAAAATCATAATTCATGCTTATAAACGTCATATAAACATATTTAACTATCATCTTAAACACATAGCATATATTTCTCATATATCACATGATTTTTGAAAATAGGTAGCACAACATGTCATATATGATTTTCCAACATTTTTGCATGTATAATAAAAGATTATACGATTTCTAACCTTTTGATCGGCTTCGATCATCGTCGGCGATGTTTTTCTACCTACGGTCGAAGAGTACTTTGAAGAACTGTCACGTCCCCACTCCGGATAACCCGGACTGGAGGATGACTAATACTAGGAATAGTATTTTAGGGCAAAAAGGCTAAGATAAAGATACATAGCAATTGTAAACTAGCATGCTTGAACATAATATAAGATGCTAACACATCAATCCAGTGGATAGCCATGTAATCTAAAGACTAACAATGGTCCGACGGACCTCCATAAAATATGTCATAATATCCTCAACAGATCCCAAAAGAGTATAATGATCTGAAGGACTGCATCAATTCATAACAGTAAACATAATATAAACAAGTTCAGAGATTGCAGCGGAAAGTGTGTGAATACATATATGATGATATGTATTCAAGGTGAAACCAAATTCTTAATAAAAACGGTCAAGGACACTGGAATCCTCAACATCTCCTCCATCACCATCATCAGAGCTCAACCTGCATATTTAAAAACAAACATGCGGTGGCGAGTACGAAAAAGCACTCGGTGGACTCATGCCGAAAACATTTTCATAGTTGAATTACATCGCTAATATCATGGTAAGTCACAAGGGTTTTAGTTGAAATGCCAGGCTTACTAAAACATTTTCGCTCAGAAAAAGTCGCCACAAGCATTTTTCATGGTGTGTATGATCCGTATCTCATTTCCTCATCATAACATCAAAGATCAAAGGTTGTGAAGGAGGCCTCCCTCAACGACGCCGTGACCGGCCGTGACCCATACAAAGATACAACACGTTCAGTGTACACGTTAACCCTAGCTGTGCGTAGTCTTCCCAAGATAGATCCGATATCGATTTCATAAAAGGTTGGGCGCGACCGAACAAAAGATATTTCATATCATGTCATCCAACCTTCACACCATTTATGCATTTCATATCATCATATAGTTCCAACCTTCACACCATGCATAACGGATAGGATCCATACACAAAACATAAATATTTTGGCAGGTAATCTTGTAAACACTTTATCAACAGTTGAAGATAAGCGTAGTAAATAAATTCATTTGGAAATAAGAAAGCTTGTATTTTGATTTTGGAAAAGAAGCCCCACCTGGACTATGATTCGTCTTATTAAGAGTCCTAGGTTTGATTTCTTCGTCGTTCCTAGGTCGTCGCGCGCCGTCCCACACCTTTACGTAAAAGCGATATTTTAGTCGTCGCTCGAGTTTCTCGAGACTTCTCAAAGTCTAAGATAAACTCGATATTCAAAATCGATGCGATATAGAATTCCTCAATGAATTCAACGCTTTCAAATCGTAATTCAATCAATTGTTCTCGCTTCTTCGAGATACGCTCAATCATATCGTTTTAACCCTTCCGGTTTAAACGTTCAACGTATATAAATGCGTGTCTCGATATAAAGGCTTCATTTATGAAATCTTTTCTTACTAATGAGGTATCATACTCAATTAGTACGTCTTACGCGTATTAGCGTATTTATCGAACTTATATTCGTACGTTTGACTTTAAAAGTCAACGAAGTCAACAAAGGTCAACAAAGTCAACAATTTTGACTTTCAAATAGTAATTTCTTACCATTTAATTTTATAAATTGAATTTCAATTGATTTCAAATCATAAAGTCCAAATTCTCGATTTTTCATATAAATCGAAGGACTTATTAATATTTTTCACAAATATTAATCCTTTTAATAAATAAAACGTACATTTTCGCTTAATAACGTGATTAAATAAAACGTTCGTCTCAAACATGGTAATCTAAGTTTATAAAATTTTATAAAATCCAAATATGTCTAAAATAATTATTAGACATATAATTTATTATTAAACTGAATTAAAAAGGATTTAAAATCCTTATAATTTCTCGAAAATTCTCGGTAATTATACAAAAATTACCAAATGATTTTCTAAAATTTTTCGAGATTAATATAGTGTATTATTATACACTATGGTCCAGAATAAGAATTAATATTATCCATATGATATTGTTTGTCATTTATTAACATATATGTATATATATGTGTCACGGTAATTCCATTAATTATGGAATAATTGTCCAAAAATTCCCAAAATTGATATACATTTAGAATAATGTCCCAACATTAATATATAACACAATTATAACCTATAGTCCATCATAACCATTCATTCATCAAGGAATAAGTCCAATATGCAATCGGTAATATTCAAACAATTACCAAACAATTATCAAACCATTTTTAAAAATTCTAATTAAATTATAACATGATCAAACATTATATTATAACATCATAACATCAACCAAAACCATTTGAAATCATCACCATATGGAGCCATAGCTCTCGGCTTCTTTGATTTTCAATAGGTAATTGGTTTTCAAAAATCCCAACAATTATATACTATGCTTATACACTATAATATAACAATTTAACATAATAACATTCATCAAAACAAAATTAAATCATCACCTCAAGAAGCTTCAAAGTTCACGGTTTTTTGATGTAATTGGCATTTGATTTCAAAAATTCCAACAAAATTATATATCACATAATTAATATACTAAAGTATTAATATACCATTGCATGTTCAAAATAAAAATCATACACCAACATATAACCTCATATAGCTCACGGCTTTCTCAAGAAAAATAGCTAGGGTTTTTCAAAAATTCTAAATAATATACCATAGCTTAAAACATATCATAGATCGATAATCCATCACCAAAATAATTTAAAACCAATCGGTCATCACCCAAACATTTTTAACAATTCCAAAAATAATTTTTCAACATGCCTAGGGTTCGAATATACATATATATATGCTAGATCCATTCAAAAAAATTTAACAAGCAAGGTCATATGATCATCTAAGCATACATTCTCATATTTCGAAAATAAAAATCATCAAGCATCATATATATATATCAACATCTCATCCAAGAACATTAAAACACACATAAATATATACAAGAACATGTTCGACTTTTATGAACAAAAGAAAATAAAAATCGGTACTTATGGTCCATGTTTACCTTTGAAATGGTATAGAATCTAAGAACAAGGTATAGGATACTAAGATTTGTGAAGAGGAGAAGGAAGAAGATGAACAAAAATTTTGAAAAGGGGGAGGTGAGCTCTCGGTTTTGGCAGCAAGAATGGGGGAGGGATGGAGAGAAAAATGAGTTCCAAAAGTGTTTGAATGTGGTAATGAGTAAAATGGGTTGAAGGGGAAGAGTCTCCCCTATGTCATCCCTCTCTCTCTCTCGATTTTGCACAAGAAAAAGAATAAAATTTTGCAGCCAAATGATGTAGATTTAGTGATCATTTGCTAGTCTAAAAAGGGTGGTCATGCATTGGGCAATAAAAGGTGTATCCCATGCTTATGGAGAGAGAGATGGTCGACGGTTTCTAGGGTCCAAAAAGGGTGGGATTTTATTTTATTTGTACCATAATACAACATATAAATCATAGTATAGGTCATAGATATATAATACAAGTCATAAAAATAATTAAATCAACACATAGCTCAATGTTCGAAATTACCGATAAAAATAGGAATAAAAATATAAATCACACCTATTATTGATACTCATGTACAATTCGATCTAAATATACTCATATATATCATAATATATGATTTAGATAATAAATAAAAGCATGGGATAAAATAATGGTATCATTTTATGTGAAAAACCCTAGTTTAAATAATTAGGGTTTTCGAAATATATAAATATACACCATCGAGTTTTTATAGCTCAAAAATTGATTTTAATGCTTAATAATACTGTAATTATATAAAATAACAATAGGAAATTAATTATTATAATTTCCTGAGCATTAAACCCATTTTTCAAAACGTCTCTAGACGTTGACGTTCAAAACGTCTCAAAATGGTCGTAGTAAGTTCGTACTTACTTTAAAAAATAATATTCCTATTTATATAGGAATTATTATGGAAATTAATTCCAAGCTTCGCTGCTTAAAAATTTCATAAAATATAGAAGTTCGATACGCAATCGACGTTAAAATATATTGACGAACCATTTCATAATATTTCAATTCCTTAATTCACAATCCTTAGTGAATATGAAAAGGAATTCGTTATAACGATACTGAATCGAAATCAATATTCGATGTCATACAGAAACATTATACGGCAAAACCCTAATTCACGGGTTTAAAATACCGTAATTAGACGTTCGTTTCTTTGGAATATTACATTCCACCCCCCTTAAAAGAAATTCCGTCCCGGAATTTGCGTACCTCTAGAAAAACAATTCGGGGTATCGTTCTTTCATCGATTCTTCAAGCTCCCACGTGGCTTTTTCTTGTCCGTGGTGTCTCCACAGCACTTTGACTAACGGAATCGATTTGCTCCGTAGTTGTTGAACTTTATGGTCAAGTATCGCCGCTGGTTCTTCTTCATAGCTCATGTCTGGCTTGAGAATAACGTCGTCTTGGTGGATCACGTGCTTTGGATCGTGTACGTATTTTCGTAATTGTGACGCGTGGAACACATTGTGAACATTCCCTAGGTTTGGCGGAAGAGCCAACCTATAAGCTACTGGACCTATCCTCTCTAGGATCTCATATGGTCCTATAAAACGGGGTCTCAGCTTTCCTTTCAGTCCAAATCTGACGATTCCTTTTAATGGAGAGACCTTAAGAAACACTTTGTCTCCATCTTCAAACTGTAGCTCGATTCACGCCAGACGTCAGATGATTTACGCCTATCCCGAGCTTCTCTTATCCTCACTTAATCGCTTGGACGATCTCAATCATCTCGCTCATCGCTTCGCCCTATGACTTTCCTCTCACCTACTTCATCCCAATAAAGCGGTGATCTACATTTCTTGCCGCATAAGGCTTCAGACGGGCCATACCAATCGTCGCTGATAGTCGTTGTTGTAGCAAACTCAATCGAGGTAGAATATCTTCCCATTTGTACCTCGATCCAACACTCACCGCCCTCAAGATCTCCTCTAGTGTTTGATCGTTCTTTCCGACCGCCCATCACCGAGGGTGAAATGCCGCATCAAGTTCGCTTTGTACCCAATTCTCTTTGCAAGCTAATCCGTAACTGATGTGAACTTGGAGTCTCTATCCGAGGTAATGGATTTTGGTACTCCACAAGTCGATAATTTCTTTGACGATACCTGGGCTAACTTGTCGATCCATAAGTGCTTTGAATCGGTAGAAAATGAGCACTCTTGGTAAGTCTATCCACAATTACCCATACGGTCGTGTTTCTCTTTTCGATTGGGTAAGCTCGTGAACGAAATCCATCGTTATCTCGTCCCATTTCCATTCGGTATTTCCAATGGTCAGAAGCTCGTATGGGCGCTGATGTAACGCATTCACTTGTTGGCAACAAGACAGCTCGACTAACGAAGTCGTAATATTCCAAAGAAACGAACGATGATTACGGTATTTTAAACCCGTAAATTGTGGTTTTGTCAGATATTATTTTTACGACATCGAATATTGTGATTTCGATTCAAGATTATATTAACGAATTCCTTCTTATATTCACTAAGGATTGTGAATTAAGGAATTGAAATATTACGAAATGATTCATTAATATATTTTAACGACGATCGCAGATCGAACGCCCAGTATTTTATGGAAATTTCGAGTCAGAAGCTTGGAATTAATTTCCATCTTAATTCCTTTATTAAATGGAATATATTTATAAAGTAAGCACGAGCTACTACCACCATTTTGAGATGAGTCGATTTTGAACGTTTTGAGACGTTTTGAACGTCAACGTCTAGAGACGTTATGAAAAATGAGTTTAATGCTCAGGAAATTATAATAATTAATTTCCTATAATTATTTTATATAATTACAGTATTATTAATTATTAAAATCGAATTTTTAACTATTAAAATTCGATATTTTGGAATTGGGTTTTTCGAAAACCCTAATTGCTTAAACTATGATTTTTCACATGAAATGATACCATTAAATTATCATATGGTATCTAAACTATATGTTATAATATATATGAGTATTATTAAGCTATAAAATCAATTTTTGAGCATTAAAACTCGATATTGAACATATATAATTTTCGAAACCCTAGTTTCGAAAATTAGGGTTTGTTTGCATGAAATGATATATTTAAATTACCCTATGCTATTATTAATTATCTAAATCATATATTATGATATATATGAGTATAATTTGATCGAAATTGACATGAGTATCAATAATAGGTGTGAATTATAATTTTTATCCTATTTTCCTATTATTCTCGCCATTTTCAATTAATACCTATAAGATGTTTTAATTATTTTTAATGGCTTGATTATATACCTATGATCATGTATGATATATATAATGTATTAAGGGGTGTAACAAAAATTAAATCAACCTAACCCCCTAAACGCCGCCACCCTCTTACTTAACCATGATTGTCACCTCCCTAACACCCAATGCATGGAGAGCCTTTCTAGCCTACACTCATCATCACCACACTCTACACACTCAAGTCATTATTCCTATTGTGTGTGTGTGTGTCTACCAAGAGGGAGAGATATACATGGGGGAAACTCTTCCCATACCCTTCATTACACTCATAACACACCTCAACTCTACACTACTCACAAAATCCTCCCCATTCTCTCTAAAATCTGGAAGAAAACCGAGAGCCAAGCCCCTCATTTTTCGAAAGTTCTCTTCCATTTTCTTCTCCATTTCTTCACCCAAACTTGATATACTATATTGTTCTTGAGAACCTATACCATTTCAAGGTAAAACAAGGCACCATAGCTTCGATTTTCTCATCCTTTGTTCAATGAAAATCGAGCATGCTATATATATATTTGTGTATGTTTTAAATGTTCTATGAATGAACTATGGATGAATGTTGTTCTTGATGATTTTATTTCGAAAATATATGTGAATATATGTTAGATGAACATAGATGGTTGTATATTAAATTGTTGAAATGGATCTAGATGTTTTCATCATTTTCAACCGAGGATATGTTTAATAAAATTTTCAAAACTTTATAAAATGATATGATAATGACCGATTATTGCTTATGAGTTTTAGTAATGGATTATTGATCTATGATATGTTTTAAACCTATGGTGTGTTAATTAAAATTTTTGAAAACCATATGCTTGATGTTCGATTATTACCGTGAGCTTAAGAATGTACATGATGGTGTATGATTTTTATTTTGATCCTCCAATGGTGTATTAATGCTTTAATGTATTGATTATGTATTGTATGATTTTATTGGAATTTTTGGAGATCAAATGCTAAATTAAATCAAACAAACCGTGAGCTTCAAGCTCTTGAAGGTGATGATTTAATTAGTTTTGATAAATATAATGATGTTATATTAGTATACTATAGTATATAAACATAGTGTACAATTGTTAGAATTTTGGAAATCAAATACCTATTTTAAATCAAAACCGAGAGCACCTATGTGCATAAGGTGATGATTTAATTGGTTTTGATGATTAAATGGTGTTATATTGTTATACTATAGTATATAAGCATAGTATATAATTGTTGAATTTTGAAAACCAATTACTACATTTAATCAAAAAGCCAAGAGCTATTGAGCTCCATATGGTGATGATTCAAATGTTTTGGTTGATGTTGTGATGTTACAATGTTATAATATAATGTTTAATCATGTCATAAATTATTTGGAATTTTTAGAAATTGTTTGATAATTATTTGGTAATTATCTTATAATTACCGATTGCTTTGAGAATTATATTGGTGAATGAATGGTTATAATGGACTATAGGTTATAATTGTGTTATATATTGATGTTGGGATATTATACTAAGTGTATATCAATTTTTAGAATTTTTGGATAATTATTCCTAGTTTTTGAAAATACCGTAGCATATATATATGTTATTTAATGACAAACAATATCATATGGATGTTATTAATTCATATTCTGGACCATAGTGTATAATAATACACTATATTAATTTAGAAATTTTTTTGAAAATCATTTGGTAATTTTATATAATTACCGAGAATATTTCGATTATTTATAAGGATTTTAAATCCTTTTTAATTCAGTTTATTAACAAATTATATGTCTAATTAATATTCTGGACATATTTGAAATTTATAAAATTTTATAAACATAGATTACTATGTTTGAGACAAACGTTTATTTAATAACGTTTTTAAATCGAAAATATGCGTTTTTAATTATTAAAAGGATTAATAAATACAAAAATTATTTGTAAGTCCTTTGATTTACGTGATAAATCAAGAAATGGGACTTTACGATTTTTAATCGATCGAAATTTGATTTATAAAATAAAATGGTAAGAAATTACTAGTTGAAAGTCAAAATTGTCGACTTTGTCGACCATGTTGTCGACTTCGCCGACTTTGAAAGTCAAGCATACGATTATATCGCTCGATAAATACGCCAATACGCTGTAAGATGTACTAATTGAGTATAATAATTATTAGTAAGAAAAGATTTCACAAATGAAACCTTATATCGAGAAACGTGCTCATACGTTAAAACGCTTAAATCGGAAGCGTTAAACCTAAATAGTCGAACGTATCTCGAGGAATCCAGAACAATTCAATTGAATAACATATTTGAAAGCATATTGAATTCATTAAGAATTCAGTTTACATCGATATAAGATATCGAAGTTTATCTTAGCTTTTGAAAGTCTCGAGACTCGAGCGACGCACTAAAGCCTCGCCAGTAAAGCGTGGACGCAATACGCCGATCGGATATCGACGCATTTAACAAACCTAGGACTCAATTTACAACGAACCATAGTCCAGGGCTTTTATCTTCAAAATGTGGGCCGCTTTTCTTACCCCACTAAGATGTGACTTTCTCGTTATTCCAAAACGAGTTTATTTACTGTATTTATTCTACAACCGCCGACAAATGTTTACTACATTACCCGCCAAAATATTCTGCTTTGTGTATGGATCCTATCTGTTATGCCCGGTAGGCTGTGGCGATGGTTGGAACTATATTATGACAAAGTTATGTCATTTGGGTCGCGCCCAACCTTTTAAATGTCGGGTCCGTGTCGGATGATAAATGCCCGCTAGGATTGGCGTGAAGGTTGGAACTATTTCTATGTTAACATATGCTTGTGAGAGCGACGTGTGTCAGACGGGATTACGGCCGATCACGGCGTCAGATATGGGAGGCCTCCTCTCGACGCTTAACTTTTAATATCGTTATGAATCATTACTATGAGATACGGACCATACACACCAAGAAAATGCTCGGCGAGCTATGTTTACTGACCGAATGATTTAGTAAAGACAAGGCATTTTAACTAAAACCCTCGTGACTTACCTTGATATTGGCGCAGAATTCAAATATTATCAAATGTTTTCGCATGAGTCCACCGAGTGCAATTTCTTGTACTTAGCCCCGCATGTTTGTTTTAAATGTGCGAGTTGAGCTCGATGGCGATGATGGAGGATGTGTTGAGGAGTCCAAAGGTCCTCGATCGCTTATTTAGAATTTGGCTTCGCTTTGAATACATATCATCACATATGTATTCACACACTTTCCGCCGCTAAACTCCGAACTCTTTTACTTTATGTCACGAACTATTAAGGTCCATCGCACTCATGGTAATTCTTCGGGTCCGATGGCTCAAACCTTTAATCATTTGATATCAGACAGCGAACCCATCGAGCATGCTAATTATAGTTGATATGTACTCCATCTTAGTCTTTTGTCCTATAATACTATTCCTAGTATTAGTCACCCTCTAATCCGGTCGTCCGGAGCGGGCGTGATGAGTGGTATCGAGCCGTGTTGCTCTTTGTAAACCAAAATTCCTTTTATTCTAAGTCAGGTCGAGTCACCGGACTTCTAGTAACCTCATCGACTCCCTCAACACTCCATCACATCGAGCTCCACCGAAAAGGTAACTGATTTCTTTCTCAGACTCATGAAATGAAAAAGTTTTGAGCAAGTTAGAAGAACTTTTGAAAGAAATTGAAAGGATTATCTTTAGAGAAAAGGATATGATATTATGAAGTTGTTGATGAAATGAAAGTTGAGCAAGAAAATTTTTCCAAAAATTTTGAGTTGAACTAATGCAAGTACTCAAGTATTGAGATGAAAGTACATGGTGGTACTAGTTGAATGATCAACATGGGATGAATGAATTCATTTTTTATATGTATATGAGTTGATTATGATTGTTATTTTGAAACCGTATTTCCAAAATCTCGAATGAGACTTTATTTCCAACTTTCAAAATTTTGTTTATGATGAACGATATGTTATCATGAGATGAACCTAGACTCTAAGGAGCATGCTCATGTATCGTGAAAGAACATAGAATTATGAGCTTCTTTTTCCTTACGAGAACAAAAGAACGATAGGAAGAATGAAAGTGATGATAGCCTCGAGCTCGAACGACGAAAGACGAGCGAGAAGGATGAACGAGGACGATCTCAACCTTGAAGATGAACGACGTCGGCATTTCATCACCGCGTCGACACGAATAACCGTCGACATAAGCTATGATGTGGACACCAATTACGACTACAGAATGTTAAACTTCAACATGAGGACGTGATGTGGTAGACGACACATCGAAATACGCCTCGAATTATATTTTGGCATTTATCGCACAAATTTCCTGCACTCTTGCAGTAAATTTGTCTTAGCTAGATCTCTTTCGTTAGGACTCCGACTTGCGCATGGTTTTCACCTGCGTACTCCTAACGCACTGATCTTCATTTGATATGAAGAACAGAACCCCTAACTCTGTCTCCAGTATACGATAGAGTCTGTTGAACTCTAGTTCGAGTGTTTGGTATAAGACAAGGATCTCGTAGCATATATTAAGATGTTATTGGTCTATATGTATACGTTTGGGTAAGACTAAGAAGGTAAGTTGTGATATGTGTTGTACATTACGATGTTGCCTACCTTATAGATTGCTTGGTTCTCACCTAGTTGCTTCACGTTATGTTTAAGTTATCCTTGTCTGCTTTTGAGATGACGATAGTTGACTTATATTAGTTTTGATCGTGACAGATGGAGGGATGAGATACATTGCTCGGAGGAGGATTGGACCGCACCCGACCCCGAGGAGGTAATGAGCATTTATCGCCCAAATGGATGTGCTTGTTGGAGAGGACTTGAGGCGAAGTTCGCATACTATCTCCGCCTTTGGAGAGACACCCAGCCCACGGTGCTCACCGGGCTATGATGGCATCGACGCCTCCTAGCCATACTCCCTTGTGATTGGGAGGACTATGCCCGGAAGTATCGAGGGATTATATCTACCGGGCGATGGGCGGCTATGACTTTGTGGGAGATTTACCTGATTCGTAAGTCACCGACTTACGTGTACAACATTCACGGGCAAGACCGAGAGGACCCTACCTCCTCCCCGAGAGTACACTGGCGGGATGAGTCGCCAGAGTGGCTATACACGGAGGTTCCGAGGCGATTGACCCAACATGCCTCCATTCTTTTTTCGAGGCGGGCCGCCCGCTTAGAGAGGCAAGACGCCTGCAGAGCCTGGGAGAGCCCGTGTTCCTCCCCACCTGCTGACACCCCGCACGTCCACCGATACCACCTCCACCACCTATGGTCGCACCTGCACCGCCACCGAGCATTTCCGCCGACGGCGGGATGAGAGTGATAGACGATCGGATGGCTATAGCCCGATTCGCTATACCTACAATCGATCCGCCACGACTATGAGCTATATGGCGATGGCGACTTTAACCCCATGTGCGACATACCGATGGTGGAAGGCGATGGAGAGGGACCATCCGGGGACTACCCCGAATGGACATTTTTGACAGCGAGGACGACTCCGAGGAAGAGGAGGATCCCGAGGAGGACGGCGGTGGGGATGCATGATGTAGACACCATGAAGCTTAAAGAGATTTTTTTTTTTTGTTTTAAGCTCATTGTTTTCCTTTTTCTATGTTTGATTTTTTTTATGGATCTAGAAACCCCGACTTTTGGAAGGCCGTGAGGGCCGGGATTTATGTTTTCTGTATAACCTTTGGTGATTGAACATCCTGCCTATGGTAGAAATTTTGGATATATATATATACATGACCCTGATAGGGCTTTTGCGGCAAATTATGTTTGTTAAGGGTGATATATTTTGTTTAGAATCGCTTTTACAATAAGGCCATAATAGTGTTGGTGTATGTTGAGTTGTGGAAAGAATAAGTGTCTAATGATTACCGTTTTCTATAGCAAAGATGCCTCCGAGAAGAAATCCGAGCAGAACCCGAGGTCGAGGTCGGGAAGGCCGAGAGGAAGGGTAGAATTCTCGAACAAGAAGTCGAGGACATTCCCCAACCATCCCTCCACCTCAACCCGATCGCAGGATCAAGAACTGCTTTCTAAGGCGTAACCTCATGTCTTTAACGGAAGGGCAACCCGGAAGAAGCCGAGCAATGGGTTAGAGCCATTGAACAGATTTTTGTTTTCTTAAGATGCACAAAGACAGAAAGGCTATCGTGCGTTACTTTCCACCGAATGGACCACCGACTTACGGTGGGAGGCCGAAAAAAGACCTTATCACGAGCAACCGGAGGAGTTCTCATGGGAGGACTTCAAGAGGGAACTGTATGAGAAATACATCCCCAAAAGCTATAAGAGGAAAAAGGAGCAGGAATTTTTCCTGCTAAAGCAAGAAAGGATGTCTGTGACCGACTATGATCGCAATTTCTACGAGATGTCGAGATATGCACCAGAACAGGTGGACACCGACTTGAAAATGTCGGAAAAGTTCAGGTCAGGACTGAGAATGGAGATACGAATGTCTCTTGCCAGCCATGGAGACCTAACTTACACTGAAGCTCTTGCACGAGCTTTAGATATTGAGGCGGCAATGTCCGAAGATAAGTCAGTGTCGGCTCAGACACACAATACTTCGGACAGAGGAAAAGGGAAATGGGAACCCAACCGCGGGAATAACAACCGCGGGAGCTATGGGGACGCGAGTCACAAGCGCCGCGGTGGAAACGCGCGCAGTAAGCGGCAGGCCGGAAGAGAGCGACTTATGCTCCACCGCAAGGGACCGCAGAATGCTAAGGGCACCTCCATGCCCTAGATGCCATAGAGCACACAAGGGAGTGTGCACGGCAAACGTGGTGAGCTGTTACAAGTGCGGGGCAAAAGGGCATTACGCCAACAATTGCCCAGTGTCACGTTCGGATATAAGGCCGAACCAACCTGGCAATGCTCAGCCATTGAGGGCTATACAGCCAACCCCAGCCGCCGCAATGCCCGGCCCCAACCTCAAGAACTCCTATGGCAACAACCCCAAAGAAGTGGTGCAAGAACCACAATGGCAAGAATCACCACAACAACCCCAAGAATCATGGCGCCACCGCCTCAACAACAACAGAGGCGGCAGCCACCGCGACAACGCCGCCAGCGGCGGCAAAGAATAAAGCCGCATTGCCGAATCAACAAGACCAGCGCCTATCACCTCACCGGCTCAGCAGAGCCTACGCCTGATAGGGCGAATCTAACAAAACCGGGAAACTGGCGGTATGGGAGTTCTCCTCAACCCACCATTATAGTATTGTTCGACACGGGTGCTTCGCATTCTTTTATTGCAAAATCATGCGAGAAATGCCGGGCCTTAGGTCTGAAAAGTCAAGCCGTGATATGAGAATCTCATCGCCTATAGGAGGGGTTATGATCATTACACACTTTTGCTCGAACCTAGAGTCGACATTAGGATCACTTAAGGTTCTAGCTAACAATTTAAACATAATACCCAAGGACGATGTAGACATAATCCTAGGAATGGATCGTTAGCTAAGAATCATTCCACGATTCTATGTAAGGAAAGGAAAATTTGTTTCACTTTCCTCGACAAGAAGCTACGATTTCCACCGGATCGGCATGGGAGAAGAATCCCGATCATCAAGACTACAAAGTAGGAGGATGATGAACCGAAAGGATGCCATGCATTCCTTGTTTATTTGAAAGAAGAGGATGAACCCAAACGAGAATTGAAGACATTGAAGTTGTTCGGAATTTTCGGACGATTTCGAGAATCTACCAGATTACCCCCGATAGACAATTAGAATTTACCATCGACTTGGAACCGTGGATCGGCCCAAAGGTCGAAGGCACCCCAGAACGGCCCCAAAAGAGTTGGAGGAATCAAGATCCGTTCAAGAATTGTTGGATCTAGGTTTCATTAGCCTAGTGTTTCACCTTGGGGCCTTTGTCTTGTTTGTCAAGAAAAAGGATGGTTCTTTGAGGATGTGCATCGACTATCGAGAATTAAACAAGATGACGCTAAAGAACAAATATCCCTTGCCCAGGATTGATGACCTGTTTGATCAATTGCGGAGGCGGAGTATTCTCAAAATTGATCTCAAGTCAGGATACCATCAGCTGAAAATACGGTCTGAGGATGTACCTCAAACTGCGTTCCGAACCAGATATGGCCACTATGAGTTCATAGTTATGCCATTCGGATTAACCAACGCACCAGCCGTATTCATGGATCTCATGAACAGGGTATTCCATCCATTTTTGGACAAATTCGTTTTGGTCTTCATAGATGATATCCTTATTTATTCAAAGAATGAAGAGGATCACAAGGAACATCTGAGAACGGTACTGCAAACTTTAAGAGGTGAAAGGTTGTTTGCTAAGTTTAGCAAGCTGAAGGAGGTTATGTTCCTTGGGCACATCGTTTCTGCCGAAGGCATAAAAGTAGATCCACCAAAGTAGGCGCAAGACAAGGGTGGAAATCACCAAGACTCAAAGACGAATTAGAAGTTTCCTAGATTAGTCAGTTACTATAGGAGATTCATCAAGGATTCTCCAAAATTGCAAGGCCAATAACCCACCGCTCCGGAAAGGAATCAAATTCAATTGACTAATGAATGCGAGACGAGTTTCCGGATACTCAAGGAAAAATTGACAAGTGCACCGCCTAGCAGTCCCGTGAAGCGGACAAAGGGTATGTAGTCAACACGGCGCATCTAAGACCGGACTGGGTTGTGTTTTGATGCAAGAAGGAAAAGTGATAGCTTATGCATCCCGACAACTCGCATCGCATGAACCGAACTACCCAACCCATGACTTGGAATTAGCGACCGTGGTTCATGCAATCGAAAATTTGGAGACATCATCTCACGGAGTAAGGTGTGAGATCTTCATGCACTATAAGAGTCTCAAGTACTTCTTTGAGCAAAGAGATCTGAACATGAGGCAGAGAAGATGGCTTGAATTAGTGAAAGATTACGACTGTGGTATTAACTATCACCCGGGCAAAGCGAATGTAGTAGCTGACGCCTTAAGTCGTAAGAGCCATACCAAGCTAGGATGTCTCTTTGTACAAGAGGAAAAACTCGTTGAAGAGTTTGGAAGAATGAGGATTGAACTGGTTGAACCGCCCGAGACAATTGTGAGCTGCATCGCTACACTCACACTGACATCTGATCTAAGAAAAAGGATTGTCGAGAGACAAAGGATGGAGGAAAAGTTAGAAAAGATCAGACAAAGGGTAAGGTCTGAAGGATTTAAGAATTTCCAAGAGGCGTCAGACAACGCCTTATTATTTGAAGGAAGGATGTGCGTCCCGGACGACGCGGAGCTACAAAATGAAATCATGAGTGAGGCTCACGATACACCCACACCGCCCACCCGTAGTACTAAATGTACCAAGACCAAGGAAAAGTTTTGGTGGAAGGCATGAAACGAGACATAGCTTCTTTCGAGAACGTTGTCTTGTTTGCCGGCAGTGAAGGCGTTACATCAACGACCTTACGAAAAGTTGCAACCATTGGAAATCCACGAGTGGAAATGGACGAGATAACGATGGATTTTGTTACTAACTTACCCAAATCGAAAAGAGGAAACACAGCCATATGGGTAATTGTGGATAGACTTACCAAGAGTGCTCACTTTCTACCGATTCAAAGCACTTATGGATCTGATAAATTGGCTCAGCTGTACGTTAAGGAAATTATACGATTACATGGAGTGCCAAAATCTATTACCTCTGATCGAGACTCCAAGTTCACATCCAGATTTTGGGTTAGCTTGCAGAGAGAATTGGGTACTAAACTCAATTTCAGTACGGCATTTCATCCACAAACCGATGGGCAGTCAGAAAGAACGATCCAAACGCTAGAGGATATGCTTAGAACAGTAATATTGGATCGAGGTGCAAAATGGGAAGACATTTTACCTCTGATTGAGTTTGCCTACAACAATAGCTACCAAGCGACGATCGGCATGGCCCCATACGAAGCTTTGTATGGCAAAAAGTGTAGATCACCGCTTTATTGGGATGAAGTCGGTGAGAGAAAAGTCATAGGGCCTGATGCAGTGGACGAGATGATCGAGATCGTCCGACAAATTAGGATGAGAATCAAAGAAGCTCAAGATTGGCAAAAATCTTACGCTGATACGCGTAGATCCGAGCTACGATTTGAAGATGGAGACAAAGTGTTTCTTAAAGTCTCTCCATCAAAAGGGATTGTCAGATTTGGACCAAAAGGGAAGTTGAGACCCCGCTTTATAGGACCATATGAGATCCTAGAGAGGATAGGTCTAGTAGCTTATAGGTTGGCTCTTCCGCCAAACCTACGGAATGTGCATAATGTTTTTCACGTATCGCAATTGCGAAAATACGTCCAAGATCCAAAGCACGTGATCCATCAAGACGACGTAACTCTCAAGCCAGACATGAGCTACGAAGAGGAACCAACGACAATCCTCGTCTATAAAGTCCAACAACTACGGAGCAAGTCAATTCCGTTAGTCAAAGTGCTGTGGAGACACCACGGACAAGAGGAAGCCACGTGGGAGCTTGAAGAAGAGATGAAAGAGCGATACCCCAACTTATCTTTATAGAGGTATGCAAATTCCGGGACGGAATTTCTTTTAAGGGGGGTGGAATGTAATATTCCAAAGAAACGAACGTATGATTACGGTATTTTAAACCCGTAAATTAGGGTTTTGCCGTATATTATTTTTACGACATCGAATATTGTGATTTCGATTCAGTACTATATTAACGAATTCCTTCTTATATTCACTAAGGATTGTGAATTATGAATTGAAATATTACGAAATGATTCACGATATATTTTAACGACGATCGCAGATCGAACGTCGTATTTTATGGAAATTTCGAGTTGTAAAGCTTGGAATTAATTTCCATCTTAATTCCTTTATTAAATGGAATATATTTATAAAGTAAGCACGAGCTTACTACGACCATTTTGAGATGAGTCGATTTTGAACGCTTGAGACGTTAACGCCAACGCCTGAGACGCGTTATGAAAATGAGTTTAATGCTCGTGAAATTATAATAATTAATTTCCTATTATTATTTTATATAATTACAGTATTATTAATTATTAAAATCGAATTTTAACTATTAAAATTCGATATTTTGGTTTCGAAAACCCTAATTGCTTAAACTATGGTTTTTCACATGAAATGATACCATTAAATTATCCTATGGTATCTAAACTATATGTTATAATATATGTGAGTATTATTAAGCTATAAAATAAATTTTGAGCATTAAAACTCGATATTGAACATATATAATTTTCAAACCCTAGTTTGAAAATTAGGTTTGTTTGCATGAAATGATATATTTAAATTACCCTATGCTATTATTAATTATCTAAATCATATATTATGATATATATGAGTATATTTTGATCGAAATTGACATGAGTATCAATAATAGGTGTGAATTATAATTTTATCCTATTTTCCTATTATTCTCGCCATTTTCAATTAATACCTATAAGATGTTTTAATTATTTTAATGGCTTGTATTATATACCTATGATCATGTATGATATATATATAATGTATTAAGGGGTGTAACAAAATTAAATCAACCTAACCCCCTAAATCGTCGTACCACACTCTTTTCAACCATGATTGTCACCTCCCAACACCCAATGCATGGGAGCCTTTCTAGCTACACATCATCACCACACCTACACACTCAAGTCATTATTCCTATTGTGTGTGTGTGTGTCAAGAGGAGAGATATACATGGGGGAAACTCTTCCCATACCCTTCATTACACTCATAACACACCTCAACTCTACACTACTCACAAAATCCTCCCCATTCTCTCTAAAATCTGGAAGAAAAACCGAGAGCCAAGCCCCTCATTTTTCGAAAGTTCTCTTCCATTTTCTTCTCCATTTCTTCACCCAAACTTGATATACTATATTGTTCTTGAGAACCTATACCATTTCAAGGTAAAACAAGGCACCATAGCTTCGATTTTCTCATCCTTTGTTCAATGAAAATCGAGAGCATGCTATATATATATTTGTGTATGTTTTAAATGTTCTATGAATGAACTATGGATGAATGTTGTTCTTGATGATTTTATTTCGAAAATATATGTGAATATATGTTAGATGAGCATAGATGGTTGTATATTAAATTGTTGAAATGGATCTAGCATGTTTTCATCATTTTCGAACCATAGGATATGTTTAATAAAATTTTCGAAAACTTTATAAAATGATATGATAATGGCCGATTATTGCTTATGAGTTTTAGTAATGGATTATTGATCTATGATATGTTTTAAACCTATGGTGTGTTAATTAAAATTTTTGAAAACCATATGCTTGATGTTCGATTATTACCGTGTCACGCCCCCACTCCGGACGACCCGGACTAGAGGGTGACTAATACTAGAAATAGTATTATAAGACAACAAACTGAGATAGAGGTACATATCAACGATAATTAGCATGCTCGATAGGTTCGATAATGATATCAAGCGGTTAAAGGTTTAGGCCATCGGACCCAAAGAATTACCATGGTCCGATGGACCTCAATAGTTCATGGCGTAAAGTAAAAAGAGTTCGAGTTTAGCAATGAAAGTGTGTGAAAACACATATGATGATATGTATTCAGGTGAAAACCAAATCTAAATAAGCAACAAGGACATTGGACTCCTCAACACATCCTCCATCATCACCATCAACTCAACCCGCACATTTAAAACAAACATGCGGGGGCTAAGTACAAGAAATTGCACTCGGTGGACTCATGCGAAACATTTGATAATATTTGAATTACGCCAATATTAAGTAAGTCACAGGGTTTTAGTTAAAAATGCCTCAGGCTTACCAAATCATTTTCGGTCAGAAAACATAGCTCGGCCGAGCATTTTCTTGGTGTGTATGGTGCGTATCTCATAGTAACAATTCATAACAAGATTAAAATTAAACGTCGAGAGGAGGCCTCCCATCACGACGCCGCGACGGCGAAATCCCGTCAAACACACAAATACTCTCACAAGCATATGTTAACATAGCAATAGTTCCAACCTTCACGCCAATCCTAGCCAGGCATTTATCATCCGGCACAGGACCCGACATTTAAAAGGTTGGGTGCGACCCAAATGACATAACCTGTCATAATATAGTTCCAACCATCGCCACAGCCCTACCCGGGCATAACAGATAGGATCCATACACAAAACAGAATATTTTTGGCAGGTAATGTAGTAAACATTTGTCAACAGTTGTAGAATAAGTACTGTAAATAAACTCATTTTGGAATAACAGTAAAGTCACATCTTAGTGGGGTAAGAAAAGGCCCACATTTTGAAGATAAGAAGCCCACCTGGACTATGGTTCGTTGTAAATCGAGTCCTAGGTTTGTTCGTGCTTCAAGATCCGATCAAGGCGTTTGCGTCTTTACGAAAAGCGAGGCTTTAGTACGTCGCTCAAGTCTTCGAGACTTTCAAAAGCTAAGATAACTTCGATATTTTATATCGATTTAAACCAATTCTCAAATGAATTCGATATGCTTTCAAACACGTTATTTAATTGAATTGTTCTCGCCTCGAGATACGCTCAACTATTTCGCTTAACGCCCGCTTAAACGCTTTAACGATGAGCACGTGTCTCGATATAAGGATTTCATTTGTGAAATCTTTTCTTACTAATGAGGTATCATACTCAATTAGTATATCTTACGCGTATTCAGCGTATTTATCGAACGATATAATCGTGCGCTTGACTTTAAAGTCAACGAAGTCAACATCGTCAACAAAGTCAACAATTTTGACTTTCAAATAGTAATTTCTTACCATTTTATTTATAAATCGAAATTCGATCGATTAAAATCGAAAGTCCCATTTAAATAAACCTGGACTATATGACGTGCGAACAAACCTAGGACTCGATTTACAATGAACCATAGTCGGTGGGCTTTATCTTCAAAATGTGGGTCGTTTTCTTACCCCACTAAGATGTGACTTCTTGTTATTCCAAAATGAGTTTATTTACTACTTATTCTACAACTGCTGACAAATGTTTACTACATTACCGCCAAAATATTCATTTTGTGTATGGATCCTATCTGTTATGCGGGTAGGCGTGGCGATGGTTGGAACTATATTATGACAGTTATGTCATTTGGGTCGCGCCCAACCTTTTAAATGTCGGTCCTGTGCGGATGATAAATGCCCGCTAGTATTGGCGTGAAGGTTGGAACTATTGCTATGTTAACATATGCTTGTGAGAGAGCGACTGTGGTCGACGGGATTACTACGGTCACGGCGTCAGAGATGGGAGGCCTCCTCTCGACGCTTAACTTTAATACTATTATGAATCACTTATGAGATACGGACCATACACACCAAGAAAATGCTCGGCGAGCTATGTTTACTAACTGAAAATGATTTAGTAAGAACAAGGCATTTTAACTAAAACCTCGCGACTTACCTCGATATTGGCAACAGAATTCAAATATTATCAAATGTTTTCGGCATGAGTCCACCGAGTGCAATTTCTTGTACTTATTCTGCATGTTTGTTTTTAAACGTGCAGGTTGAGCTCGATGATGATGATGGAGGATGTTGAGGAGTCCAATGTCCTCGACTGCTTATTTAGAATTTGGCTTCGCCAATACATATCATCACATATTTATTCACACACTTTCCGCCGCTAAACTCGAACTATTTTACTTTATGTCATGAACTATTAAGGTCCATCGAGACCATGGTAATTCTTCGGATGCGATGGCTAAACCTTTAATCCTTTGGATATTGTATTAGCGAACCTATCGAGCATGATAATTATAGTTGATATGTACCTCCGTTAGTCGTCTGTCTATAATACTATTCCTAGTATTAGTCACCCTCTAGTCCGGTCGTCGGTGAGGCGTGTGAAGGCTATGTCTCGTTTCATGCCTTCCACCAAAACTTTTCCTTCGTGTCTTGGTACGTCTTAGTACTACCGGGTGGGCGGTGTAGGGTGTATCGTGAGCCTCACTCATGATCTCATTCAAGCTCGCTCGTCGGACGCATATTCTTCCTTCAAACAATAGGCGTTGTCGATACTTCACGGAAGTTCTAAAATCCTCCGACCTTACCCTTTCTCCGATCTTTTCTAACTTTTCCTCCATCCTTTGTCTTTCGACAATCATTTTTCTTAGATCAGACGTCAGTGTGAGTATAGCGATACAACTCATGATCGTCTCGAGTGGTTCAATCAGTTCAATCCTCATTCTTCCAAACTCCTCAACGAGTTTCTCTTCTTGTATAAAGAGACATCCTAGCTTGGTATGGCTCTTACGACTTAAGGCGTCAGCTACTACATTCGCTTTGCCCAGGTGATAGTTAATACCACAGTCGTAATCCTTTACTAGTTCGAGCCGTCCTCTTTGCCTCATGTTCAAGTCTCGTTGCTCGAAGAAGTATTTCAAACTCTTGTGATCCGTGAAGATCTCACACCTTACTCCATAGAGATGGTGTCTCCAAATTTCGGGGCATGAACTCGCCGCTAATTCAAGTCATGGGTTGGGTAGTTCGGTTAAATGCGGTGCGAGTTGTCGGGATGCATAAGCTATCACCTTTCCATTTTGCATCAAAACACAACCCGTCCGGTCTTAGAAGCGTGCAGTATAGACTACATACTCTTTGTCCGCTTCTGGAACTGCTAGAACTGGTGCACTTGTCAACTTCTCCTTGAGTATTTGGAAACTCGTCTCGTATTCGTCGGTCCAGTTGAACTTGATTCCTTTTCGAAGTAGCTGGGTTATTGGCCTTGCAATTTTGGAGAATCCTTCGATGAATCTCCGATAGTAACCAGCTAGTCCTAGGAAACTTCTAATCTCATGTTGAGTCCTTGGCGATTTCCATCCCTGCACTGCCTCTACTTTGGCTGGGTCTACTTTTATGCCTTCGGCAGAAACGATGTGTCCAAGGAACATAACTTCCTTCAACCAAAACTCACATTTGCTAAACTTAGCAAAGAGTCTTTCATCTCTCAAGGTTTGCAATACTGTTCTCAGGTGTTCCTGGTGATCCTCTTCATTCTTTGAGTAGATAAGAATGTCATCTATGAAGACTAAAACAAATTTATCCAAAAATGGATGAAATACTCTGTTCATGAGATCCATGAATACGGCTGGTGCATTGGTTAATCCGAACGGCATAACTATGAACTCATAGTGGCCATATCGGTTCCCGTAATGCGCCTCTTGGAAGTACATCCTCGCACCGTATCTTGACTAATGGTAACCCCGACTTGAGATCAATTTTCGAGAATACACCTGCTCCTCGTAGTTGATCAAACAAGTCATCTATTCTTGGTAAAGGGTATTTGTTCTTTAGTGTCATCTTATTTAGCTCTCGATAATCGATGCACATCCTTAAAGAACCATCCTTTTTCTTAACGAACAAAACAGACGCTCCCCAAGGTGAAACACTTGGCCTAATGAAACCTAGATCCAACAATTCTTGGATTTGGATCTTCAGTTCCTCCAACTCCTTTGGGGCCATTCTATAGGGCGCCTTCGACACTGGAGCCAATCCGGGTTCCAAGTCGATGGTGAATTCTAATTGTCTATCAGGAGGTAATCCTGGTAGATCCTCGGGAAACACGTCCGTAAATTCTCTGACAACTTCTATGTCTTCAATCCTCGTTTCGGGTTTATCCTCCCCGTTCAGGTAAACAAGGAATGTGTGGCATCCTTTCTGGATCATCATCCTTCTCGCCTGTAGTGCCGATACAATCGGGATTCTTCTTCCCATGCTGATTCCATGAAAATGCGTGGCTTCTTGCCCAGGAAAGTGAAACGAGACTTTCCTTTCCTTACAAAGAATCGTGGAATGGTTCTTAGCTAACCAGTCCATTCCTAGGATGATATCTACGTCATCCATGGGTATTATGTTTAGATCGTTAGCCAGAACCTTAAGTGATCCTAGTGTCAACTCTAGGTTCGAGCAAAAGTGTGTAACAGTCATAATCCCTCCTATAGGTGAAGAGATTCTCATATCCTGACTTGCTTTTTCAGACCTAAGTCCCATCAATTCTACTCATGATTTGGTAATGAAAGAATGCGAAGCACCCGTATCGAACAATATAATAACAGGTATGTTGAGAAGAACTCCCATACCCGCCGTGTTTCCTCGATTTTGCTCGCTTACGCCTCGGTGTAGGCGTAAGCTCTAACTGGGCAGCCGAGGCCGACGGGTGCTTGCCCCGTTGGTTCGGGCGGCTTGCACGTCATTGTTCTTCTTTGGCGTGGTCGCGGTGGTTGACGCCTTTCTTTGTGGAGGTTCTTTGCCACACCGCCGATGGGGTTCTTTGTTGGAGTTGTTGTTGAGGTCGGGGTTGGAACTGCTATGGAGGTTGATGGAATCAGATAGCCCTAAGTGGTTGGGCGTTCTGGGTTGGTTTGCCTCGTAATTGCTTTCGGCGCGCACTTCGAGCAATTATCATGCGTAATGCCCTCTTGCTCAAGACTTGAAAGCAGCACAACGTTTGCCATGCACATTCCCTTGTGCACCCTATGGCATTTAGGGCGTGGAGGAGCCACTTATCCTGCTCCTCGCGGGCCTCTTCTTTGGTGGAGCAAAGTCGCTCTCTTCCAACCTTGCCTCGGGTTGGACCGTATTTCCTTGCCATGGGCATTTGTGACTCGCATCCCCATAGCTCCCTCGGTTGCTATTCCCGCGATTGGGTTCCCACTTCCTTTCCTTTGTCCATCGCGTTGTGTCCGAGTCGACACCGACTTATCTCGCAGCATTGTCGCCAATGTCCAAAGCTCGCAAGAGCTTCAGATAGGTCGGTCTCCATGGTGGCAAGAGACATCCGTATCTCCGCCTTAGACCGATCTCGAATTTTTCCGACATCTTCGTGCCTGTTCACTGTTCGGTGCATATCTCGACATGTCGCAGAAAGCGCGATCATAGTCGATCACGATAGTTTCTCTTGCTTGTAAGGAAGAATTCCTCGCCCCTTTCTTCCTATAACTCTTGGGTATGTATTTCTCATACTGCCTCTTTCTTAAAGTCCTCCCAAGAGAACTCTTCGCTTCGGCGAAGAAGGTCTTCTTCCGCCTCCCACCGTAAACCGGGTCCATTTAGTTGGGCGTTACTCAAGCACCGAAAAGGACTCGAGATTATAGGCTGGTTTACCATGCGATAGTCTAATGCCTTTGGGTTATACAAACTCGGATTTCCAAGTCGACCGTGATGAGAAAAGTCTACCTCAAAGCTATGTGTTTACCTTGGGAGGTGGAGCCGTATCTGGCATGAAGTGATAAACGCCGCATTTTACACGTATTTAGTTGATATTTGAAGATGAGTTTAGCTCGCTTAATGTGCGTTTATGTATCGATTCTTAATGTTTCATCTATTTCTAGAAGATCGCTCTTGGGTGTTCCTTCGACGCTTTGTAGGTTTATATATCGATAATCAAGCAAGGAACGAAGCACGAGCAAAATTTACATTCGACCTATTTCTAGCGACCAGCCTAGCGGTCGCTAGGCTGGTCGCGAGGCAAACCAGCGAGCATAGAGAGGAGAAGCGACCGCGACCTCGTGAACGCGAGCAAGCCCTAGCGCCTAGAACTCACTGGACGATTTCGCGACCGCGCGGAATTGCTAGCGACCGCTAGCCGGTCGCGAGGTACAAAGCGAGCGGAGGGACCATGAAGCGAAGAATAGCTGCTGAGATGGCTCATGGTCGAGCTAGCGATCGCGAGCAGCGATCACGCGGCGCGCGACAGAGGCGCAAATTAGGGTTTCCACTTTTCTATAACAGGCAAGAGCCCTTGCGCCCAAGAGACCCCATACGCCCCGCACCTATTTTACTTTTTTCCTCGCTTTTCCATTCTTTAGCTTTAGTCTTCGCTTAGTTTAATTCTAGTATTGTTCTTCGTTGTTTTAGTTTAGTTTATCGTTTAGCTATCGATCGGAACGCTTTGTCCGATCGCTTTTCCTTTGTTTTCCGCTCGCTCGCTTGAATTGATTCAAGACCAACCTTTGTTCATCCGACGCTTTCCTACGGGTTTTATATATTTAAATTTCGCTTTTATGATTAATTCGTATTTCATTCTGCTTATTATGTCCGGCTAGTTTTCCGCTCTAATCCTGTGGTTTGCATGATTCGATCTTATATGTTGTGAGTTCGCTATCGTTATTTACCTTCCGTGCATTGATTCATGATTCGACCGTGCTTATTTATATGTGTTGATTTAAGATCAATCTTGATGCATATCTAGTTGTCGGTTAATGACGAATCGTATTAATTGTCAATCGTTATCGAATGCATGATACGAATGAGCCTCGAGTCGTGGCGAGATAGACATTCAGAGGAAACATATTCTTAGTGATCCTTTTGAGTTGCTTATTTTCCTCTAGAGACGAATCGTGATAGGGAAAATTAGTAATCAATCGCCGCAATTGTCAGAATCGAGTTGTTGGTTATATATGTGATCTTCCGTCTTGTCTCGGATTAAAGCGGTTAATAATAAGTCGGATAAACATCGTTGTGGATAGGATTTGTGCATCCCTAGGGTTAGTCTTTCTTTATAGTTATCTTCGTGATTTTATTGTCAGATATTTCGCTTTGGTTATCTTTGCTTTGATTAATTTCCAAGCCCTAAAACCTCTCACCTTTATCCGTGTTTGAATAATGATGAATAGTCGCCGAGCTAGCTTCTATGTTTTCGTGATACAATCTCGTGGATACGATACTTGCCACCCTATCATTACATTTTTACATGTGAAAAGGAGCGATCAAATTTTGGCGCTGTCGGATTCTGGGCCATGAGCTCGCTACCGCAAGCTCGCACGCGAAGAAGGAAATCAGCGCAATGATCCTCGCGACCATCCCAAATGGTCGCGAGGCCGATCCATGAGGCAACCATAGAAGCTTATCCTCGCACGCACATTCCTCCGGGCCCCTGCTTCCAGTCGACTTGTCAGTCGAATATGACGAGGAGTTTGCTCGCTTCAAAGAGGTTTTTCAAAAAGTGGAGATCAATTTACCTCTCTTTGAGCTATGAAACATGCCGCTACATGAAATTTTAAAAGACGCGCTTGCAAGCAAGAAGAAACTTGGAAATTGAGAAAATTTCCCTATCTCAAGAATGCAAATTGCCTTGCAAAGGAAGCTCCTTTGCAGCGTATGATCCAGCAAGCCACGTTAGAGTGCGAGATCGCCGAGCGAATTTTCCAAATGTGTTATGCGATTTGGGCGAGCATCAATCGATGCCATCAAGCGTTTCAACCTGCTACACCTAGGCAAGATGAAGCCGGCGAAGATTTCACTAATGATGGCTGACCGATCACCACATATCCAAAAGGTATAGTCGAAGACGTGTTGGTAAGAATTGGGATTTTGTTTTTCCCGCCGACTTTGTTATTCTAGATATTCCTAATTCAAACAACAACCACTAATCCTGGTAGACCTTTCCTAGCAACCGGTCGTGCGCTGATTGATGTGCGGAAGGCAATCTCAATGCTTCGTGTTAACGGCGAGGAGCTCAAGATTTCTATATACGACGCCATCAAGCAACACGACGTTGGAAAGCCGGAAGATTGCTGCCGATCATAATCTGGCCGCGCGCACGCCTCGCTGCTTGAGGTACTCACCAATCGAGGATGCCGCGAGAGAAGGAAGAAGAGGACTCCGCATGGAACCCGAGTGTTTCGCCTGTTTGGGGCCACTTCCATAGTCGCTGGTGGAGATACGTGAATGCTAAGTTTAGAGAATCCACTTGTTGAGAAGAAATTTTGTTGCCACAAAACGCCGGATTGAAAAAAGGTTAGTAATGGTCTAGCTAAAGACGTTAGTAAGCACTTGTTGGGAGGTAACCCAACGCTTTCTTTGTGTTTTCGTGTTTTGTCGCTTTCTTCGCTTGTGTTGTTCTTTTTGTCGTGTTTACGCTTTTCGCTTTTTCGTATCCTGCCGATCAACGAAGTTAAGTGAAGTGTGTTAATCCATGTGGCTAATGACGATAGAAAATTTTTGTGAAATTTAATGATAAGTGCACATGATATGTTAGAAATGACGCATGAATGACGTGAGATGGCTTAGGCTTGTTGTTTTCACCATTTGCTTAACCCGTGAGACTTGAGCTTCATCGTATAAACATCTTGATACAATTTCTTTTAATTGTGTGATATCATGCATGTGATTATCTTCTAGAACTTGCCGTGTTTACGTGTCAAGGTCGCAATATGTGTTTCGAATTGGAAAGGATAAAGGCCATCTTTGTTAACCACATATTCACCCAAACACTAACCCGATGTTATATACCATTTGTCGCTTCTTTGAGCCTTTATTAGACTTTTTCTTTCGATTAAACCGGATGATAGGAGGTGAGGATGGATATGGGAATCAAAAGGTGAAAAATTTGATGTAGTTATGACAAGACATGTTTCTTTTAGAAAATACATCCGTGGTGAAGAATAGTACTTTGTTGTGAAAGTTAAACCCTATAAGCTCTAGAAAAGAAGAGAAAAGAAAATGTTAAGTTCACTATGAGTGTTGAGCATAAAGGGTCTTTAATCAAAGTATAGGTACCTTCTATGGCATTAAACGCTGATTTAGCACGCTGGGAGAGAAGAGGAAATGGACAAAGTCCATATGTGTTTAAATGTATAAATGATGGTGCTTAGAATATTCTTGAGTCACTTAGCATATATTATCCTACCTTAACCAATGTGCCTACATTATAACCTATAAAAGACCTCTTTGATCCTTATTTGAACACATTTGACGCGTGGAGATGTTAGAAAACGGCAAGCCTATGGTAAGATGTTGCATTGCATTGATCCGTGAGTGTATACACGCCCTTAATTTCTTTACGAGTTTGAGCGTATTCTATATATTTTACGCACATGCCTTTGTGAGGTTGAAATAAATGAGTTCTCGCCTCGATGGTTGTTTGTGTTGAGTTACAACGCGTCATGTGCGCTAATGTTTTTGAGCGCTTATATGTTTCGAGGCCTAGAATGATTATCCTCATACGCTCGCTGATCTTTCGTTTGTTTTACTTACATTTTTGTTTGAGGACAAACAATGCTTTAAGTTTGGGGTTTGATAAACGCATTTTACACGTATTTAGTTGATATTTGAAGATGAGTTTAGCTCGCTTAATGCTGCTTATGTATCGATTCTTAATGTTTCATCTATTTCTAGAAGATACCGCTCTCGGGTGTCCTTCGACGCTTTGTAGGTTTATATATCGATAATCGCCAAGGAACGAAGCACGAGCAAAATTTACATTCGACCTATTTCTAGCGACCAGACTAGCGGTCGCCAGGCTGGTCGCGAGGCAAACCAATGAGCATAGAGAGGAGAAGCGACCGCACCGTGAACGCGAGCAAGCCCTAGCGCTAGAACTCATCGATTTCTCGCGACCGCGCGGATTGCTATGACCGCCAGCCCGGTCGCGAGGTACAAAGCGAAGCGCTGCTGGAGGGACCGCGAGCGATGAATAGCGCAAGGGAGATGGCTCATGTCGAGCTAGCGATCATGAGCAACGATCGCGAGGCGGCGCGACAGAGGCGCAAATTAGGGTTTCCACCCTTTTCTATAAATAAAGAGCCTCATGCGCTACCCAAGAGACCCCATACGCCCCGCACCTATTTTACTTCAGTTTTTCCTCGTTTTCCATTCTTTAGGTTTAGTCTTCGCTAGTTTAATTCTAGTATTGTTCTTACGTTGTTTTAGTTTAGTTTATCGTTGCTATCGATCCAACGCTTTGTCCGATCGTTTTCCTTTGTTTTCCGCTTGTTCGCTTGGAATTGGATTCAAGACCAACCTTTGTTCATCCGACGCTTCCTACGGGTTTTATATATTTAAATTTCATTTTATGATTAATTCGTATTTCATTCCATTTATTATGTCTCGGCTAGTTTTCCGCTCTAATCTTGTGGTTTGCATGATTCGATCTTATATGTTGTGAGTTCGCACATCGTTATTTACCTTCCGTGCATTGATTCATGATTCGACCGTGCTTATTTATATGTGTTGATTTACGATCAATCTTGATGCATATCTAGTTGTCGGTTAACGACGTAATCAGATTAATTGTCAATCGTTATCGAATGCACGATACGAACGAGCCTTGAGTCGAATCGAGATAGACATTCGAGGAAACATATTCTTAGTGATCCTTTTGGAGTTGCTTATTTTCCTCTAGAGACGAATCGTGATAGGAAAATTAGTAATCAATGCCGTAATTGTCGAATCGGGTTGTTGGTTATATATGTGATCTTCCGCCTTCGTCTGGATTAAAACGGTTAATAATAAGTTCGATAAACATCGCTGTGGATAGGATTTGTGCATCCCTAGGTTAGTCTTTCTTTATAGTTATCTTCGTGATTTTATTGCTTTCAGATATTTCGCTTGTTATCTTCGCTTGATTAATTTCAAGCCCTAAAACCTCTCACCCTTTATCTCGTGTTTCAATAATGATGAATAGTCGCTGAGCTAGCTTCTATGTTTTCGTGATACAATCAGGATACGATACTTGCCACCCTATCATTACATTTTTACATGTGAAAAGGAAATGATCACGTAGTGCAAAGCAATGATGCATTGCGGACTCTACCATGGAAGCCGAACGAGTCAGCTCTTGAGGCGCTAGGGAGGCTGTATGAGTTCAAGAACCACCTCATGGATCTAGGCGTGGTACCGGTTTGCCCAAGAGTATCATAGTTTCTCGTGATAACTCAGCGCGATGGCAAACTCGGCGAACCACGGACCCACAAGGCGCACCAAACACATAGAGAGAAAGTACCATGTCATACGAGAAATCGTGAGACGAGGGACGTGCTGATTGAAAGATTGATACGACGGATAACCTAGCGGATCCATTCACAAAGAGTCAATCGCAAAAAGTCACGAAGCACGCTCGAGGACTAGCATTGCGCTTTGATGGCACCCACTTAGAAAGGAAACTTTTGTATAAATGGTAGAAGTAAAGTGATGGTTTTGTTTGTAATAGCTAGTAGAGAGACACAGGTATACTAAAAGTTTGCTTTAGTGTAAGTGGAGATTGTTGGTTGTATATCGAAAGCGCTTTGGTTGAGCTTGATACAATGTTTCACGTTACCACTATTACAATCTCCTATCTCGAATTGATTACTTGATAGCATATGTCCGTGTCCCCTTATCTCATATATGTTAGATCATACAAAGGTGTAGAAGATCACGTAAGTCTCGTATGATTGGTCAAGCTTAATGAGATATAAAAAGTATCACAATGAGACAACTTGAGGACGAGTTGTCGGTATAGTCCCAAGCAGTATAGATAAGAAGTGACTTGACTTGGTTGCTTATCTATGCTGGTACGTCTCTGACGTATTGATGGATCACAGTGAGATGATTTCTTCTATCTGACCGTCGTGAAGAACCTAGATCTCGGTGACTTATGATGATCTAAACCTCGATAAAGTATTAGGTGAGTATGAGTTGCTGACCATCACTTTGACTTGTTATGGGTGAGGGTTATATGATCTAACCCAACATTCTCCGCATCTTGGGTGGTGGCAGTGCTTTTATGTCATGCTAGTTATCTCAGTCGAGTCACCGTATCCGCTTAGGATGATTACGTCCCTTAAGGAGCTCAAAGGTTTATTGTACTAAACCTGCGCAGTTGAGTTAGCTCAAGCACAATAACAAGGTTGAGTGGTACTACTTAAGGAATTAAAGATATTAATTATTTTAAGCGATAATGCTCTAAATAATTAATGGACGTGCGATATCTTAAATACGGGGTTCATAATGTCTAAGTGTAAGCCCGACTCAACTTGGTAATAAATGGGTCAAAGATTTATTCTCTAGTGGCATGAATGAATGTTTATAAAATAATTTATGTTCAAATGAACATAAGATAATTCATTTATTTGAGGCCCATCTTTATTCCTTGCATTTGATCCCCTGGTCGGCCCATCGGCACCAGTAGAGTCAGGAAAATCGGTCGCCTCCCTCTCTAAGGATCGATTTTATTCTCTTTATCCAAAAGGATATTATTATATTTATGGGATATGCATAGATCTTTCTAATGGGATTATGGTAGTGCATTATAAATATAAGGTAAGAGATAAAATCTAGGTTAATCTTTGAATCATTATTCTCGAAAATTCCTAGTGTGTATTGGGAGAGATTTTGAAAATTAATAGAGAGAATGAGGTGATTTTCTGTAGCATTCTCCATAGCTTATCCTCACTCGATATTGGAGATTGGGTAACCGGGATACAGTCCGTAAGATCAAAGCACGAGTCTTGATCCGTTCATCCTCGACAGATTCCTGGGTAAACACGAGAAACCCCTACGTGTTGCAATTAATTATATAGGTGCATGCTAGAATATAATCAATGTATGGTGAATTAAACATCCAAGATAGATCCTCGGGAGAGGTTAAAATCGATTTCCCTACAATTGGTATCGAGCACGGGATCGGTTATCTTGGCTCATTGGATTAATTCACGTTTGATTATAACGTCGCAATTAATTAATTGTGAATCTGTCTTTCATCGTGGCTCGTTTATTTTTGTCGGTTTTGTTTTCACCGAGAAAATCCGTGGTTAGATTAGATTTTCCTGTACATCTTATACGTAAAGAAGAGCGAAGGCAACCACGAAGAAACAGATGACGGGAAGACACTCAAAATAGCCGCGATGCGGTGTGCGAGCGATCGGCGGTAAATGCGTGCTCGGCGCTGCGCGCTGCTCCCGTGCCGTCGCGTTTCTCGGCGGCGGACGGGCGATACTGGCGGCGCGGCTCGGCGGCGGGTTGCGAGGCCGCATTTCACGCGCGGATGCCTCGGCACCGCTCAGCGGCGTCTTGCAGCGCTTCGGCGGCGCTTCAGGCGGTTCGCGAGCGCACACGCGATCGCTGGGGCGCGCGCATTCAGCGACGCTGGTGCGGGCACGCGTGTTTGTTGCGAGATCCCGGCGTTCCTCGCGGCGCCCCGCGACGCGAGTAGCCAGAGGCAACGCGCGCGGCGTGGCCAGGCGTGAGGAGGTTGCGGGCGTGGCTCGGCGGCGGCGTCGCGAGCTCGCCGTGTCGCGAGGCGGCCAGGAGGCGGCGCATAAGCTCGGGCGACCAGTGCGCGAATCGACCGGCGAGCCTCGGCGGCCTCAGATTCGCGCCTTGAAACCTCAAGCCAGCGATTTTCTCGGCGAGCTAGGCGAGGAGGATGGGCGGCGGCGGTCTTGGCGCGCGCATGGGCGCGTGCCCTGCAGCGTGACCCAGCCCATCTTGGGCCGACCCGACCGGACCCGATTTTTCGCCCAAACCCATTTTTTGGCGAATCCGTTTGTGAATCCGGCCCGTGCGGGTGCGAGGCCGTTTTCGGTTTATGAAGATGCATGCTTTGCAATTCTATGTAATAGATTAGGCGAAAAGTCAAGATCCACAGTGGGCGCGATGAGCGTTTTATTTTATTTTTATCGTTCATAGCATGTCGTGGATGTTTAAATTATCACGAGAAGCATGCTATGTATGTTTAAATTACGTGAACAAACATATTATATGTTTTCGTGATTGGATGCGCATAGTAAGCATGCTAGGTTTATCGCGTTTTCAAGCATTTTTAGAATTACTGCGAGCATGTTTTACATGTTGAGTTCTATAGAAAAGCATGCTAGGATTACGTGATCTCGCATGGACAAACCTTTTGAAACAAAAGACTAAGCAAGTAACCCGACATATTAATTTTAAATTAAAATGTCAAGACCTCCACTTTTGATCTCTAAACAAAGTGATACATGCTGTGAGTGGCGTCCACACGCGTGGCTTGCTTGCCTTCGTTTATCATAAGTTTGTTTGATGAGATTTCTAAATAAAACATTTTAATCTATTGAGAAGTGGGATTTTCATGTAAACGTCCACACGCGTGGCTTGCATATCACGATTTTTCATAAGTTCTCTAGAAATAGATTTAAAATGAGATAACAAAGGAATTTGGATTAGGCGGTATGGTCCTATGAGTATGCCAATTCTAAGAATTCATTTCTTTATTAAAATTGTGGTCATTGCTAGACATCACCTCGTACAACTTCCCGAAGTCCCTTCTTGCGATAGTGATGTGGTTCTAATGGTCAATCATTAATTTCATTTGTCATAAGAATAAGTTGACATGGATTGAAATTAAGCGAATAAAGGTATATTTTAGTACAGTCGGGGGTTCGTGTGTGGCGTCACACGCATGGCTTGTATGTGGAATTCCTTGGCGATTGGAGGTTCGATTAATATTGTTTTATCAAAGGTTACAATATTATTTTCACAATTATGTGCGATCGTATGCTTATGTGTTTACATTATCTTTTCGGATATGTCTCTTTTACACGATTATCATTATGCTCGCTAAAATCCTATCCGGTCCAAATTTTATCGAGTTGAAGCGAAACATTGAGAATGTTCTTCTGCGAAGAAAATCTATTTGTACTCACTACACCCGTCGAGCCTCTAGGCGATTCATCTGCGATGAGGAGCACAGGAGCACGAGAAATGGGACAAATCAAATAGAATGGCAAAGTCTGCTTTTTGGTCACCATGTGCGAGTCCTGCAACTCGCATCAAGAGATGGAAGATCGCACGATATGGCTAAGTCTTATGAAATCGTATGAGGTCGGACAGAATAAACTTGTCTAATTTGACAAAATCAATAATGTCGAGTTGATGAAGGAAAGCGATTGGTGCGTGACCATGTAAGCGAATGATCAATCTCTTGGAGGCTCGAGTTGGTTGGAGGATATATTGATGGCGTGGTCGAGATCGATATGATCCTCAACACTTTAAAGTCTTTTGATGACTTCGTTATAAAGCGTCCTTTATGATAAGAGTTATACTCTAGATTCATTGCAAGAGGATCTAATGCGGAAGAATGCAAAATGGGAAAGTGCTGCGATCTTTAATCGCCTCGAAAAAACCTGCTTTGAAGATGAAAAGGAAAAGTGGAATTCGAGATGCTAAGGAAAAGAAAAGAATGTCTGAGGGCTCACGGCAGGTTTGAAAAAGCGAAGGAGAATGGCAAATGCTTGAGTGCGGTGAGGCCGGGCTTGGAAGGCTAAGTGCCCCAAGCTCGAGGCTCAGTCGCCATTGCTTTAGAAGTAAACATGTTTAGCGAGTTGTTCTACCCATTCTTGGGTAGTGAACAGGTCGTGATCATGTTTGTTACACCTCGGGGTTCTGGGACAAGGGCTGCATGATGGGAGATAACGATCTCCATGGAGCTGGCGAAAGTCGAGGCCGTTGCGATCGGAGAAGTTTCTTTATGTTTTGATAGAGCAGTTTAGTTTTAAGGGCGTTTATTTGTGCGAGTTTGTGAAACCTTATTCTGTTTGAAACTTTTTACTCATGGATATTCGATTATTTTGATAGTGGTGTTTCTATCATAAGAAATGCGAAGTTATCGTGGTGGCACTTTATATAATTACTTTATACTATTTCTACCAAACATAATACCTATAACTATGTTGCATCTACATCAAACCTTAAAAGAAAGTTTTCTTAGCAAGATAATACCACATTACTCGGCGTCTTAGATTGGGTCCATCAATCTAAATAGGATCAGGCGGCTAAGAATGGGCGTTGGGTGATCTCACGATTACTCGTTCGTCTGCGAATCTGTATAGAAGGTAAGATGTCGACCGGACCCTTGCGAAGGTTATAGAGCGAAGAAGTGTTGGAGCTAGTCCATTCGACCTATGTGGACTATGTCCACAAGCTCGTGGAGATGCAGTATTTTGTCACTTTCATTGGCGATTACTCAAAGTGCGGATACATATAACTCCATCAAGTCCAGAATGCTTTGAAAATTCGAAAGTTTAAGCGGAGTGGAGACAAAGCTTGGTAAGTATCAAGTCCTGCAGATCGATCGCGGTGGCGAATACCTCGATACGAGTTTATGGACTATTGGGTGAAGTGTGGGATTACCTCGACCTCTACCACAGACACAGACAAAATGGTGTGTCGGGCGAAAAAATAGGACTCTTTTAGAAATGGTTAGATCGATGATGAGTTATGCAACATTGCCTATTTGTTAGGGGTATGCTTAGAAGCGGCATACTTGCTAAATCTAGTACCATCAGTCGGTCGATAAGACCCTTTGAGTTGTGGTTTGGCGAAGCCTGGTTTAAACCACATAAGGATATAGGGCGATCCGACTGTGCGAAACAAGGTGACAAGTTGGAGGCTAGATGAGGCAGGCTGTTTATTGGCTATCTAGAGGAGCGAAGGTGGTTATTTCTATAGTCTAAGGATCGGAAGGTCATTATTAGCACTAATGCGATTCTTAGAGAGTTATATGAAAAACCATAAATCAAGTTGAAATCATTCTTCAAAATTAGAAGATGATCGTATTCCACCACGATTAGACCAAAGTGCGAGATGTGCGTATCTAGTGGGAGGATGACACGAGATACTGAAATTGAAGTGGGTCGAGTTCCTTGGAGATCGGCCGTACAAGTGGCTCTATCATCAGTTGTGCAGATAGAGAACCACAAATTCTGCACCCGTTGCCATTGTGCGATGGCGCCTCGTCGTAGTGGGAGGGTTGTTCGTCGACCCGATCGATTTATGTTTGTGGGTGAATCTTGGTTTAGTCGAAGCGGCGGGCAATAATCGACCCATGGACATACGGTGAGGCGTCTGAAGACATTGATGCAGATCATGGCACCGTATGGACTTAGAAATTGAGTCCATACGCTGGATGTATATGTAAAGACACCTCTACGGATGGCAAGGAAGCCATAGGTAGTAAGTGGGTATCTGAGAGAAGAGATTGGATGGAGGTTTCGGCTTTTAAAGCCGAGCTTGTGGCGTACTCAGGTTGAGGGCATCGATTTCGATGAGACCTTACGCTGTAGCAATGCTCAAGTCCATCGAATTCTTACGATATCGCCCCATGAACCTTGAGGTTTGGCAAATGGATGTGAAAACCGCTTTTCTAAGCGGTTACCTTGAGGAAGGTAGAGACATCTATCGTAGCAACGAAGGTTATGTGGTGAAGGGTGAAGAGCATCAAGTATGGAAGCTTAAGAAGTCCATTTATGGGCTAAGCAAGCCTCACGATCTTGGAACTTACGCTTTAGAGGTGGTAAAGTCTATGGATTTACCGGTTGCCTAACGAGAGTTGTGTGTATCGTTTAGATGTCCGGTGATGTGGTATTTCTTGCACTTTATGTAGATGACATTCTTCTAGTTGGCAACAATGTGAAGTTGTTATCGGCGTAAAGTTGGTTATCCGATCGATTAATAATGAAAGACTTAGGAGATCGTACATTCTTGGGATCGAGGTTTACCGAGATCGCACGAGGAAAATGTTGAGCTTATCTCGGGCGTCTTACATTGATCTGTGATTACTCGTTTTAGTATCACGGGACGAAAGGTTGCTACCTTTCGGACATGGCGTTCCTTTATCTAAAGCGATCACCTATGATGCAAAGGAGATAGAGGAAATGAGACAAGTTCCTACGCTTCCGCCGTAGGAAGTCTCTGTATCTTATGTCTACGAGACCGATATTTGCTATCGGTAGGCATAGTAGCTGAATTCGATCTAACCGGACAAGCTCATTGAATTGCGATAAGCATATACTCAGTACTTGAAAGGACTGAGATTATAAGCTAGTTAACCATGCGAGATAGTCTAATGCCTTTGGGTTATCTGACTCGATTTCCAAGTGACGTGATGAGAAAAGTCTACCTCGGGCTATGTGTTTACCTTGGGAGGTGGGCCGTATCTGGCGGTGCAAAGCGGCGATGCATTGCGGACTCTACCATGGAAGCCAATCGTGCGCGGGAGGCTGCTAGGGAGGTGTATGGTTAGAACTACCTCATGGATCTAGTGTGGTACTGGTTTGCCCAGAGTATCATAGTTCTTGTGTTTCGGTGCGGTGGCAAACTTCGAAGGAACCACGGACGGCGACCAAACACATAGAGAGAAAGTACCATGTCATACAGAAATCGTGAGGCGAGGGGCGTGCTGATTGAAAAGATTGATCTGACGGATAACCTAGCGGATCCATTCACAAAGAGTGCATGCAAAAAGTCTGACAGTGCGTTCGAGGACTTGGATTACGCGGGCCGAAAGTTTTGTATAAGTGGGAGAAGCAAAGTGATGGTTTTGTTTGTAATAGCTAGTAGAGACACATTGTATACTAAAGTTTGCTTTAGTATAAGTGGGAGATTGTTGGTTTATCTTGAAAGCGGTTTGGTTGAGCTTGTATCATGTTTCTTGTTCCACTATTACAATCTCCTATCTGAATTGATTACTTGATTCGATATGTCATGTCCCTTATCTCATATATAAGTTAGATCATACGATTGTGTAGAAGATCACGAGGTATGATTGGTCGGCTAATGAGATATAAAAGTATCACGGTGAGACACTTGAGGCGAGTTGTCGGTATGAAGTGCAGTATAGATAAGTGACTTGACTTGGTTGCTTATCTATCTTTGATGCGTCTCGGCGTATTGATGGATCACGGTGAGATGATTTATTCTATCTGCCGTCGTGAAGAACCTAGATCTCGGTGACTTACGATGATCTAAACCTCGATAAAGTATTAGGTGAGTATGAGTTCTTGTGATCACTTTGACTTGTTATGGGTAAGGTTATATGATCTAACCAATATTCTCCATCTTGGGTGGTGGCGGTGCTTGTATGTCGTCTAGTTATACATTCAGTCAAGTATCCGTTTAGGATGATGGCGTCCCTAAGGAGCTCAAGGTTTATTGTACTAAACCTGCGGGTTGAGTTAGCTCAGTACAATAATAAGGTTGAGTGGTACTACTTAAGGAATTAAAGATATTAATTATTTTAGCGATCGAGTGCTCTAAATAATTAATGGACGTCGATATCTTAAATACGGGATTCGTAATGTCTAAGTGTAAGCCAGACTCGACTTGATAATAAGGGGTAAGTCGGCATTTATTCTCTAGTGGCATGAATGAATGTTTATAAATTAATTTATGTTACGGTGAACATAAGATAATTAATTTATTTGAGGCTCATCTTTATTCCTTGCATTTGATCCTGGTGGCCGTCGGGCCGTGGATGGGAAAATCGGGCCTCCTCCTACAAGGATCGATTTTATTCTCTTTATCCAAAAGGATATTATTATATTTATGGGATATGCATGGATCTTTTCCTAATGGGATTATGGTAGTGCATTATAAATATAAGGTAAGAGATAAAATCTAGGTTAATCTTGAATCATTATTCTCGAAAATTCTAGTGTGTATTGGGAGAGATTTTGAAAATTAATAGAGAATGAGGTGATTTTCAGCATTCTCCATAGCTTATCCTCGCTCGATATTGGAGATTGGGTAGCAGGGATCGATCCGGAAGATCAAAGCAGTCTTGATCCGTTCATCCCAGATTCGCGGTAAACACGAAAACCCCTACGTGTTGTAATTAATTGTATAGGTGCATGCTAGGAATATAATCAATATATGGTGAATTAAACATCGAAGATAGATCCTCGAGAGGTTAAATCGATTTCCCTACGACGCTAATAAAACATATAATCGTTACTCACTTGTCTCTTATATCTTAGCATGCATAAGATCATCATATCCTCTTTGCATAAGGATTTTAAATAAAACACTTGTCATTTCTCGTCCAAATTTCTACAAAAGCCCACTAAATTGTATATATATATAGATAACCAAGCTGCACAAAGCGGGATGTTCAACATTAATGGGCATAAAACCAAAACATAAATCCCGGCTCACGGCCTTCCAAAACATCAAGTTTCTGTCCATCAAAACCATACAAAAATAAGATGAAGGCGGCATATGCTTAATATAACCAAAAATCTAGTCAAGCTTCATCTAATGCCTTCATCGAGCATCTTCCTACTCTTCATCTTCCTCGGGTCCTCTTCCTCTTGGGATCCTCTTCATCGAGAATCATCCTCACGATCGTACTCTCGATGATCCTGCTCTCGTCATGTCATCGGTATGGCGCATGGGGTTGAAGTCATCGTCGCCATATAGCTCGTAGTCATGGCGAATCGTGCTATAGCCATCGAAAGCATCCGTACGCTCATCCGCGGTGTCCGTGAGCGCTCTCTGGTGGTGGTGGAGGTACCGCCGGTGGTAGAGGTGGTAGTGGCGGACGTGGGGTGTCACGAGCGATGGAGGAAGGCGGGCTCCTCAAAGCTCTGGGCGTCTTGCCTCTCCAAGCAGCGGGCACGCCCTCATCAAATCGGTATGGAGGCCTGGCGGGTCAATCTTCCTCGGGACCTCAATATATAGCCACTCGGCGACTCGTCCCAGGTGTACTCCGTGGAGGAGATAGGGTCCCGTCGGTGCGGCTCAGTAAATCTGTATCGTAAGTCGGATGACTTACGAATCGGATATCCCAATCGGTCGTGGCCTGGTGCCCGGTAGATGTGGTCCCCGATATCTCTTGGGCATAGCCCTCCCAAGTCGAGGGGTATGGCTGAGGCGTCAGTGCCATCATAGTCGGTCGCGCATAGGCTCGGGCGTTCCTCCCGAGAAGGTGTCATGACTTCGCCTAGGTTCTCTCCGGCGCACATCCAACTCTCGCGATAAGTACTCATCACCTCCTCAAGGGTGGGTGTGGTCTATCCTCCTCTAGCAATGTATCGCTCTCCATCTATCGCGATCAAAACTATCATAGGTCGGACTAGCGTCGTCTCATAGCGAGCAAGGATAACAAAGCACATCGGATAAGCATCATCAACCTATAAGGTGGAGTAGCGTCAACGGCATAGCACACATCATATACCTTCTTACTCTTACCGCGTATACATATAATCTAATAACGTCTTAATATATAGGCTATGCTATGAGATCCTTGTCTATACCAAACACTTGAACTAACGTTCAACAGACTCTAGCGTATTCTGGAGACAGAATTAAGTTCTGTTCTTCATAACAAATGAATATCAGGGCGTTAGGAGTGCGAGGTGAAAACCACGTGTAAGCGAGTCCTAACGAAAGAA